>CM033626.1:28377740-28454346 GCA_019453435.1 Rhinogobius similis
TGCAGGGAAGAGTTCATCTCATTGTAAAGTCTTTAACATGTTGTCAGTGACATCCACCTGCAGCTCACTGTTCACTGTCTGATCTTTAAGGATTTATTCATTTTAGAGTAACTCCCATAGAGATATTTGACAGGAAGTACTCAGTTCTACAATGAGCTAGCCAATTGACAGTAAATAGCAAACTGATACAACTGATTTTTGTGAATTCGGAGGTTACATATTTTTCTAATCGGTTAATATATATTTTCTCAAACTTTATTATTAATTGAGGAGAGGAATTTTAAAGAGTAACTATTATCTAAAGCATAATCTAATCTAAAGTTTACATTACACTGTTGTAGATACCGATCTTTAGCTCCAAGGAAGAATCTCCTTCTGTGTTTCTAGTAAAGCACTTTATCTCAGCAGCTTCTTTCTTTGTCTTTTTTTTTTTATTAACCCTTAAGCTAAAAATAATTTCCAGTGAACTCTGGGCGACTTGGGCCGGTCCAGCAGATGAAGGATTGGGTCTGTGTGTGTGTAAGCAAAGCTGGGACGACAGAGGGTGGGCCGCAGGAGGCCGAGGGGGAGGCGGGGGGGCTCTTATCTGGAAAGTTAAGAATTCAGGAGTGCGTACTGCCGCTAATGGTCCGTGTCATCACTACGCAACTACTGTGCAATGCTGCCTAACTTGGCTTTCCAAAGAGTCCTGCAGAGAAACGCATTTATGTAAAAATACAGTTGCTTAACTCAAAAATATCATTAGAGTAGAAGTAAAAGGTTGTGCTTCATAGTTCTACAGTTAGTAAGAGTAAAGCATGAACATTTGATTTATGAATATAATGTAATCAGACAGAAAAGACACATTAATGTAGCACATTCCAGCAATCCCAATAAGGACACAAAACTAAATCATACAAAGATAAGGCGCAAAACATGAAAATATTGAAATTGTTTGATGTTGTCAACATGATGAGACTTAGTCAGAGAGGGAAAAAGTACAATACAATACAGTATTTTATTGTCGCCATGGGGAAATTTGTCTTGGACTCGTGTTGTGCCTTCAGATAAAAACAACACAATACACACGACACAAGAAGTCACACTCACAGTAAAAACACCATTAACACAGCACGATGAACCCCAGTGAGTTCAGTTTTAATTGAAAGCACCACAGCACAAGTCCAAGACAAGTCGTATTGTACTGCACTTTTTTCACTCTGACCAAGTCTCAAAGTGTTGACAAAATCAATCAAGTTATCAAAACTTTTACTGTGACTCTTAGACGCAACGGTAGAAATACAGTATGTTTTCTCAGAGAAGTCTTTTGATGCTGTATTCTCACACTTTGCTGCGTCGTGGGCACCTTATCAGCCCATCAATCCCTCGGGGCCCCCAATAGTAATTTTCTCCATTTTCAAAAGAATATGTAATGATTTTCTTTTAAAATTTGCAAATAAAAATAGAAATAGTAATGACTGTAGACTTGTTGATTGTTGTAATGTTGATTTAAAGTAAATATATTTAGTAAAGTGGTTTTCAAGCTCAGTTTTTATTTACGCTTGTTATGTGGACAAGCTTTAGGAACCACTGTTCTAATTAACTGGGTCAATATTTTTACATCTGTTGTTTGTTCACCAATACCTTTTTCTTACTGCAGTAGTTATTCTAGTCACTACTTTTAACTTGTGGTTGCGGTTCTTTTACTTGAGAACCATTTCTGTCTACTCCGCTCACCTCTAATGAAATACAAACATGGGGTCAAGCACTTATCAGGCTGAGAACAGACTATATTTCCAGTTTTATGGCAGACAGATGGCTGTAGTCGTCGCAGGAGCGGTTCATGTGACAAAGGACAAAGGGAGCAGTGACCCCCGGGAGGCACTGTGTAGTTCTTTGTGTAATCTGACAGCTTTATTAATGCCGTTCTTTACAGTTGGCCATTACTAACTATTGCCTGTTAACCAAATAACCCAGCGGCATGTGACGGCCGCAGCGTCTGAAGAGCGATAAACAACGCCTCTCCTGTGACGTCATGCGGAACTTTCTGGGTTCACCACCTACTTGTCTCCAGGGGAAAAGATGCTATTGCTTTGCCTGGATGTTTTACAGATTAAGGGTTTAATTAATGATTGTTTTAATAGTTCACGAGTCAGCAATACATTTTTCATTAAGTCAAACAATTATGTCTATTGTACACGACATTAAAATACATTGTGAAACAAAAAAAGGTTGGAATATTGTGACTGAAGGGTTCTAGATAGAGAATATTTACAATTAAAGTCTATTATTGCTAAAAATAAGTCATTGTTTCTTCTCTTTTGACATTTTGATGTAATAATGCCACTGTCTTTATTTTAAAAAGGTATTTTTGTATGTAAGTCTGTATAGGTCAGATACCGATTATGACCAGTCACAATTAATTGTTACAACCATGGCATAAAACTCTACCTAACATTTATTTCATTGAGACATGGAGACAAACTTGTGCACCCTTGACCAAAAAAGCTGTGTACTTTTAAACATTCTTGAGCTATTTCTGCAAAAGAACACATTCAAACAACTCCTACACCAAGCTCTGATATTAGAAGTGGAGAGGGCAATACTGACATAAAACATAAGAATATATTTTTGTTTTCGATTATTAATTTGCTAAAAAGTGCCAGTAAATGTCTTGAGGTTGTTGAAGTATTACACAAAGACTGTAAAATTAACAACAAACAAGCAGAAATATAACCTTAAACCTTTCAGAAGATAACATTCTGCAAATTTATGTTCTTTATTTTTCTTTAACTCAACTCCTTTTTCAATGTTTTAACAGTTTTTTTTTTATCTCAGACAAAAAATAATTTAGCATCACTTGAATAAAATAAAATAGATAAAATAAGATAAGCATATTTCTCTAGACTATTTTTTGCCCTTCTAAATGTCGGCCCTGTCAACTGTTCTTCCGCACCTTCTGTTGCTGTTATGACTTATGTCCAGCTCCACTCTCTCAATTAAAAAGGAGAAAGTTGAATTCTTTTGACCTGTTCCTGGACTTGGCTGTTTCCACAAAACACAGATGAAAACACACAGCCTTGACACTTTAAGACCTTGTCCTATTTTAGTCATGTCCTCCTGCTGTATCTTCAGCTTCTTCCACTCTTTTAAAGGCTGTGCTTTATGAGACATTACCACACGTTCTTACGAGTGGGAGGATGATTTAAAGGTTATCGCTTTAAAAGTTAATCACAATGTGTCTGCAATAGATAATTATGGTATTATTATGACTATTCACATGGGAGAGCGAACACAAATCTGCATGTAACTTTTCAGGTGGAGGTTATGTCATCTGTTTGTTTCCATGGAGATGTTATAGCTTTGCCTGGAATGTTTTTACCTGTTTGTACAAATTAACTGACCTTAACCTGAATGCAACCAGGCCAGCACCTTTGAGTGTCCAAGAAAGCGCATATAAATCGAAGGCATTATTTTTATTATTAACTATGAAGAGTCAACCGTACTAAAAATGTACGTTTGTTTTATTTTAACAATTAACGCTTGTAATTAAATAAATGCGAGATAGATAAGTTTAAAGTCATACTGTAGTGTTTCTCAGCCTTTTTCAGTCGCAGCTTCCATTCAAGCAACCATTGGCATTTGCGAAACCCCAAAACAAAACAAAAAACAAAATAGGCAACCCGCAAAATGACAAAGTAGCCTTATGTCTAATGTTTATTTTCAGGATATAGACATAGAGTCATCCAACAAATGTCAATCTACCTTTACCACCACATTTGACGGGGTCAAGCCTTGTTGAAGACTACTGCATAAATTCTCGATTTTCCCATATCATCTGGAGACCCCCTGACATCATTTTGTGACCCCAATGGGGCTCCCGACCCCCAGGTTGAGAACCACCGCTGTAGAACATTCCAGACAAAGCAAAAACATCTCCATGCAGTGCACCATTAAATAATAATGATGGATACTTTTATTGTTACAGCTGCTTCATCGGCTTTATGTCCATTTGGAGTTTAACGATGTCTGATTAATCAACCAGAACCAGCCCTCGGACGACCGATCTGTTACATTTACTTGAGTACGTTTTTCATAAAATTGTACTTCTATGAGTAGCTTTCAGACATTATACTTTTGCTCCTACTTGAGAAACATATTTTATGTTGTTGACCATTACTTTTGGTTCCTCTTCCCTCCGTGACAAATCTACAAGTGACAAAAGCTTTATGTTGACAAGATAGATTTTGACCTTGAAATTACATAAAGGTCAAATTATAAATCAGCTGTTCTGACGTCCAGACACTTTCATTTGTACCTCGTCTTGAGTAATCTTTTGAGGTAACAGTACCACACTAACTTAAACACCTTCTTTCTTTGGCCACAACCACACATACTGGGTGGGTGAAGTGTCTTGCCCAAGGACACAACAGCACAGGTTGGCTTTGGAATCAACCTGCCAACCTTACTGTTAAAAGACATTGCCACCGTCGCCCTCTTATAGTTTATAAATGATTAAAAACTGTTACTTCTTATGTGTCAACCTAGAATTATCCACAACATCAGCGACAAACGAAGCTGCAAAACGAATTTATAGAATCCATTTTATTACAAATTCCCTCACTTCGTTATAGATAAACACTTTGCACACGTAACATAAACATTTTTCTCTGTGAGTCATGATTTCCAGGACATTTTAGAAGTCGTCCAAGCTGCTGCGTGTGTCCCGTAGCTGCGTGAGAGCTGCCGTCACCTCCTCTAAAGTCCTCCTCCCCAACTGTTTCCCTCTTCGGCTCCTCACGTTTACCGTCCCGGACTCGCTCTCCTTCTCTCCGACCACTGCAATATAAAAGACAAACACATCAGACACAACTCCAACGGTTTTAAATCACTTTTCAGGTTTAACTGCGGTCTGCGATGGTCCTTTATTACCAAATATGTAGTTGTATTGAGCCAACTGAGCAGAACGGATCTTCTTGTTTAAGGTGGCGCCGTGGTCGTCATTTATATCAACCAGGAAACCGCCGTGACTCAACCTCTGCACCACCTTAAAAGAGAAACAATACACGATTTAATAATAGAAACATATTTTTGCCACTGACACAATAACCTTAAAGCAGGATTATCCCCAAAAAACGATTCTAAATGTGGTTGCAATGAATGAAAAGTAGAATTAAACACTTTAGCAGTTAGTTTGTGACTATATTGAGTCATACAAGTTATTTATTCAACCGTCTACTGCTCAAATCTTATCGTAACTACAAAAAAAATGACAAAATATTCCCCACTAAAAGAAAAAAAAAGTACCTATTCTCAAAACTTAGTGTTGCATCTTTAATTTATTGAACAATAATTTGATATAGTGACAGCAAACAACTTGATTTTAAAAATAGGGTCAGTAATAATGGAGGCATGTATTATAAATATAATAAGTTAAATAGATAAAATCAAACCAAATATAACAACAAAATAGATTAAAAGTTACTAAATCTACGTTAAATTGACACAGAAAAATACATTCAAATTGAGCTGGACATTTTTATGACATCTATACATTTGTTTGTTTAATCTTAAAAGTTAAATTACTCTTGTGTTTAATTTTTTCAGTATTATCCAGACTCAAACACAGGGATCGAACAAACTGCTCTCCGACACATTCAAAACGTTTTAAATCTACGCCCAAAACGTATTTATTCTGGCTTTTAACACTTAGTAATGCAGTGATTACAGTGAATATATTGAAATATAGTTTTATGCATTTTTATTTGTATTTTTTGTATTTTACAGGAAAGCATTTGATCATCTTGAGTGTTGTGAAGGGCTCTATAAATAAACTTTATTAAACTGTGATTCCCATGTTGTTTTATAATTTTACTTTTATACAAATCGGTTATAGTTTGAGCATGTGCAGCACTTTAGAGCAATGTATCCGTTTATAAATGTGCAATATAAAAAGAAAGAAGAACAGCTTAAAACAGGAGCATAAAGTAGAGCAGAGTATTTGTTCCTCTGAGAAAATAAATGCTGTGTTGGTGTAATTTTGCTGAACTGACCTGCTTGGCATACGACTCACTACTGCCCCCAACAGGAATGACCATAATCTGTGCAGGCGACAACCACAGTGGCCTGGAGAAAAGAGAAATGTTCAAATATAAATGACGTACATGGATATTACTATGAACCCCCAAACAAATCCTATAATATCTTACCATTTCCCCCCAAAGTTTTCTGCCAGAATCGCGATCATTCTCTCCAGGGATCCCAGCACAGCCCTGTGGATCATCACCGGACGATGGGACTGACCGTCTTTACTGAAACAATGAAAACAAGGACATGTTCTGACAAATTTACTAAAGAATCGCACAAATGAGTTGATGGAAGCTTGCAATAAAAATAAATAAACTTGAAAACAATTCCATTACTGTTAAATGTGGAGACAAACTAAAAATGTAACACAAATAAGGGTGGGTGATATTGACAAAACAGAATCTCTTTTTTTAAATGATATTTATCCTGTTTTAGACGAGATGTTTTGACAATGCATCAGAAAAAGAGCCTCTAAATTGCTGAGGTTAACGTATTATACAAAATAAACTGTAAAATTAACCAAAGGCGCAGAAAGATTATACACAGCAAAAATACACATATATCATTATAAGCCTATCTTATGACTTTAATTAATAATTTGATCTGGATTTGAGTTGTTTTAACTCGATAAAATTTAATTTCTGATGTGATGCAGAATATTTCACTGGTTTCAGGATATTTCTGACTGATCCTGCAATAATTTAGATTAAAAATAAATTTGCCATTGTGGTAAGTAAAATTATCTTAACCCAATGGTAGATAATTTATCACAAACAGACAGAAATAAGAAAAACAATCCAGTTCCATCAAATAAATAGTCTTAACTGATCTGAACTAGTCATAACATCTGAAATTAAGATTAATATCCTGAAATCAGGACATTTTAACTCATCTAGAAATTAATTGTTTGCAGTTACAGCAAGTTTATGTATTTATTTTAATTTTAATCAGCACTTTTTGAAGCCTTTTACAATTATTTAAAATTAGACAATATTCTTGATATTCTAGTTTTGCAGAACAATTTGAAACTTTGGAAATATTGCCAATTTTTTGGATAGATCTCCCACATAAATACACAAATGAGTACAATTTAGCTTACAACAGTAGAAACTAAAAATGCAACCTTATCTTTCTGCATCTAAACCCCAGCCACGCCAAAATACAGTAATTAAACCATGACTAACCCGACATACTGAAGATCAAATCGAATGGGCAGCTGAAAGTCCAGCTGTATCGTTGCACACTGGTGTTGCCTCCCGATGGCGTCTTTGATCTGGATATCAATCTGGGAAGGAAACAAGTTTACATTAAGTTCAATTTGTCCATTTAATTACTTCTTAAGATCTAAAAATGTGATTACATCTGCTCTAAGGCCGACTGCTGGGGACTAGCTGCATTTTTGTGGGCAGTAATTATTACAAATGTTGTGTCACGACTAGCTGATAAATCTAATTAAAGTCAACACGCCCCGGCTGTGCGGCTGTGAATGTTTGTTTGCTGTTTGTGCGTCTAACCACACCCTCGACATACATACCTCTTTCTCTGAGCTCCTTCTTGACCTTGAACATAAGTTTGCCTGACGTTGGCTTCCTCCTTGATCTCCAAGAATCTAATAAAAACGTTGCTGAAACTTGATTTAAAATGTGCACTGTGTACCTTTTCTGCTTGTCTCAATGGAGATGTTATTACTTTGCTTGAAATAATCTACAAAAGAGCATTTAAAGGCGTTGTAGCTGATTTTTACTGTTTTGAAATGTAAAAAACAGAACTATTTCATTGTAAAGTCTTTACATCAGACACATGTATCACTCACTTTCCTAATGCAGTCCCAGCATCATAAATATTTACAGCGGTACGTTTATAAGCTCTTTTAACGAGTTTCTGAGCCAAGAGTGTCACAAAGCTTCACAGGTAAAGCTAACAAACAATAGCACGCTAACTGCGCACTTCCGGCTTCTCGTAGAATAAAACACCTTATTCCGCCCCGCCCACTTTTGCCTCTTTTTGCCACAAATCCACTCTCCTGTAGTGAGGGCACTTCTGGTTTGACAACAACCCTGTTCACACAAACGGCAAACGAGGGAAAACTCTCGCCACAAAAATATTAAATAACGTAGACTGATTTGTGTGAAATGTTTAATGCACACAATTGCAATAACAAGTCAAATATACACCGATTTCCTGGAGAGTCTGAAAACGGCTTTGTGGTCCGTGTAAACTAATACAATGCAAAAAAGATGGCGGCACTCATAAAAACTTCCAGCATAAGGTGAATAAATAGATGCAGAGAAAGCGCTGTGGTCTCATTTTCACCCAAATAGATGCTTTTATATTTTATGAATGAGAAAAAAGAGGTACATAAACTAGTTCTGTTTTTCACATTTGAAAACAGACAAAAAACCTCAAAAAAATACATTCTTGCAGTGAATGGACTCGCTTCTCCACAGATTTGGGGTCTTATTTATTACGCTTGCGTACAAACAAAAACGTTGCGTACATGACTTTCAACGATCTATCAAAAGATGACTATCAAAAGATAACTTAGGATAACGAGGAAATTAGCGGTTCCATCCAAAAACTCTGAACTTTATGCGTTAGGAGCGTGTTAGGGGGCCTTTTTGGAAGTTTGTGTTTAATCCTTACATACTTTTTTAGTAAGAATCCCACGTTAAGTATTAAAATGAGACCCCTGGCCTGTAAAATTCCTCAGTTGTGAGATACAAAAAGAGATATTTTCTTTGCAATTTCATGTTGTTGTACATTACATGAATGTTCTGCAAATAATTTCTCTCGCACCAAAGTGAAGTCAAGTGGGCTGTTTATTTTCCCTGATGGTGCGTAGTTTTGGTTAGAGATCAGTTTTCTCGGCTCACGCGGTTGTTGTTGGCACTGACCTTTGGCCCGTAGAAGGCTCCGTCCCCAGGGTTCACCTCCCAGCGCTCGCCGAACTGCTGCAGACTCCTCTCCAGCTGCTGCTCAAACACACACGGACACAGAGCAGTCATAACACAGACCCAGGCACTTGAAAGCCCTCGTGAAAGTGCTGCCGGTGTGTAAAACCTCTCGGGGCGAAATACGATGACACCGAAGAGCAGAAACATCCAACCAGACTTTGAATGAGCTCCCATTTTATGCCAGACGGATGCTTTTGAGTTGTTAATCATGTTGTAATGCTGTTCCTTCATCTAAAACATGGCTGAGCAGCATATTTATTAGTGCGTATTCCTCTTAAAGTCTCAAACATTGAAGTTGTGGGAGTCCAAGAACTTTACTCGACCCATTCAGAGCCCAAAATGCCGTCACTATCAAGTCTCAAGTATGAAGTATTGTTGTAGGTAGTAGAGCATTTCATATTGTTCATGATATATCAACATTTGCTTTCGGGGCAATATGAAATCTGGAACATCGTGATATAATTCCACGTACACGGCAGCAGATTTTCCTCATAGTTGCGAAAACTAACGGCTAGAGACGCATAAATGAATGTTAAGGTGAGGAGAGGAAGCCAAATTATAACTGAATACATATTAAATATCCTTAAAAGGCTCTATAATTGCAGACAGACAGCACACAGCGGTATCATTTTGACCCTGATAGATACTTTTACAACATATCTGTGCTGAGGCAAAACTGATTTGACTTTCTTACATGAAAAACTTGGTAAAGCACCTTTAAACAAGTCAAATATTGGTGCAGTTGTTAAGTATTTAGTCTAGAGTCATTTATATCGTCAATTATACCGTTATCACTCATTTTCTCTTTTACATCATGATAAAAATGTTTGGCCATATCGTACTGCACTAGTAGGTAGTTTTGTTTTGCAACGTTAAAAACTAGGGCTGCAAAAAGTTATCAATTAATCACAACAAAGCAAATTACTGTCAACTAACTATCAAATAATACAAAGGCTCCAATAATACAAAGGCTCCAAAACATATCATAAGTGTTATTATTGAAATTGAACTGCGACTGCACAAAAACGAGACAGAAAATGTGTAAATTGAGTGTATTTGATGAGAACACTCCATAAATGTACTGAACCTGGATCCTCAAACTGCTTCAATCAGCTTCATTTGGGTCAAATTTAGTTAAAATCTTTTCATTACTGGACTTTTGCCTTCTAAACAACTAATCGATTAGTTGAAATATAATTGCTGCACTAATCATTTACCAAAATGATCGTCTGTTGCAGCCCTAGTTAAAACAAGCTGATGTTTGACAAAAAACACAGTATAAACAGTTTACAGCTTCAGCTCTAGCAGTCATTGGGTCAAATTAAAACATGCCTGAGCTGTATTTTATTTGCACAGATTTATTAGTTTGTCTTCCTCTTCCAAATCTCAAAGCACCTTTGTGTTTTTCAAATCTTTACTCGACCCATTCAGTGCTCAGTAAAAGATAGAAAAGACAATAACAAACGTTGACGTATGATCTGTTGCTACTGAAAAATATCACAATAATTGATATTATTGAAACTACTAAACGCCACTGACACAATAACCTTAAAAGGAAAATATAACGCATTTTCCATATTATTAGCCTTTAAAAATGCTCTTGAGCAACACGATATGCCATTGAAGTGTTTTTGACACTGGGAGGGAGAGGATTTTCTATTGAACATTCCTCAAAACAGCGTGAATGCAGCTGAATGCTACGTTTTTGATGATGGAACATTGTGAGAACAGGGTTAAAAGCTCAAAAAAGGCACTGTAGCAGAATATGTGTCCTTTAAAGCAGGACTACCTCAAAAATAACTTTTCTAAACATACAATATTGTCAAAAAAACATGAATTGCAACAAAGAAACAGCAGAATTTAACACTTGGGTATCTTTGGTATCTTTAAAGAATCATAAACATTACTTATTCCACCGTCAACAGCTCAGATTACTCACATCAGATCTATACGTTTACAACATTTCAATAATCTGTTAACTCCAGAATTAAGATAATGATCAGATTTTTGGTGAGCAAGTAAACACAGCCAATGTTTTAGCTTTGTTTTAATTACTACAGACCTTTAATAGCATTTTGTTTATTGAAATTTCATCAGGACTTGACTTGTTCAACATTATTATTACAGACATTATTCTTAATTAATAGGCATATAATACAGTATAAAATAAAAGCCAAAGTGTAATGCACAAAGTGTTTAAAGTTCAGATAATAGTGTAGCCCTGCCTACTTTCTGTGTGCTCTGTGGATTAACAAGTCTCTTTTCTCTCTGTGGCCCATCGAGGCAACTGTTGTTGTGATTTTGGGCATTATAAAAATAAATTGATTTGAAATTGATGTTGGAAAGTACCACTCACCGCACTTACGGGCTAAATGAATACCATTAACTTATTATGTGGTTTAAACATTAATTCTAGTGTTTTGGTTCCAGAGTCAGGGCAGGCACATTTTATTTAATTGGAGCCAAAAAGGTGCGGCACTAAGTTGCGAATCTCAGCGGGGCTTTCCTGGTTAAATAAAAGTCAATAAAAAGTTGGGGGAGTACGACATTGACAAATTTTAATATTTCAATATGTTTTTGATTATTCTAATGACAATATTTAGATGATATGTGCTTAAATGTGCCTGAAAATGACACGGTTGAGGCTTAAACGTGGCCTAACAAATGAGTGGACTGTAAAATGAGACACCAACATGCACAAATATCACCTTAAAATTTATGTTATTTGTATTTTAATAGCCTTTTTTACTTTTAAGTTTTTATTATAGACCTTTCCCATCACTACTTAAAATGCATTTATCAGGTTTTTTTTTTAATTTTCTAATTTTGACTTTATTTGGTATGAGTTAGGAGTACAGACAAATTGACAAATTTTAATATCTCTCAATGTTTTTTTTAATTATTCCAATAACAATATTCATATTATATTATTGAAATCCATCAGGAATGTGTTAAAATGTGCCTGAAAATGTCACAGTTGAGGTTTAAGCAAAACAAATGAGTGACTGTAACATTAAACATCAAAATGCAAAAATATCAAATTAAAGTTGATTTTATTTGTATTTTAATCTCTTTTCGCAGCCTTTTTTAAACAGTTTTTATTACAGACATCTCCAGCCTCTACTTAAAACCCTTACTGGCCAAATGAATGACATCAACGTATAACTTATTATGTGGTTTAATGATTAATTCTAGTGTTTTAGTTCCTCAGTCCATCAGAAATGTGCTAACATGTGCCTGAAAATATCATAGTTAAGGTTCAAGTGTAAAAAAATGACTGGACTGTAAGCCCAAAATGCAAAAATATCACCATTAATTTTATTTTATTTGTGTTTTAAACAGTTTTTTTCACTATAAACATCTCCTGCCTCTATTTAAAACCCTTCCTGGCTAAATAAATGACATCAACATACAACTTGTTATGTGGTTTAAGGATTAACTCTAGTGTTTAGTTCCTCTTTCGCAGAATACTCTCCGAGCGATTAGGTTTTATTTCCCTGGAGCCACAAAGGTGCAGCTCTAAGTGCACGTTAATGAGTACCTCCTCAGCGCTGTCCCACTGCTCCGGCTCCCCGAGACACGGCGTGGGCCGCGTCGACAGAAGACACTGGAAGGTGAAGCCAAACACTTGATAAACAGTGCGCACAAAGTCCAGACAGGCCACGATCTCCTCCTCCAGCTGCAGAGAAAAAACACAGGGAAGACGAGGAGATGATTCTTTGTAAGCAACACCATGAAGCCAGGCAGAGGTCAAAGACGGGTTTTTCACTTTGACCATGATTTTATACTAGTTTTCTAATTAAAACAAAAAGAAGAAGATACTTTCACACAGTGGAATTTCACCTTTATTCATCACAAGTTTGAACTCTGCTTTTATTGACTGAGGATTGGCTGTAGCTGATCATCAACAATTTGAAACAATTGGACCGATTTGTAAATAAAAAAAAGAAATAACAGCCCTACTTTTTTCTTTTTTTAAATTTAAATTTAAACTCCCAAAACACTGAATATCACCAGAGAGCGAAAAACAAAGAGTGAGTGAGTGAGTAAATAAATAAATAAAAAAGACACATAGGGCATTGCGGCAATTCCTGCTTCTTTTTTTGCACATGACAAGTTTTGGAGGTTGTGTAAAGTATATTTGAGAATGAAATTGGTTAACAACTATTTAAATAATCAATTAGTTGTGATTAACTTGGAAATTATCTTTCCAGTAAAACTCATAAATCTGTTTTTTTCCTTCATCAAAAATGCAAAGAGTTTATCATAATGTGAAATACAATAATAAATGTGTTTAAAGCAGCTCTGGTGTCACTCACTCATGTGTCTGAGTGCTTTTTATTTTCCAAAATCATCTAAATTTTTCATATTTTATTATATTCTAAGGCTAATCCCAGTTTGTCCAGTGAAACCACATTATGTTGCACTTCACCCCATTCTGTATTTAGAATGTTTTTGTTTTTGTTGTCTATACTACATCAGGACGTCCCAAAGCATCTTAGCTTCATCTGGGTCAAATTTAGTAAAGCTCATATATTTATGGGCACTTTCATGTTCTAAACAACTAATCAATTAAACGAAAGAATAAACGCTGCACTATTCGATTACCAAAATAATCATTAGTCACAGCCCTAGCGCAAATCTCTAGGGCTGTAGTCGACTAAAGAAATTCTTGGTCAACTAAAGACCTGCCTTATCGACTAAAAAAGGGGGTGTGGCAAGGCAAAACTATGTAGTATGTCAAGTATGACAGAAAAGTACCAAGAAACAGTGTATTTATATGTATATAAATTAGATTAAACTCAAAATCTTTAGCTAACGCACTCCATATTTTCACTTTTTAGCTGTTTTTGTCGTATAAATACTCTTAAATCGGAATATAATAATTAGTCAACTGATAAAAATGTTTGTCGACTAAAACACAGCATCGACCGATTAATCGACTGAACGACTAAAACACTACAGCCCTCCAAATCTTATCGCAAAATCTGTTAGAAAAATTGCAATCAGATCCCATAATTGTGCAGCCCTGGCTCGTATCCACAGAATCAGGGCTTCAAAACGAGCTGGTGTTTCTGCGGCTCCAGGGAGGCTGTTCATATGTGTCCGAATATAAGCCGCGTGCATAAACAGCCTGTCAGAGCCGAGGCCGCTGGAGCCTGATGAGTTACATGAGAACATCCCGGTGCACTGTGTGGGGGATCAGCTTCACACCCCGTACAGCGCCGCCACAGCCCCACGCATGAACATACGAGCGCGTGTTTTTACAGGACAAAGGCGGCGATTCATCCACTCTGAGGCCTCCTGGAATGCCCCGGGACCTCAGTACATCCAATAAGGCTAATGCGGCTCCACATGTGTCTCATTAACGCATAGCCACAGTTACACAGAAAGTATGTGCCAAGGCTGGACAATTGAAGGAAAAAAATCTAATTACAGTTTTAGGATTTGAAGCACTTTACAGCCAGGTAACAGCATGATAATGGGATGGAAATAGCTCGGTAAACAAAACTATAACTGTGGTAATGAACTCACAATGAAAATCACAATTTGAATAAACGTAATTACGACTGCAATTTATGAAGCACCATCATTTCCACCACAAACGACAAAATATTTTGTTTTATTCTGGATAAAATCTGCCCAACCTGTAATTTAGATTTGTACAGACAAGTTCTGACATAAATGGGATTCTTTTATTGGGTTGTTTGTACGGCTGCAACGATTAATTGACTACGGTAATTGTGCCTTGTTGACTATAAAAAATAATCAAAACTATTATAATTGATCATCATAATTGTTAACTCTAAAACACATGTCAAAAGAACAATGAACAATGACATTATTGAATCAAAATATCAAAAAAAGAATAAAAAACTGCCAATTTTCACCATTAATACACTATATTCATAAACATTTTCAATCTAGAAGCCTTCACCTTGTTTTAACCTTAATTTGGCCAATAATGTATTTAAAAAGTCTATATATACAATTACAATAATCGTTTGACTAGTCCAATACGGAAATAATCGTCTATTTGTCAAAATGTAGCCAATGTCAATTTTAATAAGAGATTCTGTTCAAACGATTCGAAAATCAAACCTCGATCGTAATACCTGTCAGAAAAATCGCAATTAGATGTTTTCCCCAAATGCAGCTCTAGAACAGGACTCGATCAGTCAATACACTTTATTTCATTAATTTCATAGTATTAACGACGTGCCTCAATAATGTGTAATATTCTTCATGGCCTGTGCTGCTTTCATCATGTGATTTTAATGTTGCTTGTTTGTATGTTGTAACTGTGTTGAACTTTGCTGCCTCTTGGCCTGGACGGAGGTTTATAACGTCTGACACTATTCTGGTTAAATAAAACAAATATGAAACTGAAGAATGATTAATTCTGACCCAATATGAAGACCATAAGTTGCTGAAAACATTGTTAGTATTTTCTAGAAACTGGGACACAAAACATACACATTTAAAATATGTAAATAAATACTCGTTTTCATGAAAGACTCAGTTGCACGTTTTAAACACGTCATAACATTTGGGAGGAGAATTTATTACCAGAATTATGCATTTCAGCACGTTTGCTTGTGTCTAAACTAGATACATCTTTTTTTATTTGTTTGCACATTTTTCAGGCCATAGACTTAATTGGAAAGGGCAGATGTAAACGTGAAATGGGGGCGAAGAGTAAGGGAAAGACAGAAACTGATCGTACAACACCAAGAACTACACAGAGCTGTGACCTTAATGTGCAGATGACAGGTTTTTATGATTTTCTAATTTTGACTTTACTCAGTGTATTAATACTGCTTGTAAAAATAAATGATAGTTTTACTCCAATCAGGTTGCTCTTTGTGGAGAAAAGGTGAAAAATAAGGAGAGACACATAATTTACACAAAAGAAACTACTTTTTTGATCCTTTAAACATTGATTCGACAAAACAAAGCTGTTCACATGTATTTCTCTTTGTCAAACGAACAAAATCTGTGACATTAGACGAGTTTTGGCCAGTGTACAGTGTGGTTGCTATGGTAATTTCCTACTGTGATGTCAAAAACCTAAAGAAATAGCTAAACTTAGGTAAAATTTGTAATGATTTCTAGTATAAATTGAAACGTAATTATCTAACTGCGTTTTAGTTAAAAGAGTAGTTCAACGTGTCATGGCACTTTAAGACTGTCGTGCAGCACAGGTTTAGCATTTACGCTGCACATCATGAACACAAGAAATGTTACTAATTGCCAAAGACGTATAAAAGATTGCTGTTCTTACAACTTCATATTTCTATTACGGTTGGATATGGATTCATTCTGATTCATTTCTTCTCTCACATAAGTCAAAGGTTTCTTTCTACCTGGTCCGGCGTGCAGAAGATGTGAGCGTCGTCCTGGCAGAAGCGGCGCACTCGTGTCAGGCCGCCCAGAGCTCCGGAGAGTTCATTTCGATGCAGCGCCCCGAAGTCGGCCCACCTCAGAGGGAGCTCCCTCCACGAGCGAACGCGATGCTCAAACATGAGGCTGGACACAGACACAACAGTCACACAGAGCTCAACATGACTCAATTTAATGAAAAATGCACTGCAGAAATGAATAACTGCATTTGCATTCGTTGAAGGGGGGTGTTTTTGGTTTGCTAAAAAAAGGGCCACAATATGGACTTTAACTTCTTGCCATGTAGACAAGCAAGTAATGGCACAGGTATTTTTTATATTTAAGCAATATTTGAAAACTAGACAAGTCTCAATATCATCTCTACTAGAAAAAAAGTACATACTGCACCTTTAAATTGGCTTGAACTCAGAATATTAGGGTGCATTCACACTGATGTAGACTTGGTTTGTTCCTGTTCTAGTCCTGGTTTAGTCCCAATTTAGTCCCAGTTTGATGTGGTTTTCTTGTTAAATGTGAACACAGCTAAATCTTCAGTATAACATTTTAAAATGTACTTGATTTATTTACAGTGACTTGCTTCTTACTTCAATACGTTCTCATTTCAAGTCAACTTTTTTGCCAATGAAGTAAGAAAATTGCACTTTCTCCAATGAATGATGAATTCATTTTTAGATTTCAAACTGAATTATCTTGAAACCAGTCAGAAATGCCATTTAAGAAGTACGCTGCAATACATTGATTTCTAGATGAGTTAAAATGTCTTGATTTCAAGATATTAATCTTAATTTCAGCGATTTTGACAAGTTCAGATCAGTTAAGACTATTCATATGATGGAACTAGATTATTTCACTTGTTTCAAACCGTTTCTGACTTGTTTCAATACGTTTCTTCTCACTTCAAGCTAAATTATCGGCCAATGTGTTAAGATGATTTCACTTACCCCATCGGCAAATTTATTTTCATATTTTAAGATGGTTTATTGCATGATCAGTCAGAAATATCTTGAAACCAGTGAAATATTCTGCATCATATCAGCAATTAAATCATGTCAAAACTACTCGAATCCAGGTAAAAATGATAAATTCAAGTTAGGCTAGATATACATTTTTGGTGTAGTAATGTATAAGCAATAAACTCTAAAATAGCAAAAACTGCTCAAATCAATTACCAATGTGCAGGGCAGTTCATGGGTTTAAGTGCGTAGGTCTGCGAGCCCTCCGACGTAACAGTGAACATGTTCTCGCTGTAGTGCTCCCAGTGGCCAGAGCGCTCCCATAATGCAGTGCTGTACAGAGTTGGAGTTACAACCTCAGTGAAGCCCCTCTTTTGATATTCTCTCTGAAACAACAGAAATCAACAGAAGATGCTGTCGTCAAACTAGAAGCCGTTATGTCTTGCTCAACATAAACAGGATGTGCCAGAAAAAAAGGACAATTATTAACATTTACATAGTTTTATTCACCTTAATGAAGTCTGTGAGGGTATTGTAGATATGGGCTCCTTTAGGTAGAAAAAAACAACTTCCTGGACTAATATCGCTAAAGAAAAACAACTCCTGGTCCTGCAAGATGAAATACAGTAAATTAGAGGTGTATTTTCATTGCAAATTAAAAGAGAAAAACGTAGAAAAAAATGTAGGTGTACCTTTCCAATCCGCCTGTGGTCTCTCCTCCGAGCCTCCTCCTGCTCTGTCTCCCACTCCTCCAGCTCCTTGACCCCGGGGAACGCCACCCCCAAAAGACGCATCAAACCAGAGGCCTCTGTCTGATTTGATAATGTTACAGGAGTAATCTGTAAATGAGAAACGACAGACCAGCAGAGTGAGAAAGAAGAGTGCAAAGCGAAATGTATAATTATTATAGAAATATTGTATTTTATTAGAGTATGTTTATATTAGGTAATCAATATATATTTTACGTGTTAATATTTGGTCATGGAGAAGTCATAACTAGGACTGCAATTAATAAAATTTTAAAGTGCGTGTAACAGGTACGATTTTCAAATTTTGACTTTATTCAGTGTATTAATACCTGTTGTAACTGTATAAATTATAATTTTACACCAATCAGTTCGCTGTTTGTAGAGAAAAGTAAAAAGTTGAAAATTACAGGAAGTAAACAAATTGATGACATCACACAAGGGAGACAAAGGTTATGCATAATTTACAAAAAATAAACTTCTTTTTTTGACCCTTTGAATTTGAATTGATTCAACAAAATAAAGGTGTCACAAATATTTTTCTTCTATTTTTTCTTTCTATTTTTCTGTCAAATCAAAAAATAATTTGTTTGCTTCATATTCAAGTTAAGGGGTACTCTGAGTGTGAGACAAAGTTTAGGGGGTACTTGAGACAAAAAAGGCTGGGAACTACTGCTTTACAGAATGGTTTCTTGTCATCAGTTACAGCCAGGAAGTAAAATTAAAAAACCTAAAAAAAAATAAAAATTAAAAAAAACTAAACTGGGGTAAGATTTGTAAACATTTTAGTAGTTTAAGTAAGTACGTACTTAAACTAAGTACTACTACTTAAACTTAAATAAGTTTAAGTACCAGCTTCAGTGTCAAGACATGAAAGATTCTTAAAATGTTTACAAAAAACGTAAAGCCATTACTTAAACATATCAAAATGTTGATAATGCACACTGACCTGGAGCATTCTGAAGATCTTCAAGTACCCAGTGTGAGGCAGGAGTGGTCCATCACAGACGCCTATACTGTCCCCACACCTGAAAAAAAAACACAGAAAAACACACAGAATATTGAATCATACTACTCTGAAGCCCAGAACACACTGATGAGTGAGACTAAGTACCTGTAAATGGAAACAAATGAACCAGTCATTTGCTCCTCAACAAGCCGAAGACGCAGGTCGTTACTCTATAAGACACACACACACACAAAAATCAAATATCATAATTCATTTCATTCAAAATTTTATTATTCCTAATCGCCATTTGTGGGAAGTAAATAAATACATGTAACAAAATTTGATATACAGAACATTCTATCATTTTGAGTAACAGTATTCTGGTACTCTTTCTTTTGGTGGGATTCAGAATACAGTTTCTTTCTTGAATCCAAAGGAATACATCACTGCAAAGTGTTTTTGCGTATAATATAATGCAACTTCATGTGAAAGTATTCAGAATAATAATGAGTAGTCTGATTGGACCATGTAAAAAAATAAAAAATAAATAAAACTAATGCAGGTATTCAGTATTCTGTAAATATATTACATATTTACAGTATTGCCAGCCCACATTAAAAGCAGTGACCTTTACAGAAAGATTTTTATGATGCAGTTATCTAATATTTTAGTATTTAAACATGTCTTGTTTACCTGAAAAAGCTCCTGGACTTCCTCAATATTTAGATCCAGTCTAGTGAGAGGAAGTTTCCGAGTGGCCGCCTCCAAACATCTTTCCTCGACATTACTCAAGGAAAGAGCGCTGGAGAGAAAAGCAGAGGTTAAACTTACAGGTAAAGCACAGAAGAGGTAGGGCTCATTTTTAACAGTGAAACATGTACCTGTCCTTCAGAACATGGTCACAGTAAAGACCCAGCTCTGACGCTCCTTCCCTGCAAACCTGAGCCCCCAAGACGGACTCCAGCACTCCCCCGAGCACACATGCCCCCGTCCTCCAAGCTGCCTAGAACACATGTACAGGTTACAAATGCAGTGTTTCTCACAGAAGGACTAATATTTTAATAACTGAATAAATTATCTGGAGAAAAGTGTTACTAAAGACTTTTTAAAGGCATGTTTTGTTACTTTTTCTTGTTATATAAGCGTAAATAAAGTATCATTCACCATTTACTAATTTTTGCCGTAATGTAATGTTGTAATGTTATTTAGTATGGAGTATGGACCTAAAGTAGACAATGAGGGACAACCATCGTATGTAGGGCTGTAACAATTAATCGACTTGTTGTGACTATGAAAAATAATCATAGTCATATTTTGTCAATCGTAATCATTATCTGGACTATATAGACTCTAAAAATAAGAAAAAATACCAAAAAAATAACAACACATTATTCGTAAATATTCTGTCTAAAAGCTTTCGGTCACCATATATCAACCTTTATTTTGTTTCATAATTAGTTTTAAATGTCTCAATGTACAAAAGAAAGAATTGTTTGACAAGTGGACTAATATAAAGTTACTTGCAGCCCTAATAGTATTAACGAGAAATAATGCAGATTAGTTAATTTGAACATATTAGACAACACTGAACTCGTTGCACATGAGCTGTAAAAGTATATTTATATGAAATATGTTGAATTTGGCTGTGTGAAATAAAACTGAGAGAAACAAAATGCAAGGGTCATTTTGAAGTCAAGAAATAGTGGACAACTTTGAAGACAAACCTGTCGTCCCTCAGGCGTCTCGAAGCCCAGGAACTGAAGCTCACAGTCGGACTGAAGTGGTCGTCCAAGCTCCCATAATTCTCCATTAACTTTAGTGACCAGAGCCCCTTTAACACTAGAAGAATACATGGAAAAAACATTTAAAAAATACTGCAGCAAACAAAAAGACAATTATTGTAGATCTATTGTAATCACCGGACTCTTTGTGCGATGCTAAGAGGAGTGGTGTATCCAGCCTTTCCTTCGAGAGTTTGACCACTGGCCAAACGTACAGTCACAGGCTTTTCTGGTTCTTCACCTACGCCAGCGTTTTCTTGTTTCTTCCTAAGGGAGTCAAATAACTGGAGCTGCTTGAATGTAGACGAGGATACCTGCAAGAAAAATCTATTAAAATATCATAAAATAGATATATGTGCTATGATTTATATTCTTTATATATATAGCCTAACCCATACTTAAAATATTCACAATATGGGAAACTTGGAGAGATGAAGAAGAGCAGGAGGAATTTATCTCATTTATCTCTAATATTTCTAATAATGCTTAATAATGTTTATAATAATAGGGAACAATCATCATCCTGGTTGTTTTTTCCAACAGTTTGTACCCCCCCCCCCCCCCCAAAAGTCAATAAGTGGAATTTTAGAGCAAATGTTGTATTTGTATTTGTAGGCACCTTTTTTTCCTAGCTTTTTATACTATGTGATTTTATTTGTTTTGTGTACGGCACTTTGGCCGACTGTAAAAAGTTTTTAAAGTGCCTTATAAATAAAGTTGGTATGGTATGGTTTTTGGAAGATAAAGGATGATGAATTTTAAAAATAACAATAACATTTTCTCTTTAATTTTTGTCTTTGCTACTTTAATTGTATTGCCTTTTTTTTGCTATTTTACTTTAGAAATCGGATTATTCTAACCAACTGTAACCATTTACATGTCATTTCAATAATCTGATCACTCCAGAAATCACATAATGATCAGATTTTGGTTTCCATGTAAACATAGCCACTGAATCACGTTTATTACTTGCACAGTAACAACTGTGTTACACATCCACACAAAAACTGACCTATTTCACGAATGCATAAAGTAAATCTATGCCACAAAAATAACCACAACATGAGCCAAAGACATCCTCATGGACACTTGAAATGACAAGTGGTAGCATCGGTGGCTAAAGCTAACTGTTTTGATGTCAAGTCACAAGCGTCTCGCACCTTGACGTAAGTCCTTTGCCCGGTAATGTTTCTGTGAGCGAGTGTCCGACACAAAACAAGAGGAATAACTCGCATCACCATCTTTACTAAAAGCACAGGTGTGTAAAGAAATAATCACATCATTGCCCTCGAATGTAAAGGCAGCCATAACACCGGAACCAACTGAGACAGAGCGGTTGCAGATTGGCTAAGGGCGGAAGGGGGCGGGACAACGTGGAGACGCAAATCTACGTGCGCGTCAACGTGCGTCAGGGCGCGCACACAAGTGTTCAGTGAAAAAAGGGAAAAGGCACTGTTTTTGTAGAAGAAATGCATCAGGGAAGACTTAGTATTTCTCCTCCAAAATCAACAGTCTTTATGATCATATTTAAAGGTGCACTAAGCAACATCCTCCTTTGGAGGAATTTGCCATCTGCTTGTGTCCATGGAGATGTTAAAGTTTTTCCACTGCATGGCAATACATTTATCTATTCATGGATTTCAGCTTCCTGTTATCCTTTTGCCAAAGCAATTTACAATTTAAAACAAAATTATCATTTGTGTGTGGTAAAAATCCTCAAAATATTGAATACAATAGGAACATTTTGAGGACTATTTCCCATTAAAAGATATGTTTTGTTTTAAATCACTATGGCAACAGTCCAAATTGTTCATAATTCTGAAACCCATGGTTTTGCTGCATGTTTTCAAGTACAGGTGTTTTTCGCTCAATAACACCCTGAAAAACATGGAAATGTACAAGTTTAATCTCATACTTTGCAACATTGAACTCCTAAAAACATCTCCATAGAGACAAGCAGATGGCAGATCCTCCACAAGAAATGTTACATTGTGCATCTTTAAGCAGGCATCGACCTTGGACTGAAATTTGTCAAAATTAACACTGAATCACGGATTAAACCAAATTCCCCATGTTATATTTTGTCATTTAAGTATTAGCACGGATAGAATAATTTAGGTCAGCTGGGAAAAATAATTGGGGAATTACAATATTTCTTGAAATTATTCTACCAGTTTCAGATCACGTAAAAATGTCAAATTATTCATCAATCTTTGAACATCGGGGATGATTTACTCAGATGTAGCGACAAAGAGATAGAGACGCGGCGACAGTGTGACGACCATTTCTGCAGTATTGAAGTACCACTAACACTCCACTTGGGGGAGCCATTTACCTCAACTACACAATTTACACGTGTGATGTGGGGCGGGCTCTACACTGCAAGAAAGCACTGCTGTAATGACAACTCTGTAAACAGAGCACTGGGTGTTTTGGGACACAACTCTTCTCCTCAAAGACAAAAGGGTGTGAAGTAAAATAAATAAATAAATATAAAAGAAAAGAAAGACAAAAATCTATTACGTGCAGACACTGTAAAATCAGTCCCTGTGCAGCAGGGATAAATCCCAGTGCAGTGTACACAGAAGTTGGTTCTTACAACATTCATTCTGGTCAATGTGTGGCGGTGATTACACAACAATAGAAATAAAGGGCATATGGATAAAAGAGCAGTGTTGAGATGTGTAATTGGTGCTGCAGTTGTCTTTTAAGTATAATATTAACATTGTTTGAAATGTAATCATGTCAAATGGAGGGTCCAATTCAACACTATGGGAGCAGCAATTAAAAAAGAGAGAGAGGGAGGGAAAATAAATCCAAAAAGAAAGTTGTGTGAAAAATGAAAACCAGTTCAGTGTAGGCTTAACATTCAAGTTCGGTGTATAATAAAAATATCAGTTTCTGGTGTGTAACATTTAATAACATCTCGTGTGATTGTAATTGAGAAAGTGTAGCATGTTTTGTGGTATTTATAATGTTGAAATAAAGAATGCAGGAAATACCCTTATGACCCTAATATAAGTAAAATGACCAATGAGCCAGTGCATTCCAATTTAAATAAACTTGTTGAGCATCAGGCTGATTAGACCATGTACAAGAGAGTAACGTGCATCATTTTGCACTAAAGTGTATCAAATTAACCAAGAATCAGTAAATAAAACAATAAATGTAAGAGAGTTTGAAAGGCCTTTAGAAATTCAGGTATTCAAATACGCACTGGCAAACGGTTGGAGACTGAGTTAGTGCTGAACTGCGTAGAATAAAAAGCACGCAGATCGAAAGATTGACATTGACCAAATAAAATACCCCCCCTCCTTGAAGTCATACTCTGCATTTTATTAAGTCTTTACATGTTGAAAGCTATTAAGAGTGGAGGATTGTGGAAAATCCCATCGACTATGATGATATTTCTCGACGCCATCATGAAAATCAAACAGGCAGACATTTATTCTGATAGAAGTACTGAATTACTGTCAACCTCCTCTTCAGTCTGGTGGTCTAAAACTATAACAGTGACATACGGCTGAAAACTTATTTAAAAAGCTTAACAAGGCCTCAATACAGTAAAGACAGGATGCATGGGCTACAATCACTGTCTTGTTTTTACACACAAGAGTTTGAAAAAGAAAAAGCTGATCAACGAAATCTTTATATGTATACAAGCTTAGAAATATACAGTGCAAAGAGAAGGTGGAAAGGGCTAGCGAGAGATTATTTACAATAGATACACGTGAAATAAGAACATCCTTAACTGCAGGAAAAAAACAACCAAAATACCAATGTTCAGCAAAAGGGAGCACACATCCATTGGGTAAAAGGAAGCAAAGATTAATTTTACTCTTCATCACTTCAAAGTATTTGTCAGTATCCTAAAAGACATTCCTCCTGCTCTCTTTCTCTGTTTGAAAAAAATATTAATATATTTTTTTTATTTCTCGTGGTTTGAGAAATGAAAATGAAGTAGATGTCGGGTTAGATTTGCGACACTGAACTTATCGCATTCCTAAAGCTCTCACTGTGGCTAGCAGCTATTGGAACCATGACGCTGTTATGGGTTATTTACACACAATACTGTCCCACTGTCTAACAGAGGCGGCTCATACCGGGGCTAACATACACTGTAGTGTGCTCAGGTCCTGTCACAGAGGACCACTTCAGTAACGAGGGGGCAGAAAGGGCCTTTTGGGGGGATAGAAAGGATCTCCAAAAGGAGGACCGTGGCGTTTCCCTCTGAAGCCTCTATAACTCGGAGGAGGCAGTCGGCCTCGCACCAGAGGCCTCTGTGGGATGGGCTCCGTCATGATGAGGGGCCGGGACATGTTAAAAAAGGAACCAGGGGCTTTTGGACGGGGCGGGGGTGGAGTGCTGACTGGGGCCTTCTGCTCGGGGACACTCTGCTCTGGGACACTCTGCTCGGGGACTTTCTGCTCGGGAACCTTTTGCTCGGGGACTTTCTGCTCGGGAACTTTCTGGTCAGTGGGCTTGAGTTCAGGGGCTTTCTGTTCAGGGGCCTTCTGTTCAGGGGCTTTTTGTTCAGAGGCCTTCTGTTCGGGAGTTTCAGCTGGCGGAGTAGTACTGGGTGGAGCAGTATCGACATCAGGTGAGTTTGGGGGGGAGGAAGAAGGGGAGGTGGAAGTGGGAGGGAGAGAAGAACGCGGAGGAGGTAGATTCGGAGGTTCTTTCACTCGACCCAATAAAGGCGGAGGAACTCCAGGAGTGCCTGGACGATGGAGGGGGGGTGCCATTCGAAGACCGAAAGGCTCCTTAACCGTCCCTGGACGGGGGAGTCGCAGAGGCTCACCCAGTAATGACGTCATGAACCGAGGGCCTTTACTGGCTCTGGGAGACCCTCGCTCTGGCCCCTCTGGTCTCACCGCATGAGACGGTAAAGGACGCTCCACAGGAATCAGCACCCCGCCCACCATCACAGCTGTCGGCACAGGGGAGTGGAGGGGAGGAGAGGGGGGCCTTTGGGGTATGGGTGGGGGAGGCAGTCTTTGGTGGGGCAGAGGTGCATTAAAGAAAGGGGAAGTGGGAGGTGGATGATGGTGATGAGCTGGAGGAGCTTCAAGAGGGTACGGTAGAGAGAAGTGAGGGGGCAGAGAGAGCGATTGAGGGGGGAGAATATGAGAAGGGGGAGGATGATTGGGTGGGGGGTGGGAGGGTGGCGGGTGAGAGGGTGGCGGGTGACTGGGGGGAGGGTGAGAGGGCGGCGGGTGAAGATGGAGAAAAGGATGTGGGGGTGGCGGAGGGGGCAGAGGGAGTTGAAGAGCAGGAGCCATGTCTTCAGAGTTTCTTCTGTTCATGTTTAAAGGGGGAGCCACGGCGATGGGTGAGGGAGTCTGTGCTTCCATGTACTCCTCCTCTTCATACCACATTCCTCCCCCTCCACGACTCCCTGCACCTCCCCCTCGCCGAGGTCCACGGCCAATCACTCGAATGCTCTCTACTGTTCTGATGGGTTCTCCAGTGAGTTGTCTGTTTGAGTAACCTAGAGTTTCTATGGGAGCCCCCTCAGTGCAGGGGGACACCAGAGTTTCAATGCGGTGATACTGACCCTCCTTCCTATCTCCCCCGGGCGACCCACCCCGAGCTTTGCCCTCTCTTTTCCCACTGAAGCCCCCATCCTCAGAGCCTGAGCTCATCTTACGAGAACCAGCGGACACTCTCCTCTCGGCTGCAGCTTTGTTTTTATAATAACCAGGATGTCCATCACTCTTACCCTTCAACACTTCTTTACTAGAGTGCGAGGAAGTATGCGTTCTAACATCCTCCTCTTTCAGTTTTGTGTGGCTCTTTTTCACAGCTCCATATCGAGATGAGGCTAAAAGATCTCCCTCGCTGTTGCTTCCAGATGGAGTGATCACAGCATCCCACGGCTCACTGCGATATGCCGTGGGCGAGAGAGGGTGGCTTCCAGACGACCCTAAGGACTCAGGGACACTTCCAGGCGTGTCCATCATCTCATCCTGAGTGGGAGTACCCCCGGCCTCGTCTCTAACTGGTGTCCCATCAACTCCATCAGGACTGAGATCACCTAACGCCAGGCTAAAACCAGGATTACCCTGCAAAAAACTGTTAATTTTGGACTCTAAGCTGGGGGTGGACACGGGGGGAGCTATATTTCGTGAGGGAGGAGGAGACAGCTGCCTGTCTCTGTCCCGGTCCTTGTTTCTTCCTGGTGTTTCTCTTTTGATGATGCTGCTTAAAGAGGGTTTGGTTTTTGGGGGAGTAGGGGTGACTGGTGTTTTTACAGATGATTTTACTGGAGGAGATGTGCGACTGGCTGTAGCCGAGCTGTTTGTTACACTGTGCAGTAAAGAAGACAAACCTAAAAACACATGAAGACAGGATTAAAATCAAACAAGAACAATAATTATTCAAATAACAAGAAACATGATAAACATTTTGAGATTCACCTGATGTATTTGTTTTAGAAAGAGCATTTAATATGCCTTCAGGAGTGATGTCAACCCGGGACAAGATGCTCGCGAGAGCCGGGCTTGGAGAAGCTGTTTTTGAGGACGAGGATTGTCCCGAGGGAGTGGAGGGCGTCCCGGGAGTTGACTTAAGTGCTGGACTCGCTACAAGGAGGACAGTAATAAGTGACATAAGTTTTATTTAAGAGCCGGGTGGTTTGCTATACATGTAAATCATACTCGTCCAGAGGTGATGGAATACATTTCAAAAACAAACGTCAGCGTTAACATAGGACAAGACCACTGATACGAGCGCAGGCACATAACTCAGGGTCTCTATTCTAAACATCATATACTATAGATCAAAGTCATTTTGTACACGTTTTACACACTTACATGTATTCTTCATGGCTGACGTGAGTGAACTGAGGATGGAGCTGATCTTCCCCAGGTCCACTTTGGCCAGGTTGACTCCAAGAGCGTTGGCCGGAGCATTCGGAGAGGTGACGGCGCTTGTAGCAGCATTGGCAGCAGATGTATTACTCTTTGAAGCTTTTGTTGGCGTTGTAGGAACCTTTGCTGTGTCAGAAGCGATTGTCTTGTCCTTCCTGTTTTCTGCTCATGAAAAAGTTAATTTGAAACATGGGACAAAGGCAAGAAAGAAATACAGTCTTAATGTGTCCAAACTTGACTAAACATGACCATGTGCATGACATTTCACCACTAACCCCCCGCTGCAGCCGCCTCTGCCTCGTCATCAGACACTTCCATCTCATCTTCTGGATTGTCGTTGGATTCGTCCATAGCTTTTCCGTCCAGCTCTGGGTCCACCTGAGCTCTGTTCACTCCCAGAGGCAGGAATGGAGAGTCTGATCCAGTAGGAGAGGGAGCGTCCTCTGAGGGCGAGGGGATGGGGGAGTCCTCTGCTCCAGGTAAAGTTGCCTTAAGAGAATCCAGTTTTCTCTTTAAACTGGCCACGCGGTTGGCAAAGGCGCTATAAGCCTGAAAATTGGAAGGTCTCAATCAGTAAATGTTTTGCAGAACACAAATGTCATCCTCATCACCTGAAGTGTTCTTACATTGGCCACAATTTTAACCTCTTTATACTGCATCTCATAAAAAATGTCTGCATTTCCCAAAGACTCCAGCAGAGGAGGGCCTCTTTTCATCTCTTTCTCAAGAAAGCTCACAAACTCTTGCAGCTTCAGACTTCCTTCCTCAAAATCCTTGGCAAATTTGTTTCCCCCAGCCTTGTCTAAAAAAACAACAACAAAAAACCTTCAATCAAGATTTATCCAGAACATAAATACATTATTACAAATGCCACTGTTACCTTTGAGTCTCTTCAAAGCCTCGGAGCTGCAAACATCTACTCTTAAAGCGGCCAGCTGTTTCTCTCTGAACTCTTCCTCTGCTACAGCTTGTTTATACTGAGACAAGTCTTCGATGAGTGTCGGAGGCTAAAAAAAAAACATTCAGAAGAAGTCAGTTTTCAGTAGCTATGATGGTTTTCAAATAATATACAAGACATACAGCAAACTCAGCCAGAATCTTGGATTTGAGGGCCGCTTTGGTCGCTGACGGAGCTGGGGAACAAAATGAGGTAAATATACAGATCAGTAAAAATAATTGGGCCTCAGAGCAGAGAGATTCCATAGATGAACTCACCACTTGAAGATGGAGGCGGCTTCTCTTTCTCTTTTTCCTTTTCTTTCTCCTTCTCCTTTTTCTTCTCCTTCTCCTTTTCTCTCTGCTTCTCTCGCTCTTCCTTTTTGTTCAGATTTGTTTTGAACTGGGCGATGGTCTCCGCTGGATAAACACTCCTCTCCTCCCATATAGTAAATATCCTCTCGATTGACTTACGGACTTTTCCATCTCTATCGACACATCCATAAAAAACACACAATTAAACAGCTGAAGCACCAAGAATAAGACAATGTTGTGTTTAATCTTACCTGATGAGCTGAGCGGCGTTCGGGAGGGCGTCTCCAAAACTGGACCGGAAGACAATGGCGTTCTTCCTCTTGCAGTTTTGAATCACATCATTAGCGACATAGAAAAGATTCAGGCGGTGGTTGTTGTCAGCTGGGCACAAAAACACAATAAAAGTCAGCCGCACAATAGTAGAATCAAATTAGCATCAAAGTATCTAATACACTAATTTGATATTGAAATATTTTATACTGCGTAGTTAAACAAATTCTCCATGACAGCAGCAATAGGTATTTACAGAATAAACTGAAATATTTCTCTCAGTTTCTACATGAAGTAAACTGAGAGTTTAACGAAATCCACACTCTAAAGCTGCACAATTTGGGAAAAGTATTTAATTCCTATTGCGATTGGACCAGTGTGGGCATGTTTTATATGTTAGAGTTGTGAATTGCCCGGATACTGAATTATGGGGATAATGTGGCAGTCGGAGGAGCCGGCACAGACTGAGAGCTTTGTTTTTAGTATTTTTACTGCAAATTTTGAAAAACATTTCTATTATTACCTATTATCATTTTCTATGTGATGCAGACAGGCCGAAATGTAAAGTGCCCATGACAGGTTGAACTACTCATTTGACTAAAATGCAGTTAAGACAAATATATTTCAAAGCTTGATAAATACTTTACACATTTTATCCTGGTTTAGAAATGTTTTATGTTTTTAATTTTACTTCCTGGTTGTAAATAATGACATCACACTAGGAAATTACCATCCAGTACAATGGGCCAAAACTCATATAATGTCACAGATTTGTCTACTTTACAAATAAAAACACATGTGAAGACCTTTAGTTTGTTGAATTAATGTTTAAACGGTCCAAAAAGTAGTTTATTTTGTGTAAATTACGCATAACCTTTCTCTCCCCAGTGTGATGTCATCAATCTGTTTATTTCCTGTAACTTTTTACAGATTTTTAAATCTTTCTCCACAAATGACTACTTGATTGTTGTAAATATAATTTATATTTACAACAGGTATTAATATACAAAATATAGTCAAATTAGAAAATGATTAAAAACCTGTCATACGCACTTTAAATCTAGATCCAAACCATGTTAGAGGTGCGGTGGCTCATCACAACATGTGAAATACAACATTTGTAACATTTCCTGTGGTTTGTGCAAGGGCTGTCACTAACAGTTATTTTAGTAGTCGACAAGTCTATAATTATTTTTTCGATTAGTTGACTAGTCAAACGACTGTATATTTAAACTTTTTAAATACATTTTAAGAAAAATAAAGGTGGAACAATGGTGACTGAAGGCTTCTGAATAAATGTATTATTGATGAAAATCAGCAATAATATATTCTTTTTTGACATTTAGATGTATTAATGTCACAGTCTTTGTTATAAAGGGCTTTTAAAATGTGTTTTAGAGTCTGTAAAGTTATCAGTTAACGATTAGTCGATTATACAGTGTTATAGTCGACTAGTCACAATCAGTCGATTAATCGTTGAAGCTCTAGTTTGTGGCCCTCCATTCAGTATATATTTCAATATAGGGCCCACGATAGAAAAAGGTCTGGACACCCCTGTACTAAAGGATAATAATAATGTACAAACATTTTTATGTGGGGTTCCTGTGTCTGAAAAAGTGTTATATAGAATTATAATTATTATTCATTATTATTATTATTATAATGCTGACAGGAGTTCATAAACTGAAACAACATTTATGTTAGGGTAAAAATGTAATATATTTTGGCGTGATATTCGGATTTTGAAGTCACTGCAGTGGAGGGCTCATGCCCAAATATCTGCAAACAGAGCCATTTAATATTGTTTATTGCTTTTCACTTCATGACAATCCAATAAAACAATGTCTAACATCTGCCCGTCCTTTTTGGCTCACGATAAGTTATTAAACCAACAATAAGTTTCTACCACAAACCACAATTTGTTAAAAAACGATCAATCAAAATGGCAGAAGTAAGCCGAGGAAGAAAGTTTAATTTCTGTTGCATCCAGGATCATTCATCTCAGTTTCCATTCCAAATCTAAGCCGTGTGCAGAATCTGGATCAGACCAACACGTGACAGAATGATGCACCAAAGCTGTCAGCAAAATGTGTGTCAATGGACAATGAACAAAAATTCAACAGGATAAAACAAGTCAGCTTCAAACACACCCAGCAGCTTAATCACTTTTCCAACCAGTTGCTACAAACTCTAAACTTTTAATCCAAGTTCTTTTCTCCACATTTTAAAGTTAAATAGATGGTCAAGAAAGATATGTTTGAACTTAAACCATAAATGCATTGTTATTTTGCAGAGGCAGATGGTCCTTTTATATTGATTACTTAAGTTTTTATTAATTTGTTTCATGCTTGTAATGTTTATTTTCCTGTTCTGAAAAGCACTTTGAATTACTTTGTGTACATATTGTGCTCATGCCTTGTTATTTTAGTGCAGCAATCATTGCAAACAACTTAATCTAAATCATTTGGAATAAAGGGAATAAGAGCACTTAAAGCTCATCAAAAAAGTAGATAATATTTCGAATTATTGATAAACCCTCAAAATGCTACATAGAGCCAAACAAAAATAATCACAGAAAAAATGTGTGTTATAATCTTTCAAATATGGGCATAATGGGATATTTTTGCACTTTTTTGTTGGATCGCCAACATGTTTTGATTATTATCAGGATCTTCTATAATGAATTATTATTATCAGGAATGTTGTTTTGAATATTGGATAAAGGCCTGGGCAATACGGTGATGATAATCTATTTGGTCAAATATTGATTAACTGATTTGCTCCAGTGCTGCTCTGTGCTCATTTGCTAATTTTTCCCACCCTCACCGCCTTTTGGTCAGACTTAGCAATGCTCCGAGTGTGTGAGGTACAGGTGGGCAATATATCAACATTTAAATAATATCTTGAACGTTGTCCTGAAGATATGCAAAATTTGAATATCAAGTTTATTGTTTATAGTAAAAAACGACACAAAAAGAGCTGATTTAAAATGAACATTATGTTGCAAAATTTAAAATAATAATAATAGAAATAAGTATAATATAAAATAATGTTATAAAGAATAAAATAAGAAAATCAAACCTCAACTAATACGTTTAAAAACATGTTTAAACTGCTGGATTCATATTATATATCGGCTGAGTATCTTTGTCAGGATTCTCTAAATATAGCGATAGAGAGAGAAATACAGAGATATTCAGTTTTGTCAGAATCACCCGGCCGAAGTGACAGGTGGATTTAACTAATTATAATGAATGAAGTAAGTGTGATCTCAGAAAAAGCAGATGACTTTAGTTACCTCTTCAAAGCAATATATAAAGATAAAAAGTTTACAAGAATTGGGGCCAAATCGTGATCTGGCTACAAAAAAATTGCTTTTTTTTTTGGCATATCGCCCACCCCTAATGGTAAACATAATTTAGGCTAATTAAAAAATACCAAAATTATTTATTGATTAAAATTTAAAATGGAACAAACTTATGCTATCTTAGTCTTCCAAATAAGGGAAAAAGTGATATTTGTGCACTTTTGTGTGAATAATTTTAATGACGGTCGACTTTTCCCCAACACTCAAAACCCAATAAATAAATTAAAAATACATAAATATTGATGAAAAGAAAGTATTCACCTGATTTTTTAATCAGGTGAATACTTGTTAAGAATAAGAATGCCTCCCATTCTTATCAATTTTTGACACAAAATATTCCATGGAAAAAGTGCTAAATGCAGAAAGATATTTGGGTGCAAAAATAATTTGGATTAACCAATAATAATAAAGGAATTAAAATACATACATACATACATACATACATCCATGAGCTAGATCATAAACCTTCCTTAAAACCTTATTCAGCTGCCTCTCATGAATGCCCCTTCATGACCACATCAGCTGTACCTCACACAAAAATGCACTTTTTCATAATTGACAGCTCCTGCAGCAGAAACCCAATATTCCTCAAATGTTTATTTGGGAATCGGTTTACTCATTTTCCTCTCAAATTGGGTCTGATTCTATGGGCTGCAACATATAAACTACAAGTTGCTCTACACACATCAGTGACACAATTGCACCTGATCTTCATGTTCCGTCTCTTCACAAACCCTGCATCCCTCATGCAAATAGTCCACAATAATAACATTCAAGAATCCACATCATTAGACTTATTACAGTATAGTTAAGTAGCAATAGCCAAGTTGTTCGTCTAATAAAGTCTAAATGTATGATCTAATGAGATAGTCTAATGCCACAAATACAAAACAAAGCAGATATCAAAAAGGTCAAAAGCAGATATCAAGTGTCGTGGGGCCGAGTGTAAACAACTGTGCAGCAGCAGATGCGACATTAGCTCAAATGCACACAACTACAATTAGCAATCGCTTAACATTCACTGGTAGAAGTAGCTCAATTGTGGGTTTTTGCATATTTAAGTTTAAAAAAAAGGTCCTATAACTCGTTATAATCTGTTTGCAAGAGTGTAAGGGCAACGCTGTTAGCTGAAGTGAACTAGCATTAGCATTAGCGTGCACGCTACTCACATTTCTTGAGCCACTTCATCCAGCACCGGACGATTTGGCCGTGGTGCTTCTTATTTTCAATGCACCAGGCGGATAGTGCCTGTATGGACTCCATAGTGTTGGATACTCCTTGAAATCGCCGGTCCAAAGTCGCTTCCAGAGCAGCGGAGGAGCTGCGGGCCGCTTGCCCGCCTGCAGCCGCTGCACCGGCCGCCATTTTTCAGTCCTGTTCACCGAGCGAGCGCTGCACAGTGGACTTGAGTGGACTGCGCTGAAGACGCAAATGACAGCGCCACCAGGACAAACACGCCCCCATAAACTCATGTTCATCATATAACACAAAACACGGTCTGGTGTAAATGTAGGCATTTATTCGACAGGGTGCAATATTACATCAAAAAGGAACTGCAAATTATTGTTGTTGCCTTTCCAAAAAGAAAGCTTGTTACTTTGTTCAGGAAAATCCTAAACCAGTCCTTTTTAACATTTGTCAAGAAACTGTATTTAACATATTTTTCTATAATGTTCGTAGTGACCTTTTTTTTTATTTATCACATCCATACTCAAAACTGTCTGCTTCAACACTGATTACATTACTCTATTACACTGCATTTATTCATGGAGCTTCTGCCTACATACATGAGCTTTTCATTATGGTATCAAACCATGTACACAGTGGTAATAGTCCATTCCATCAATCAAAATACAGCAAAAAAAAAAGTAATGTGTCATTATTTTAGCCTTCAAAGCACAGGTTGGTGTCCTCAGTCGTGGACGTCATCAGGAGAGAGGAGGAGAACAAGAGGGGTGTTTTATTAAAAAAATATATTTTGCTTAAACTCAGTCATCGGTGCCGTCCAACACGCTGTGACTCAGTGCGAGGTCCCAGTAGTGTTCAGTGCGGTGCTTCTTGAAATGTTCTCTAGCCATACTTTCAGTTGGACATTGCTTAAATTTGATTTCTCCATAGCTACGCTCCTTAGCAGTGCCCTGGAAAATATTTATACATTTTATGAAAGAAATAACTACAGTACACTTAATGTATAAAAAAGAAAGACATTGAACAGGCTAAATGTGCACCATGTAACTTTTCTGGAAGAGGGTCCGCCACCTGCTTGTCTCCATGGAGTTAAGCAGGTAACGCCAGAAGAAATAAAAGCACCTGTAACGAAACAATGCCATGATGTGGAACATTTCAGGAAAAGCCTTATCAGGGGCTGGATCCTCAACCAGGAAAGTTACATGGTACACCTTAAGAGACTGGTACCTTTACCAAACAATTAACAATAAACTGTTACATTTTACATAAACAAACTGAACCAGTGTAAGAGGTGGCCTTGACAAAGACAAACTATACTTAGAAACATGCCAGCTGGTTACTTTTATGTTAAATTCTACAAAAAAAATAAAATAAATATGGACATAATAATGATGAATGCATTTCCTCATCATAAACACATATCAAAAATCCATTTGCAAAACTTACCTCCCAAATCAGCCAGCATTTGTTGTTCCTCTTTGTATCATCATCATCTCGGTCTAGATTTAAAAAGCAAACTGTTTATTACATGCACCGAGCAAAATGAAGGAAAAAAAACATTACAAGTCACCATTATTACACACAGTCATGGCAAAAGTTGGCACCACTGAATTTCTCCCCAAAAATATTGAAATTACATGATTTGCTATACACGTTTATTTCCTTTGTGTGTATTGGAACACCACAAAAAGAACAAAAGCATCAGCAATTGGCATCATTTCACACAGAACTCCAAAAAAGGGGCTGGACAAAATTATTGGCACCCTTTAAAAATTGTGGATAAATAACTTTTAAGCTGGTGGTGCTCATTTAAACCCACCTGAGGCAAGTAACAGATCTGGGCAATATAAAAATCACACCTGAAAGTAGATAAAAGGAGAGGAGTTTTCGCAACAGAAAGGAGGGGGAGAGAACTATCTGAGGACTTGAGAAAAATCAACCTGTCCTGCAGGCTCAGGGTGCAGTGTCAGCGCAAACTATCCGTCAAAATTTAAATGAAACACTATGGAAGGAGACCCCATTACTGACACAGAGACATAAAATAGCAAGACTGCAGTTTGTGAGTAAGCCAAAATCATTCTGGGAAAACGTCTTGTGGACAGATGAGACCAAGACACAGCTTTTTGGTAAAGCACATCATTCTACTTTTTACCGAAAATGGAATGAGGCCTACAAAGAAAAGAACACAGTACATACAATCAAATATGATGGAGATTTAAAGATGTTTTGGGGTTGTTTTGCTGCCTCTGGCACCGGGGGTCTTTACTGTGTGCAAGGCATCATGGAATCTGAGCACCACGGGTCTTCCAGCAGGACAATGACCCCAAACATACTTCAAAAACCCGGAAATGGATGGCAACAAAGCAGAGTGTTCTGACGCGGCCAGCAATGAGTCCAGATCTCAAGCCCATTGAGCACCTGTGGAGAGCTGGAAATTGCTGTTGTAAAAGGCCTTTCCAATAAGAGAGACCTGGAGCCGTTTGCAAAGGAAGAGGGGTCCAAAGTTCCAGTTGAGAGACGTAAGAAGCTTATTGATGATTATAGGAAACAATCGATTTCAGTTTTTTTTGTTTTTGTTTTTTTCAAAGGATGTGAACTAAATATTAAGAGTGCCATTAATTCTGTCCAGCCCATTTTTTTTACTTTTGCATGAAATGTTATCAGTTTTGTCTTTTTTTTTCAGTCTTTTGTGTCATTCCAATGCACATAAAGGAAATAAATGTGTATATCAAAACATGTATAATGAAAATATTTAATGGGAGAAATGGTGCATTTTCTGGAAAAAAAAATCCAGGGGTGCCAACACTTTGGGCCATGACTGTATTCTTTACCATCTCTTTTACTGCTGGGCTCTTCCCATTTGATTCTGTGCATCATCAGCCTTCTGAATTTCTTCTGTGATTTGGGGCCTAAGAGAAAAATATGAAAATGTTACAATTTACACAACAGAACCAATGTTCTTTGATAATATAAAATTCAACTTGCCTCCTTCGACCACAACAATGTTACTATCTTTATGCAGAACGACAGTGCCTGTCAGGTACAGCTGGTTAGCATTTGCCTCAACTTTAAACTTCTTGGCAGGATTTTGCAAGTTGCGGATTCTGAAAGCAAGAGATAAGATATTACATTGAAGTTCTTAGTGCGACATGTTCCATTTTATGTTTTTTCAGTACAATTTATCAAAACCAATATTCTTTCCAATATACCTACAAATGATAAAAAGACTAAAAAGATACAAAATTTAGATGTTCAAACACACCTGTAAACTGCAATATGAACACCGTCAGTGAGGTCTTCTTTCAACTTCTTCACTTTCTTTTCTTTTCTTTGTTCTGCTGTTAACTTACGAGCTGCATTGGCTTCTTCGTGAGCCCTGGTGGCAAAAATACGTAACAATAAATCAATACGAATGCTGCAAAAGGAACAAAGAACACCCTGTTTTTAATAGGACTCACTTTTGTCTTTTTGCCATTTGCGCTCGGACGTGAGCTTCAACTTTTGTGGGGTCTTGGACTGCCTCCGTTCCAAGTACTCTCATCAAGTTAGAAATACGAACTGCGAAAAAAAAAAAAAAAAAAAAAAAGAGAAACCATTCAAGTATATTTTCTGTTGTTTTATTCGTGGAACTGTTTGTGTTTCCAGTATGGTTTTCTTACCTTTGGGTTCTGGTGGAGGCATCAGCCCGAGACGCACTTTTTCCTGCAACTCTTTTTGTCCTTCTCTGCGGGTTTGTCGTCTGAGCTTTTTCTGTTCTTTCTTTGTTAAGTAAACACCCAGAGTTACCGCTTTATCCGCGTCAACTAAAAAAGAAATATATATGTTTGTTCTAGATAAGGCACCAATATCCTACGTGCGAGGCCATTAACAATCTTGAAAACACACTCACCTGGTGGCTTAATTTGGGCTGGGTGTTCTACGAGGTTTGTCACACCAAAAAGCTCCAATTCTTCAAATTTTGCCTCTGAAGAGCTAGTGTAGAGTAAAAAATGACATTTAATACATAGAATTAAATGCCACTATAGTTAGAATGAGCTGAGATATGCTTACTATTCTTTATTTGTGGGCATGATGTACGAGTCCCACCACTCGATGTGAGGCACCTCTCCATCACCGAGCTCTTTTTTAGGAGCGATCAGAGCCAGTTTTGTGGAGGCTTGGATTCCTGTCTTTCTTGCTGCCTGAGCAATTTCATTCTGTAATTTCTCCAACTGGGCCTGGTTGAGATTACACAAAAACAAAACCACATTTTAGTAAAAAGTAAAAAAAGTAAAAAATGTATGTATATATTGTAACCTTTGTTCTTATTCTTTGTGCAATCTTCTCAAAACGGCCCTGTTCGTGAAATTTGAAGCCTTTGCGAATGCGCTGAGCTGGTGCCAAGTTCACTCGATTGTCAAAAAAGGTAGACTCCAATTCCTCCCCAGGCTTCTCCTTCAGCTGCTGTCGAAATTGTTCCCTCTTCACAGCACGGATATTGGCTAAAAAGGAACGACAAAAAGTAAAATAATGGAAAACTGATTCGATTTCTTAGAAACACAATAGACCTAGACATACCCTTCAGAGTGGGCATACGATGTGTGAGTTCGATTTCCTTCCCAGTGGCATCCACAGTTCTTCCCTTGTCATCCAGAATAAGAGGCGTGGGTTTGTTCATATCTTTGACCTCAACTTTGCTGAATAAAACAATAAAACGGTGTTACTTCAGCCAGCTAAAAATTGTAAATGTCATATTTCTGTTCACTTCAATAAAAAGTAATGATTGATAACTAAAACTATGACTTTAATTAATTAAAAGGTTTTTTGTCGGCTAATAAAAACTAAAAATGCATGAGAGGACACAGACAAAGCCCCAAACCAGACCATGTAAACTCAACATCCAAAAAACATGAAGCAATAGAACATAATTATTACGATTAGAATTAAAATATACATCTGTTCGATTAAATGTACTATGGATTTAGTCAAGACATTTTCATTGTCTAAAACTAGCCTGAAACAAACATTTGACAACATCTTGAATAAAGCAAAGAATCATTTGCTCAAAAGCCAAAGACTGAACCCAAATCAAAATGTGTTGTCAAAAACAGACAGAGGCAGTTCTTGAACTTAACATAAAGTACTTACGGTGGTGCTATTCCCATCGCATGAAGGTTTGCCAGTGCCACAAAATTGTTGTTTGGTGCTGGGTTTGCCAAAGCTCCAAGAATACCAGGTTTGGATGAAAGCTGAGACTGGATGCGAGCTTGTAGTTCTGCGGCTTTTCGCGCCTTTTCAATCGCATCGTTCATAAAACTAGCAGCCTGCGATGGACCAATGGATGCAGCTCCAGCACTGAGTCGAGACATTGAATCAGATGAAGACAGGCGCTATGAATAAAATAAAAATACAGGTGTTGAAGTTAGATAAACTTAGATGTATGTCTGTTAACCAAAGAAAAATAACTTACTGATGCAGCAGGACTTGAAAAGGTGAGTTGTTTCTTGCGTTCTTCGATCTGTTTTGTAGCTGCCTCCATCATTTGTTTGATCTAGTGAACAATTTACTCAAATAAATGTCCTCAAGAACTTGCACTGAATAATGCTTTTTTAGCAGACGATCTTTCTTGTACCTGCATTTTGGTGAGCATGCCAGGGCTATCTGTTGTCGGTGCAGCCATAACTTCTGGCTCCTCGACTTCCTCAAAGCGTGGAACTCTTTTGCGCTTCACAGCCGTTCCATCTCCTTTGTCCAAACTCTTGTCCCTTACTGACCCAGTTTCAGACTCGTCGCCGAAGACATCCTGACATAAATAAAAATAATACATTTTAAAGACAAATTAATCATAAATATTTACTCCACTCAACACTAGCACCTTGTAGTTACTTTCCAGCATAAATATGACAGATACCTTTATTTCTCTCTTTCTGCTCTTGTCAGATCCACCTTTACTACCACGAGAATTACGGCTCTCCTCCACAGCTTCAAACAGGCGATCGACAAAGCCTCCAGCAGAGTCTTCAAGGAAAGGACGCAACTGGTCTAAAGAAAAAAAATATATATAAAAATGCTCTACAGATTTGACACTTCATGTATTTTTTTTTTAATTATCAGAGTCAAAAATTATACTAGTACTGACTCCAATGTAGGGCTGGTGATATGGTAATAAAAAGCCAATAACAACAATATATTATTTTGGTATAACAATGAATGTATGCAATTGTATTTTGATTCTGCTTCGGTTTAGTGCAGCTCTAAAATATGACAAAGATACATATCAAGGCTAAAAAACCCATCAGTTTTTCCAAAGACAATAAGTTAAAAGCTAGTTTTAACCAGAACAATTATCATTCTAAACGCAGGACTAAAATAAACAATTTTGCAAATAAACACTGATTTGACTGCAAACCCACAGTAAAGCCACTCACATTAAATAAACACAAAATCACAATTTTAATGTTTATCCTGATCAAAGCATATTGGTCTCACCATGTAAATAAAAGGAATCTGTTAATTATACCTACTTGTAAGGTTTATTTTTTTGCCGTGCCTGGTTTTCTAGTGTTTTTGTAGTTTGATCCAAATTCCCAAGAGCACTCTACCACTTTACTGATTGGAACACAATAAGCAAAACAGCCACAACGCTCAGATGTGTTCGAAGGGTTAGATCCACTTCAGCCCAGCCGCCACCGATAAATACTATTGTTGTGTCCATGTCCCCAGTGTCTGCGTACACTGGTGTGTGAATAAGTGTGTGAATGGCTGAGTGGTTCCTTCATGTAAAAGCGCTTTAAGTGCCTTGAAGGTAGAAAAGCGTTACGTAAATGTGATCATTAACAGACACATTTTTGTTTTAACATAAATTTGACTTCAAGAATAGGCACGTCAAGATTATTCACTTAAATCGATAATCATGATTATTCAAGTAATAATATACTTATGCGATCTAAAAAATTGTAATAATCGTTACGTAATTTCCATTGCATTTCCAATAATGTGAACCTACATGCAGAAGACTGACTGTTATCATTTAGAAAGTTATATTTCTTAAAGCTGGTCAATTCAGGAATCAAACAATGGAAATTAAAGTAAACTAAGGATTTCACTATTGTTTGGTTAAATTCAATTGTGGTGTTTTTTTCTCTCACAATAATCACACTAATTTGATATTCTGACATCCCGAAAGCATAATTAACCCCTGAGTCTAAACCACTATCTCAAGTTTGTGTTATAAAAGCATACACGAGCGTTGTTCTAGCAGGAGTTACCTGTGGTCTTCCGTTTGTCCAGTCCTTTTCCCACGCAGTGCAGAGCCGCAGTGACCACAGTGGGCTCCGAGAAACCCAAAACCTTCTTCACTGTGCGCTCCACCCATGGCCTCAGCTCCTCCACCTCCCGCTTAGGAAGAGACATTATCAGCCCTGCAAGAGAAGAACAACAGTGACATCCACATTTAACGTTAAAGGTCACAAGCGCTCAGACGAGGATGGCTTCTGCGTCTACAGATCAGAAACCGAATACTAAAAATACACAAATATAACGTTGGTTTAGGGGCACTAATCTGTCATTTGCTCGTATTATGTTTTTCGTAGATGACATTTTTGAGGTTGAATTGCATGACATGATACGGGGTAGAACAACAAACATATACATGTCAAAAACAGCGGCAATGCTAACTGGCGCTAGCATTTAATCCAATCCACGTTAGCCACATGAAGTTGTAAACACTTAAAAAGGCACAAGACAAAAACAAACCTTATGGATCTATTGTTTCCTTTGTGTGCGGATAGACGTGGTTAAAGTTAAGGGTGAAATAAATGCGCATGAAAAACGTGAAACATTTGGCTTCTGGATAAAAGTTTCTGTTAGCTCGCGCCGTTAACACGACGTTTATTTTTTGGCCCGGAAGAAGATGCTTTATCAGCTTCCGGTGTCAGTTTTTAAACAAAAAGTGCTCAAGATCTCCGTCTAGCCATAAACAAAAGAACTACAGCAGCATTCGCAGAAGTAATAACACAACTTTGTACAATTTAACCGAAATTGATGATCAAAAAATGCATTGTCACTTCAGTTTGAAGCGTTTGAGTGATAAAAAATACTGAAGACTATTTAGTTTCTTTCAGCTCAGGTAGGTTTAAACCGAGTTTTTAGCTAACACTGCTGGCTAATATCCAAAATGTTGCTCTTATAAAGTGGTGATATTGTGTTTTATTGTGTTTTTATTGTATAATGGCACAATATATATTGCTGTTCTCAGGTGACAGTTGCCCCGGGGCTGGCGGACAAAGATGTGACTGCTGATCTGCGCCAATGGCCTCCCTGACCACCACTCCGTACCTGAGACAAGACAGCCCCACAGCCAATTTAAGTTAAGTGTCTTGCCCAAGGACACAACAGTTTGGAATGACTAGAGCAGGAATAGAATCGTGGGTATGGGTAGCATTTTATTCATGGCTCTGCTGTATGTAAGTTAGATGATTTTGATTATTTTGATGAAACTCATCTACAAAGTTTTTACTATAAACTGGATAAGACACAATGCAATGCCTGCTTGGACTTCTGCTGGAGATTTAAGGCTGATAGTTAATAAACAAAACAGTGTATATGTCACCCTGATGTACTGTATCTTGTCCAATATGTTTTATCAGTCTATGTTTAGTTTTATTGTGGCAGACTAAACATTGCATTTACAGCCCAGCTGTATGAGAGGAGTTTCTGTTTTTTCGTAGATCGGCCTCCACATTTTTTTCTGGTTGCATGATGTGGGTCAACTGAGTACATTCATGGTAGCGTAAGCATGAAGGCAACAGAGCGCCTGAGGCTACACCAGATCCCTCCTACAAATCGAGGCTGCTGTGGTTTGATCTATACATCTTTTTGTATTTTTGACTGAGTAAAGTTATTAAAATGGCAATCGTAATCATTGCAGTTGTTAAATCGCAAAGGCTGTAGTTATATAGGTTTGACAGTATAAAGGCCACCGTTGAAAAGACTTGAGAAGACTAAGAATACAAATTTCTTAATACAATTTTATGTCATTTCTGCACAGAACTATGTAGTTTCACTTGTAGTTCAATTTAGTTCTATGCTAGTTCTGATATAGCTCAAGACCATACTAAAAATAATCAGGAAACGTCTTCATTGTGTGTAGTTTGAAACTTCTGATATAGTTTCCTGTGCACTATGATTTAAATCTTTATTTGAAAACATATATCTCAAATTTAAATGCTGTTGCAATAATAGTACAGTACTGTCTGCCCATATTGCAAATAGTTACAACATCATCCTTACTCATTACAAAGCCTAACCCTAATAACTACACAATTTCCTCTGTAATTTTGCTACTATGCAACTCTTACACGTACTTCGATGCAAATTGCTCTAGTTATTTGTTCTGTAGAAGCAGAAGTATTATCTCCAACATCTTATCTTATCTCTTATCTTATCTTTCTTTTTGTCTTCTTTTGATATGTCCACAAACTTAGGTTATTTTTAAAGACAATAAATTATGAGATAATTACATCTCCTTATTTGTTGTCTTTAAAAATAAACAAAATTTGTGGATAAATAATAGTAGTATTAGTATCTCTTTGAATTTGTTATGATTTTACTATTGAGCCCGTTCAACAACCTACCCACATGTACCTTCTCTGTAAACCACTATTATTTCTACCATATTATTTGTGTTAACAGATTGTTAGGATTGTGGCATCAGGTCTCTTGTCTAGTCCAGGATATCCGGTTAGGTCAAATCACAAATGTAAGACTTGTATGTCACGTTATTTTAGATCTTTTCTTTATACAATGCAGTTATATTTACTTGAAGAATAGATAACAGTTACATCAATACAATTTGGATTTGTTTTGTGATCAAATATGCTTTCAGTCTCAGCTCGTGTATTGTCAAATAATTCAAGCTACAGTAACCTAATAGATCTGAAAAAGCTGGAACACTGCATATTTCTCACAACTGATTTTATTTGCTACATAAACGCACAGCTATTTTCCTCACCATCGTTGAATATAATTGCTTTGATTGTTAAAAAAAGAAATGTAACAACGAATAACAATCAAACTTACACAACCAGATACCGCTACTTTAAAATGTACATGCGTTGTGTGCTTCCCCGCCCCCTTCTCCAGCCAGCGATCTATTATGTAACACCATCTCGGTGCACAGTAAAGGAATTGAACAGAGGCAATTTGTTCAAGTACAAGCTGCTACTATGGGTCACACATTTTTAATTTTTACATTCTTAGTGAACAGCGACTTAATTCACTTTGTCCACTTGTAGATTTAATAGATAATTGTGGGCGCGTGTGGTTTGAGCTATGAATTGCTTTACTATTTTGCAAGAATGTTAAGTATTTAGTCTCTGCATTTTCCTTTAACAGTCACAGTGTGGTGGTTCTCAAGTGCCTCCATTCATTTTCTTCTTTCATAATTCATTACTATACTGCATAAGCTATAGACTTATTAATATTAATAATCTTTCTGTGCTGTAGTTATTACGTAAAAGCTTGCGTTACAAGTTTGACTCTCCCTTACACATCATCAACCGTGTGTAATAGCAAACAGTGTATTTTATCTTGCTGACCCAATTTTTTTCCAATGCTTTCTGACAGGGACTGTAAATCATGGTGAAGATCCAGTCTCTGGGGACTATGTTGTCTTTACTTCACAGATGGACCTCGTTGGGTGAGACACGTGCTTCTTCCTCCTGCATCTAGGGCCTTCTGGGAATTATTTTTTACATGTATTGGTAATCTGTTGTATGAATAATAGATTATCATTAAGAAGCACATCCAGGCCAAATTAACTGATTTAAGGGTAAAATGACTTGGAAGTGGGGGTGGGGGTGGGCGTTGACAAAAATGAATATTGATAGCAATATGTTTTAGGATTATCCGGATGGCACTTCTATGAATATTCAGGCATAAATGTGCTAAAATGTTCTTGTAATTGTCCTGGTTAAAGTTCAACTAACCCACAAAGTGTGGATAGGCTGAAAAATTAAACACAAAGTTAAGAAAATTTACAGATTACTATATTTGCCTTATCCTTTTTTGATATTTCTCCCTTCACTTCAGTGCATTTATTTATTTGTTTGTTCATTCATTAGTCCCATAGGCGAATTTCTTCTGCTCAAAACATCACTCATACACAAGAACTTCACAATATCAAAACATCAGACAGTGAAACGTATAAAAAGCACCTAAACACACAATTGTTAATCATTTATAAATTTTGCAGATACAGGTACAAACAAATTCATTCAAAATCAAGTAAACAGTTGTAGAAAACCAGATAAACAACTGGAACACTGCAGCTACGCTCACATCTATCACTGAGACAGACTTTGGGATCACACACAGTTGAACTCATTACCTTTATCTCCTTAAATAAGATGTTTTTGAGGCCAAGTATTGTCCTAAATCTCCAACTGCCGTTTGCAAAAAGCTAAGCTCTGCACAGTTGGAGCAACAACATTTTACCGTATAAACTTGATTTGAGCAAAACAAAACTCCACGGACAAAAATTAGGCCAAAGAAAAGGAAAGAAACACATTTTATCAGTTTGTGCTGCACATAATTCTGCCACTCAAGTTGGAATATTGATGAGCATTTTTCGAATAAAATGCTCCTCCATGACCCAAACATGGCCTTATAAAGTAAAAACATATTTTATTTTGTAGGTTATGAGCCCTTCTGTAAATTTGCATGACCATATTTATTTAAATGCATTGTCTTGGCTCTTTTTGGGTAATACCTGTTTTATCCAGAGACATTAACAATAACGAGTCAGCTAGTGTTATTTTTGCACACTAAACCCACTTTGAACTTTGATATTTATTTCATCATTCCCCCATATCCCCCTTTCCTCATTATTGGACAAATAATGGTTCTCTTATATTATTTATTATAATGGTGTCTTGGTGAAAATGCTTTTTTTTGTAAGTCAGTGAACATCTTTAACGCCTTGTTGGCTGAAGTTCATTTTCCACAGGGGCCAATGTCTTTGTGCAAAAACTGAAACGCAGAATTAGCATACTTTATTGAGTCTGAAATTAAATTATTCCTTTAATCAAAATTTACAACGAGAACAAACAGTAAACACATCCATCGTTAATAGGATTGTGATAAGAATAAACTAACATGCAAATGAAAAAAGAAAATGAAATGAATGAATAAAACGTTAAATAAGAGACTTAATTAACTGTAATCTGTTGAATGCGGTGACTCCCCTTCAATGAATGATCTGCCGCCTCGTAAAACCATCAAGAGGGAGAACACATCCAGGCCAAAGAAACTGATGAGGATGTTATTTGCCTGTAGCTCAAACGTGCCCCAAATATCACACACAATGTCAGGAGATACACGTGCGTCCTTGAACACGGAGTCCCGGTATCTGTCTTTACCTCGCCCCTCGATTGTGACGTCACAGTAGTAGTAGGTAGTAGTACACGCCACAACATTTCAACACGTTTTGTTAGACTGAGGTGGAGACATTTGCTTTTAAACTGTCAGAATGCAGATGTTTTGGCCCAGTTTGATGCTAAAATCTCTGTAATTACTGAGCCTTTCCACATGAAACAAAACAAATTGTAAAATCAAATGTTTTCTGTGTCTCCACAAAAGAATTCTTGTAGTTTTTTCCCTTTAATTGTAGCCTCAAAAGGCATTATTAAAACAAGAGACACAATTGTTCGCTGAAAGGACTTCAAGCCACAAGATGATAATCAATTATACTACAAGTTTGTGGACCCAATAAACACTGATTGATTAGGTTTTATATGTGTGGATTTCCTGTTTGGACATTTCTCTCAAAAACAATGCATTAATACTCTTCCCTCTGAGATTTAGGGTACAACCACACTTCCTGTTTTGATCCTGGTTTGAGTTTAGTCCTGATGTAGTACGTTCACATTTCTCGATATTTGAATTGAGCCTGTTTGGTTCTGTTCCAGTATTTTTTTTAGTTCTGGTCAAGTCCAGTTTTAGTTTCAGGTTTAGTCCTAGTCTAGTCCAAATGTTGATGCAGTGACGTGTGCGAGTGGGGTGCAGTGACGTGCGAGTGGGGTGCAGTGACGTGCGAGTGGGTTGCAGTGATGTGCGAGTGGGGTGCATCAGACATCAGATTCTAGCATGTGGTGAGTGGAACATATGATCCTGGCTGCGTGTACCTGGATATTTTATAAATGGAAGAATATTTTTAACATTATTTAAAACATGTGTGGGTCCATGTATCCAGGACTTGCTCTATACAGGTTTGTTGAAGCCTCTTAAAGCTCTACACTGTGGTCATTATTCTCTGTGGTTGTGGCCACAGCTGCCATGGGGTCAACGGACAGAAGCGAGGCCACCAATCTGCGTCATCAGCCCCTGCGACCATTTATACAAGGCGTTAGGGCTACAGTCAGCTAATTCAATTTTTTACATGCCCTGCTGATTGATAAGTCGACTCAAGACAAAAACGGGGGCGTGGCTTGGCACTATCTCAAAAAGAATCACTATCTGACCCAAATTGTACTGACAAGAGCACAATCACAATCACACTACACAGAAAAGTACTATTTATATTTATTTGACAGTTTATTTATTTGTGACAACTCAGGTTAAACTCTAAACCTTTAGCTAAAATTCCATATAAACTAAATAGTCAACTAAGTGCGTTCACGCTTCATTATTTGGTCCTACCCATTTTGGTCCAGAATTGGTTGATCCTGTTCTAGTCATTATGTGGCTCTCATCAAGTCCAGATTTAGTTTTGTGTTTATTCCTGGTTTAATCCCAATGTTGATGTGGTGGTGAACACAATATTTGGTTGACTAAAACACTGACTGATCAATTGACTGAACTTTTACAAACCGACAGCCCTAATAGGCAAGGTGGGTGAAGTGTCTTCCTTAAAACTTAATCTTAAATCAAGCAGAAATCGTTCCTGGGACCTTTGGGCTGGGGGACGATCTCTCTAACCTCTGAGCCACTGTCACCAAGTCCCACCGTTGCCATAACCATGCAGAAAATGAAACGAACACGTGTCTCTGTGATTTCCTATTGCAGAAATGTCCTCTGCGCAGTTTTAATGAGCTTTGAGGCCGTTTGGAGACCGGTCTGCCCTGAAACCGCCCCGAGGACCACAGGGTGAGTAAGAGCGAGTGACTCTAGCTGTTAATGTGAGCATGTGTGGAGGGGCGCAGGCAGCTCACGTGAAAGAGGGCGAGGGGGATGGGACTTTTTTGGGAAAGATGCACACTGCAAAACATGAATATCACTGAACCATGACACAAAACTATTGGAATTCAGAATATTGATCTGGAAAAGCTGGTTTCACTGATTTATTTCATAGGACTTGTTTCTGATTGGTTTCTAAAATAATAAAATAAGTATGCATATTTTACGTTTCACTTAATACATTGTACCTGTCTCATTCTCATTAAGCTCAATGTCCCAACAGTTAATAACATGTAACCAGACTCCATTAACCCATTTTCTCTCTAATTTAGATATAAATTACCACAAAATAAGAGGCAAGTTGAAACAAGTTATTCACGTGCTTCACTCGTGGTATAATGGTTAAGGAAATTGCACATGTGAGGTGCTGCCCCCACGCCGTTATGGGTTTGAATCCAGCCTCAACATTTGCCGAATATCTCCCCCCTCTCTCCCTTTACACTACAACTATCCTGACAAATAAAGCCTTTGAGCCAGAAAAATCGTTGAAAAACAAAAAAGAAAAAGTCAGTCACATCTTAAACTGGGTCCATCAAGTGAATACATCTAATCTAGTAAAAAAAATCTCAAATTATAGTTTGAATTAAAGTAATCTCAACCGATCTTGACCTTGTAGCATATTTGCGTAAGTCATTTTTAAAGGCTTTCAAGGAAAACAGAAATAAAAAAACTTTACACTTATCATAAAGATGACTTGATGGTTGTAAAATTCTGTCTGATTGACTGAGGATAGAGCCAGTAGCACCGATAGATGCAGCAGGGTCAGGAGAGTATAGAATAAGTCAAAAAAACAAACAAAAAAACGACCCTTATGCTATGAGGCTGTTGGAACGCTTACTTTGCAGTGTAAGTATAGGGAACAGCATGATGTGTGTGTTAGATTTAAGTCCTTTTTTTGTTATTTATCTTGTTTTCATTGCATGTTTATATTTTCCTGCTGTTCTTTAACTGTGCATCGCAACACTAAAATTTCCCCATTGTAGGACTAATAAAGGTTCCCTTATCCTTTCATCTTTCATCCTTTCACAGTCATAGTAACTTTTCACTGTAATTGGACAGACTGTACAGTAAGTAGCAACAGCCAATGAGTCTGCACATTACTGTAACAAATCCTAGCACAAGATAATAAGGGCAGACAGATCATTATATGTGTTTATATCCTGTTTATTCTTTGCAAAACATGTGCCTGCGATTACTCCAACACACAGTGCAGCCTCTCAAGTAAAACAGGGTAAAAAGGATACAAAAATAATTTCTTTCCTTGGTTGGTTTTGCAGTGAAATCTAAGAAAAAGACAAACTGTGTGAAATGTTAGGTTTGTGCTTCAATATTACATTATATTACTCATTATATACATCTAATGGAAACTGCAGTGTGTGTCCTCAACCAAAGTCTGTTTCCTCATTTGCCCTCTAAAAATTCTTCCCTCGTCCTTCTGCGTGTTGCCCCTTGTGCGAGCAGAGGAGAAAAGTAGGAGTAATAGTGGCAGGGGGAGATTGAGCAGACGAGCTCCTCTGCTAAAAACTGCATGGATACAAGGGGGGGCCGTGGTGGAACCGAGAGGCAGGCACGGAGAGAGGGCGGACTCTGCCGTAGTGCTGTAGTTACTGTGTCAGCGGCGGGCCCACCACAAAATCAGCCAGTCAGTGTGTCAGGGAGGGGAGTGGTGCCCGCGTGTGCGTCTGTTTATAAGCAGGGCCGGTGTGTACGTGCGGCATGCTGATTTCCACCCATCCGAGCAGGAGCGGTCCAAACCACACCCCTCCACAATTCTCCTCTGCTCTGGATTTGTTAACGGAACAGAGGACACTACAATAACAAAAATAACAGATAATGTTCACTCATTTTACTCAGTAGAAGACACTGGTGAGACAGTTTTATGTGTATGACTATATCAGATTTATATCTTAGTTGTATAATAAAGGCATCTGTATGATTTTATTCTGAATTGTTCAGTCACATCCTAAACATCGACATTGCACTCATGTTTGCCCTGCTAGCAGCTGGTTGGAGGATCAGCCGCCCCCTGCTAGTGCCAGTCCGATTACAGCGAGTGTAGTCTCACACACTCACGCCTCGTCTCCCCCTCCTCCCCAACCGCTCCCCCGCTGTCTCCCTCTTACGCACACTCCAAAATATACAGCCTTTAAATCTACGCCCCATTGAGTCCCACATCTGTTAAACGAGAGCTGTTTTCCTGAAACCACTCACAGACACGTCATAACCGTCAGTAAAAAACAACATGTGTTCATTTAACAGAAAAAGTAAACAAGATTATTCATTTCCAAAATGTTTCATTTATTCAAAGATTAGTTTTTGAAAAAGTATCCAGAAGAGCGATACAGTAAAGATGTGGCATGAGAATGGCAGTTGAACAGATACTAACAGGATTTAGGAATCTGAAGGTGAGGGTAAACTAGAGGGAGAGGGGGACAACAGTCTGGTTTACAATGTAAAGAAGAAGACTGTAAAAACAAATGACATTTGACCAACCATCAGTCGTCACTGCAGTAGAAAAGCATACATAAAAAGACATAAACAATGAAAAAATAAGTGCAATTGGCTTCCCTGTCATACCACTACCGTATAAAAACAAGAGTGGGGTGGAAGAGACCCCGGCGTTTATTTGGGGTCAGCGTCTGGCACACTGTTTTGCTACGTCTGAAGACAGGATGGGGTAGGATGGTTCACCTCAAGGGCCAAACCGCAAGATTGTACGCTCCTTACTCAAAATGTAGGCAGTAACATGGAGTCTGCCTGGAGCTGGGCTCCATATATGTATGAACAACTTATAACAATTTCAAAATAGTTTACTATCAATATATACAATACTTTAGCAATTTATGTAAACCCCTGCTATGTCTGTAAAAAATTGCCAACCAAATAAAAAGAGACTCTCTAAATTGAGAAGTGGAATTAGAAGAATAGCAGCAGAGCAGGTGCAAATAGACATCCTCCCTTACAATTGTAAATTATATCATGCTTTTTCAAGTTTTCAAGAGCACCGGCTTTAAGTGCAGATCATTCTTCTGTTCTTCTGATATTAGTTACATCGCCCGCTTCCATCCAACCTACAACAAACACTCCTCTGTAGGAAGGCTAAACAGAGTTAAGTCATAAAGAGTGGCCATTGTGGAGAAATCGCGAGGCCGTTTTTATCGCCTGTCAGAAAGTAGAGCTGCATACTGCTTTGTAAGTGATACAGTTGTTTCTAATGATAAAAATGACTACATGTAGGCGTTCATAAGTGATTGTAAAAACAGTTAACAATCAAAATGCAGTATGAATGCACTGAACACATCCCATTTGGTGTAAAGGCACAGTAGTCCAATCATCAAGATTTCATTTCCTTTTCTTTTAACCTCATATTAGTTTTTAAAAAAAGATTTTCAAAACCATCTTATCACCTAAAGGATGACGGCAAGACTATATGCAATCACACAGCCAGTGATATTTAGCTGCCTAATAAATAAATACATAGAATAAATAAATGCAACACAACACATGAATAAATTAACTGTGGAACTGTTTGTATATCTTTAAGTGGTCCTTGTTTTTCTCAACTTCACGCTGGTTTTTTCAAAGCTTTTTGTGGGTTTTTGCGACATATCTTGCTGGTCAAAAACTCTTGATCCTTGGTCACTCATTTCCCACCGATGGTCCAGCCCAGGGCCAGATCTGGGATTACATTCGTGAGTTGACGACATCACTTTTCCACAGTCTTTTTTCTGTGTGTGTGTGTTTTTTTGTTTTTGTTTTACACATGAAAAATATAACGCTCTGTTCTGATCACGTCACGAGCTACAAACTTTTTCTTCATTACTTCACTTCTTCTCAGTGGTGTATCTACAAGTCAGTAGATTCATATCGCCATATTCTTGGTTCAGGTGATTATCACAATACGTCATTTCGTGTACTAGAGCTAAAATGGTTTCAGCACAAACACTTGAGGAACTTGTCCTTTCAGTAATTTCCAAGTAGTGTCTCTTTTTATTTATATTGTGCATTTGTTTTTGGTGGAACAGTAAAAATGCCCAACACCAATTTCTTATAAACAATCTGTCTTTCAATTTGAAATACTTTTTTTAGTGGTTTTGTTGGTATTAGGCTGTATTTTATATTACTCATTAGGCTCAATCTCTTCCCTTCTTAACCACAGCTTGTACCTGGTGAAGGCATTGTTGAAGGTCGTCTCAGGTCTCTAAAGGGGCAGGATGTTCTCTGGGCAATGTTTTGACTCGAGACTCCTGCTTCGACCTTGAGGGGTCATTGTCATTGTCATTCAGTTGTGCAACACTGGGCTGGCTTTGGCACCAAGCAGGCTTGGTTGTGTTCTTCTGGTTCTTCCTGGTTGTTGTGGAGGAGATGGAGCTGTCCTGCGTCGCGGGGCTGTTCCTTTTGCGCAATGAACTGCCAGTCGGACCAGGTGATTTGTTGCTGTTTTCTGGCGCCGTGGGGGAGCTGGACTTGCGCGGGGACAGGATCGGGGCGACGTGAACCCAGGTCAGGCTGGGCTCTGAGCTGTGGCCCTTATACTTGGATGATTTGACTTGTTCCTCCGTGTTCAAAGCAGCAGCAGCAGAGTCTGTCGAGTGGCTGTCTCTGGGCGTAAGACTTTTCTCTTCTGCAGAGGTGACGCGAGGGGACTTTAGAAGCACAGGGGAAGGGGTGGGAGAGTCTGTTCCCGTCCAGCTCAGTCTGCGCTTCTGCAAAGTAACATTTAGGATTTAGCAGGTGAAGAGAGCAAACATCACACATAACTGCACTTAAGGGATTATCCTACAAAAAGTGGCTAACAATGATGCTCTAAACCGTCTGCCAAAAAGGGCCAAATGGATTAATGTTTCTGTCCTCTACAGGGCGTGGTTCCCAACCTTTTTTGTGTTGAGTACCCCCTACCTTTTGTCTCACAAAGAGTACCCCTTAACTTAAGTTTTGGGTAAATAAATGAGTTTGTTACTCAAATATAGTCAATTATTACTATTATATATATATATATATATATATATATATATATATATATAATTTTTTTTTTTTTTTTTTTTAAGCATATATCAAGTTAATTTCATCTTCATTTAAAACCTGAAACCATTCCATTCCAGTATCCTCTGGTAATTGCTCATGTACCCTTTGGGGTCCCCATACCCCTGGTTGGGAAACACTGCTCTACAGTACAAAACACATAACACACTGCACACACTGCACTGCGTTTTAAGAATTTGATATTTTCCGAATTTTTCTGAAAATATAGTGATTTTCTTGTTGACTCAAACTGAATACAGTGCTACCTGATATACTTTTCAGCTGTGGAAACACTGGTATAGTTGTCTCCTGTTGGTTTTTGTTTTATTTGTCTATCGCTATTCTGTTCATCAATAATCATGATTATTCAGGTCTAAAAATATGATATAGTTAAGTTGTTTCAAGTTATTCTGTAAAAGTGAACCCAATTTCTCTTTTTATCAGGCTGCTTATGTTATATTAACTTCTATCATTCAGAAACATTCAGAAATTTGGCTTCATAAAGCCGGACAAACAATAGAAGTGTGGTGATCTATTGGACAATTTGAATTAAAGAATATTACTGTATTATATCACTTTGGTTTGCTCACGACATCAATCATCATGAATAAACGTAAAATTGTGACCTTTGTTCTCACATGAATGGCACCACTAAAATTTGATATTGACATTCCTTCTACAGTTTGAGTAAGAGTGTTGTGTTTACCTTGACAGGAATATGTGACTGGTCCTTGTGCTTGTGCGACGGTGTGAAGCCGGCGGTGTCCTGAAGGGAGAGTGCAGGGGATGTGGCTACACTGGACACCGCTGAGACGGGGAAAGTCATTATCTGAGGAAACCAAAGTTTAAGCATCACCTCCACCTGGAGCAGTGTGTTGAGGTACTTCTCTCTGTGGAAAAAAGTGAAACGATAATGGTATTTTGCAACGTTGCAGACAAGGTTTCCCTATGTGGTCATAGGGAAACCTATGACCACATAGGGAAACCTTGTCTATGTGGTCATATGGACATTGTATTCGACAATCTAGACGTTGGTGTTATGTGTCATTTAAGCATTATTACTGTTTATTATCTTGGGACGGGACAAGATCTCGTGCCACAAGATCTCACAAGATAAAATTCCCTCAAGACTGAGAACACATATGTAAAATGATCTTGTGATGTTTTTTCCCCATGTGTTTACATTCGGCTTGGACAAAAGGAGGATTAAGAGCTGGTAAATTCCATCTCTTTCAAAGCTGCAGTAAAAAAAAGACGTAAAATCCAAAATTGTGGAATATGTGAACTGAACAGCACTTTATTTATTATACATTATGTCAAAATCTTGTCTTGTCTTACAGACTTAAGCTCGTATCTTATTTTGTGGAAATTTTATCTAGTCCCATCTCTAGTATTATGTAAATGAAAAAAAAACTTTAAAAAAAAAACGTTCCTTTCGCAAATCTACGACGGAGTATAAGGGCCAACTGAAAAAAAAAAATGCGGACATTACGAGAATAAACTCGTAACATTTCGACATTAAACTCGTAATTGTATGACTTTTTCTGGCTTCGACTTTATTCTCATACATTTACGAGATTAAAAGTCGTAATATTACGAGAATAAAGTCGTAATATTACGACTTTTAATCTCTTAATATTACGAGATTAAAAATCGTAATATTACGAGAATAAAGTCGTAATATTACGAGATTAAAAGTCGTAATATTACGACTTTTAATCTCGTAATATTACGAAAAGAAGCTATTTCTTCCAAATCTGTTTGGTTCTTCCGACGAAACAAACCCAAACGCGTCTGCATTGTCGCTTCAAAGTCCTTAAACTAATGATAATGTGGTGATGCTGTGCTAAAAGACACAGTATTTCTTCGTGCGTAAACCCTAGTTCAAAGTATAACCGCACAAAATGCTCCATATCTCCATAACACAGGTACTGGCTTCATACACATTTTCGACTGTATTCTCGTAATATTACGACTTTTAATCTCGTAATATTACAATTTTTAATCTCGTAATATTACGACTTTTTATCTCGTAATATTACGACTTTATTCTCGTAATATTACAATTTTTAATCTCGTAATATTACGACTTTATTCTCGTAATATTACGACTTTTTTTCTCGTAATATTACGACTTTATTCTCGTAAATGTATGAGAATAAAGTCGAATCCAGAAAAAGTCATACAATTACGAGTTTAATGTCGAAATTTTACGAGTTTATTCTCGTAATGTCCGCATTTTTATTTTTTTCCCCCAAATGGCCCTTATACTCCGTCGTACAAATCGCTTAACAAAGAAGATAGCATCGCAGTTTCTTACCCACAGTTTGGTCTCTGCAAAACTCCCACAATCCTCTGTATTCGATCCATGGCAACGCTCTGCTGAAAAGTGCTCAGGCCTGTCAATCAAAAAACAATGCCCCAGTCAGCTCAGACCCCGCACCGCTGTTTGCAAATACAAGTCTAAACCTGCTCTCTCTCTCACACACTATTTTCACTTTTAATTTCATCCCCTCACGAGGTTTCACGTGCACACAAACCACTGCACTTCGGATCAATACTCGGCTGCAGGGGGAAGTGAACGGGAGCTACTTAGATCATGTGAACCTGCGTGTACTCATACCAGGCAATCTGACACTGACTAAAAAAGATGCTTACCACGGTCGAATCGGCCCTTCTTCAGTCCATTCAGCAACTCCAGCAGCGGCCTGACGTATCCCTGCAGCTCTGCACACTGTGAAAGCATGACAGAAGACAAACTACGAGTGAGCCAAAGTTGGGCATCGCAGTGGGAATCATCTCCGCTGCTTCTCACCTTCTGCGCAAACATCAGATCTCCTTGAGTCTTTGGGGTCTGTCCTTTTGGTTCACTCTCCCCGTCTAGGCTGATTTTAGACGCTTTGCTGGTGCTTTCCGACCTGTACCCTTCCTCCTCCTCCTCTTTATCCGTGAAGTCGTCGCACGTCCACTGAGACCCCGGGCTCCCCGCCGTCGCTCTGTCTCCCTCGGGCACCGCTCCAGCTCCAGCCATCCCGCCGATGATGACTGAGGAGGAGGTGTCTGTGAGGAAAACGTCCGACTCGTCCTCCGCATGCTCCGAGTCGCTGAACAGGAGGCTGTCGCTGGAGCTGAAGGAGTCAAAGGAGGGCTGTGAGGACGTGCTGCCCTGGGACTGCATTACTGTGGAGCAAACAACGCAAAAACAAACACACTCCTTTAGAACAAGAGAGTCCGAATCAAGATATCACACATTCTTGAAGATAATTTTGCGATTCTGATTTCCTTTTTATCTTGCGGCTGTTCATTTTATCACTCTCTTGTCAAAAACCATGAAGCTAATTACCCAAAATGGTGTGCAAACCCATGCCCTACTTTAACATAGTGGGACTGGGGGTAGGCACTGGCAGTGGGCACACAATACTAGTCTATGTCTGGCTTCCATTGAGGAGATTGGAGACAGGAAAGGAGCAGTGAACGTGAGGGGGGATGGGAGAGCGTAGAGTAGTGAAATCAGAATAGGCAGTCTCTCTCTCTCTCTCTCACTCACGTGCCCTCTCTTCCTCTCTCCCTCTCTCTCTCTTCCACAGCCTCCGGTGCCCACTCTGGCCCCTCCTCTCTGTCTCGGGTTAGCTCTCCATCCCCCATTAGCCTTCCGTATACACACAAGTCCTCTCTGTGTTTCAGTATGCGTCTCATCCAGCGCTAATGCTTATCTCGTTCGCTTGGACATGGTGCCAGACAGACTTCCTTTTCCCTCACACTCTCCTCCTGCTTTCTCCCATGCCGTGCGTCTTACTCATACTCACATGCTGTCTTCTGGCCCATGTGCTCCTTAATCTGTATGATCTATTTACTCTCACATCCATACAGGAAAACTCATGCAGCGTAAATATACCGTATCAACTTATCAAGGAGTAAAATTCCAGACGGTACAGGGAGAGAAATACAACAGAAAATGTGGTCAGTCAAACCTGGCTGTAACAACTAGTCATTTTAATAATTAGTTTAGACAAACACCACATCGCAGACTCAAAACATGTTCTGTCAATGTTCTTCTTCTTGCTTTGTCACACTATATTGGTGTAATCTTAAGTTTAAAAGGAGCTACTCATGTAACCGGTTTTTACCATTTAAGATTGTAATTTCGCGCTCAGACATACATCATTTTCAGTTTGGTGAATGTGGTCCTCGTTGTTCTGGTTCAGACTGGACCTGGACTGAGGTGGGACAGAGTGACAGCCGGTGGCATCAGTGCGCACAGGTAGCGCCTTGAGGCTGCGTCTGCGCCGGTGCGCTCTATCTGCGCTCCTCCAGGTTAAACACGTCTCACCACTTTACACGGGACAAACTGTGCTCACGCTGAATCAGTATTGTATCTTTAGTATTGTTTAAACGTTTAAGATGACCAACCCCTTCGCTACAGGCTTCATGAACCGTCAGACGAGAAGTGGTGCGCATTCAAATAGGCTTTGTAAAATTGTCACAACTATAATGGCCGTATTTTATCCTGTGGCAACGATGCGGAGTCGAGCGGATGTAGAGACACAGGAAATTCCTTCAGCACAGCCTGACAACTTAGAAAAGGCATACTATCATTTGAGGCGCAAAGACTCACCTCTACAAATGTGATGTTGCCAGAAACCGTCCTTTATCGCGCTTTTAAAGGCGACTATTCCGTGAACACAGCCTCCGTCTCGGGAGCAGCATCGGAGCGCGCAGCCTCGCCGGCTGTTCAGGGTCTCTGTGCGGCTCGGTGTCTGTGCGATGGCTGTTCTGTCTCTCCACAGTTTACGAGCGTCAACATGTGCGCTAATCCACGTGCCCACGTTTTGCGCACATCCCATTGGCTGTCGGCCCGGCGAAGGTGCACGGCATTGGTTCATCCACTCAGCCAGTGATTGTTATACTGCGCAGTGATTGGGCAGCGGCGCAGACGCTCGTCGTCCGGCCCACTCATGTGTCTCCCGTGTGTTTGGTATCGGGCAGGCTTCATCTCTACTACAGTAAACACCGAGGCGCAGGCTGCGTGGATGATGCACAACATGTCCTTTGCACAGGACGAGCACGGAGCAATGCCCCGCCCACTTTCCCCAAACTCACTGTGAATGTGCTGGAAACAAACAATTATGCAACTATGCGAACATTTTAATGCTATTAGCAATTTTAGAAATACTTTTTCCGAAGCAACGTTTTACTAAACCGTAGTTTAGGTTCCCTACTACGCGCGTGTGGGCGACTGGTCTGCAATTACAGAGGTCCATCACTATAATTAAACATTCTGTGCTCAGTGCTCCTTCACATCATATTATGATGGAATCATTTGTGAAGTAAAATGTAGTTTCACAACATAAAACGTGTTCAGTAAAACTGGCTAGATCAACTGGAGGGGTGTTAAAGAAGATGACATTGAACCACATCCATAGGATTTTTATGTAAGACACCACAGGTTCAATCAAAGAGCACTCTCTCCTTGCTTTATGTAACATTTTTTCAAGGATAATATGAACTTGCATCTAAATGGAGAAAAATATGAAATTCTAATAGACTACACTCTTCTTTTTCCGAGTTTCTCTGTAAAACCAATCAAACACTTGCTTATATGCGTACATCTAAAGTCAAGGACAGCTCATGATAATATTTAAATTTAATTTAGATTTCAACCACTGAAACTGAAAATTGTCAAACACTATTTCACAATTTGGTCTGAAACAATGTAAAGACTTTGAGCCTGTTTGCAGCTGCTCTATTTCCTGAACCTATCTAGGGTCATATGTCACCAAACCTCCCCCACTACTTTGTTACTACTGGCTGAACTCACTAACCTGCACATACATCATGCAAACACGCAAAGACCACACACTAAACAATTCACTGCACTTTACAAACTGATGACTCTAGAAACTGCTAGATTGCCTGATGATTTGCCTTGAGAGGTGAGAGATATATATAAAAAACGGATCAAATCTTAATTGTTGTTTTAGAGATTACACCATTAGAATATCAAGCACGCCATCGATCCATGGATTTCAGAACGATGAGAAACTAGATGCTATTGCAATAGCTGAAGCTATTGCGAGTGACTGCGCAATTGAATTCGTGTGATGTTGGTATGATCCGGGATTCGAACACACGATCTCCTTATTGGGAGGCAGAAGCTCTAGCCGCTCTGCCACCGTGCACCTGCCTAAAACTGTTTAAACAGCAACATTTCCTGTAGAGGACCAACAAAAAGACTCCCACTGTAAAAGATAGGGAAAAATTGCTCGGCAAATTATGAAAAAACTACAAAAGGTACATGTACCAAAAGTAATAGCAGACATTAGAATACTAGGAACTATTGAAAAATGCCAAAAAAATTAAAAGAATTGAAAAACTGTGGCCTGTGAAACGTGCCAAAAAAACGGAAAATACAAGAACAACTAGATGCTGTTGCAATAGCTGAAGCTATTGCGAGTGACTGCGCAATTGAATTAGTGTGATGTTGGTATGGTCCAGGATTCGAACCCACAATCTCCTTATTGGGAGGCAGAAGCTCTAGCCGCTCTGCCACCGTGCACCCGCCAAAAACAGTTTAAACAGCAAACTTTCCTGTGGAGTACCAGCAGAAAGCCTCCCACTGTAAAAGATAGGGAAAAACTGCTCGGCAAATTATGAAAAAACTACAAAAGGTACATGTACCAAAAGTAATAGCAGACATTAGAAAGCTAGGAACTATTGAAAAATGCAAAAAAATTTAAAAGAATTGAAAAACTGTGGCCTGTGAAACGTGCTGAAAAACAGGAAAATACAAGAACAAATAGTGACTGCCTATGCATAGGCAGTCACTCAATTAGGACCATTGCCTCAGAGAGTAACAATACAAAACAAAATATTGTATCTTTTAAATGGAAAAAGTCTTCTAGACGATGCATATCAGTAAGTTGAAACCCATGAATAACTAAAACTATTAAAAAGGACAGTAAGAAACCAATATTTCCCAAAAGGATGTACTATAAAGTAATATTTCTCCACTGTTCTGGTCAATTTTATATTCCATTCGTGTTTTGTGCGATATATTTTTGAGACACATTCCTGTTGCATTGTTAAAATATGGTCTGGTAACGAGATCATGGAAAATATATATTGACATGTTCATTAGGGCGGCAGCGACTAATCGTGACTATACAGCCTCAAAAACACATGTCAAAAGACCTTTTATAACAGAGTCAGCAAAATTATGAATTAAAATGTCAAAAAAAAAAGAATAAACAATGTCTGAATTTCATCAATATTACTCTGCATTCATAAACATTCTTTACCTAGAAGCCTTCAGTCAGCACATTTCAATCTTTATTTGGTTGATAATGTATTTTAAAAGTCTAAATGTACAACAGAAATAATTGTTTGACTCGTCGACTATGTAAATAATCGTAAAATAATTCCTGTTTGTCAATATCGTTCACCCATAGTTGCCTTAATTGTGCTTTTATGGTACTTTTAGCTTCTGTTTGATGGAGTAAGACGGAGTAAAGTCGTGTTTGTTGCTAATAGGGACCAAGCTGCCACCCATCCCCCATCCCCATACACTGAACGTAAACACGAACCCGTTGACCCCTTCTCCGTCACGTACACAGGGCCTCTCATGTTTTTGTCCATTACCTGCCTTTAGACTCCTTGACAATCACGCACCAAGCAACCTCTGCTCAGGTGAGAGACGCCCCGGCCCATAATGTCCAAATAGTCGTAAACCAGGGGAAAGGTCTCCAAACAAGGGTAAGGTTGATGAAAGCTATTGCTTTTAGGCTTCCAACCCCCACCATACATTCCTGCAGCTCTTGAACTCACTGAACCTACTCTGGGTTCACCAGGGCTGAAGACTACCCCCATCCTCATCCTCATCTATTGCCACATCCCCCACTGCTTCCAGAGCTTGTTTCTCCTTCCTCTTCCTGGTGCTTTCTATTCACGGCTTTAAAAATTCAATACGTGTGAGTGATCAAGGGGGTTGACAGTCATTCTTTCATTCATTTGTTTTTGCTGAAAAGTAGGAATATAGGAATGCAGAACAATGATTGAAGTTATGTCACAACAACAGGATTATATCATAGACTTGTTTAAGTTATTTGTTGACTAGGTTTTAATATCTCTGTAATGCCTGTCTAATCACACGAAACAAAAACTGTCACAAAGTTGACTGACTGAGTACAAATAAACCTGTGCCATTATTCAGTTCCAAAGCGTAACTCGTCAGCTGAAATAACTTAAAGCCATAAGATTAATATGGCAAGTTTGCGGAGTTAATCCCAAGCAAATAATGAACATTCAATCATTTGTGGAACATAATTTCGGAGATTTCTTTCTCTCTCATAGAGATTTAAACGCCACAGTGACATTCAATTTGAACCGAGTTTTGCAACGGCATGAAACAAAACTGGTACAAAGTTCAAAGTCTTCTCTGTCAGTTGTACAAATAAACAAAAGTGAAATATTTTTTTCACTATTGCTTCAGAAGGCTATGCCATTATTTGACCCCAAAGATGTGAATTCAGTGTGAACCTCCCGTGGAGTTATTGGCCTTTGCCCTCCAGCTCACATTATGACATCATCAAATTCTAGCACCTGAACGCAACCTCGTCTTTTAAGGCCATGGCTTAGTGCCGTTATTTGTTCTGGTTTGGTCCTGGTTTGAGTCAAGTTTTGACGTAGATATGGTTTTGTCCTGTCCTAGTCCTGGTTTAGCCCTAGTTTGGTTTAATTCCAGGTTTAGTTCCAGTTTAGTCACAATTTCCATGCGGTGTGTGAATGCAAGCTAAGGTCTTCAACAGGACTAAACCAGGACCCAGTGTGAAAACAGTCCAGGGTGCGTTCACACTTGCACAAATGTTAAACTTGGAGCTAATACTAAACCTGGAACTAAGCATGGACAAGGCCAGGGCTAAACCAGGACCAAATCAGGACAAGTCTGAACGCACCCTAACAATTTCAAAAGATGATTTTAATATTTCATCATATAACATGAACACGTGTGCAATGGAATTCTATCATTAGCGCACGTAAGTGAAAACATGCCAAGGTTTCGTGAGGCCAAAAGCCTGAACAGGTGTTCACGTAGCAGCAGAAACCTGATCTTCCCGAGGCAAGAGGCTAGCCTTTAGAAAACTAGTGTAAACTGTCTGTAGACCCTCCTCAGCAGCCGAGGCTCACATTTCAGCCACTAGGAAACAATTACTCCCATGTCCTCAATGCACTCGCCAAGCGGCCACTCCAGACCTACTTTATTACAACACACTGTCTGCGCTCTGAGTTCAGAGCTTTCAATTAGGCTCTATAGACTGTACAGCTCTTAAGATTAACAGGCCAAAATAAAAAACACAAGACAAACTTTATTCAACCATAATCTCTCTCTTCTCTGCAAAAATACATTTCTAAGATAAGTGAAAATGACTTGAATTCATAATATTTATCTTAAGTTCTACACTTTAAGTAGTTAAGATGAATTTACTTGATGGTCTTTGATTTAAAAAAACTTGTCTTGTTTCAGTGTACTTCTTCTCATTCCAAGCCAAATTATTTGCCAAAGGAGTAATGTTTATACTTAACTCATGGGCTAAATTATCTTGTAACTAGTCAGAAATGTCTTGAAATCAGTGAAATATACTGTCTCTTAAGCAATTAAATCAAAACTACTCAAATTATGATTAATATTCTGAATTCAAGTAAGTGCTCTTTATGCTGCGGCTAGACTGTTTAGTACATAATGAGCCTGCACTGAACATTATGATTATTATGTTGTTTTCTCTATGGCACGCATAGCAAAGAATAAGACAAATCTTATAATTACATGTGAACAGGGTAAATTTAATAGTATTGCTAGACTGCACACAGGAAATTCACCAGAAAATTATTCAATATTCACAGTTAAATAATAGCTTGTAATGGCTCACGACTCTCTTCCCTTTGGCAAAATCAACATTGTGTTCCTTTAATTAGTATAATTGTTTTAACAAGATAATTTGGCGCCGTGGGTTCAATCACGTGCTGGTTTGAGAAACAGTTTATCCTTCTCATCTCTCAACCACACCCACGGGCTTTCAAATATGTCTGTATTTGCCATTCAATACCTGCTTCATACAAAATCCGAATTACATAATGTCTGGCTGGTTTGAAAGCCATACCCCTCACGCCTTTACATGTGATATTATTTCTCTCCGGTCTTTATCCACACGTTGTCTTTCGCTTCAGAGCCAAAAAGGAGTGCTCTCGTGCGTAAAACACGAACAGCGCCGTCTCCAAACCCTCACATTCTCCATGAAACGCCATGTGCCCCGCCGTTTGCGCAGACGCATCTTCACATGTTCGAGATATGGCTTCGGTGGGAGATTTCTGAATGAAATCGGAAGCCCCACCCACCGCCAGGACACGGCCAATGGCGCGCCGAAGCGGTCTCGACACGCCCACTCTCCGTGCGCCGCGCAGCCAATCGGAAGCGGAGCAGCGTTACGAGCGTTGCATAATTTTGGATGACACGCTGCACGTTTGAGGAGCCGGCACAAGCTTCGGAAAAGGATGGAGAGGCGTGCAAAAAAAGAAGAGGGGTACAAATGAAAGCAATGCCAGAAACGTGAGGCTAACCTTCAAATAAAAGACTATAAAAAGGTAGATTTATCAGAATTCGATGGGCTAACTCAATTTAAGGAGCATTGCCAACTATAATTAGGCTTTTAGAGACCAGGTATTACATTTCTCATCCAGTCTTGCGTATTCTTAGCCTCTTGTCCGTATTATTGATTTGCCAAACGTGATGCAGTGGATGATGTAACAGCCCCGCGGTTTTATTTTAATATTTAAGTTGATTCTTAAGAGAGTGATGTAATCTCGTGCATCAAAAGTCTTAAGTTATACTCAGTGGAATTGGAGGAGTAAAAACCCCTTAAGCGCGGTCATCACACAGAATAACAATAAATGTGTGTGAGTTGGATTGTAATACACAGTAAAAAGAAAATGTTGGAATGGAGGTGTTTGTTTGACGTGATCCACGTGACCAAGGAGCGTTTGCGCACACGTCTTTGTAAGGAGCTTAATGACTGGTCAAAAACAACAACATCACCAAAATGTTCGTCATTAAAGACAGCGTACGTGTTTACAAAAGGGCAGTGTGTGGATACAGCGCCATCTAGTGTCCGCACCCTGTACTTTCCATCATTTTCAACCACAGTAAGTCGAACTGTTTGTACCAGAACATGAAATTGGCTTCGAGTTGGGTAATTATAGGCCGAACCTATTTAGCCATTTACTAGGACTGTCACTAACGATTGTTTTAATTTAGTCAACTACTCTGCGATTACTTTATCGATCAGTCGACTAGTCAAACGATTATTTCTATTGTAAATTCATACTTTTTAAACATGTTTAATAAAGGTGGATTTATGGTCACTGAATACTTCTAGAAATAGAACATTTATGAATAATGCCAGATATTCCACACCCACATTTACTGACATTACATAAATAACATGTTACACAATATTTCTATTTTTGTTTATCCTCTCTTTCCCCCACCCATGTGCTGTGTGAACAAACCTAAAAATAATAATGAATAAATTAATAATAATCATAATACTTATCATAACACTAATCATACTAATAGTAAAATAGGAAATAAATTAAAATAGAAAGGAAAATTACAGTTTGTTATTTCAGATATGTCATTTTTGTTTGTTGTTTATTGTTTATGTCTCTCCTTCCTTCTCCTCCTTCCTCTTTCCATTTTGTTTTTTTAGTATTACTCATTTCCCTTAATTCAACCAACCTACATTTTCTTTGTCCTTTGTCAGTTATTTTAGTGTAGGCTGCCACTTTTTTTAATTGCTTTTTGACTTTTAGATTTTAAAATGTTTAAAATCTTTTGACATATGTTTTAGAGTCTGTATAGTCCAGTTAACGATTACGAATATGAACTATTATAGTTGATTATTTTTTACAGTCGACTTGTCAGAATTCCTCGTTGCAGCCGTCCCTATTACCCTCACTAGTGCACATTCAAAGACATTAGTCCTTATTATCTGGCAGAGGAGACTGGGGTTGAAATGTGGTGCGCTTAGTAAGTGTTGCAAAACATTTGCTAACCCTGACCCAGTTCTTTTTACAAATATATAAAAATAAAAGAATATAGGAACTAGATAATAATTATAAACAAAATCTTGAATAAAACAATACCATGTTGATATTTAAAACTACATGTACTCCATAACAGTGTTTATTATACTACTGGTTACTGAATTGTGGCTGTATAATTTCAGTGCTCAAACGATATAACACATTTTTATTAGTTCAAATACTCCAGATTGAGATTTCATTCAATAGAAGTTAAATGTTTGCAGGTGAAATGCCATATTTTCTTAATAAATCCTCGTCCTGCACTTGCCATTGTACCAGTTTTCCAGCAAGAATTTCTTCTACTTTTCTCTCTCTCTCTCTCTCTCTCTCTCTCTCTCTCTCTCTCTCTCTCTCTCTCTCTCTCTCTCTCTCTGCTGCAATGTCCTGCTTTTTTTGAGCCTATTATATTCGGGTCCATCATCCGCCCGGCTCCGGCTCTGACTGTGACTGTGAAATGGGGGCAGGTGGAACAGCGGACCCCCCTCTCTCTCTCTTTCTCTTTCCTCTGCCCTGCTCTCTCTCTCTCTTTCTCTCATCTCTGTCCATACTCACTTGTGTTTGATTGTATGGGGGCACAGGACTAACATGGACTGTTGGAGTCTTTTTATTTTGTTATTTTTTATATGTTTCAAATGGATAGCTGCCCAAGATGGTGAGGCGCTAATTACTTTGTTCATGCTTTCAAACTAAACCGCTATTTCTTCGGGTCATTTATTGCCAGTTTTGTGAAATAAAAGCAATGCAATCAATTTGTTAAACCGTATTTCTTAATTTTAACTGCTTTATAAGTTTATTTTGTGTTTGTACTTGCAGGAGAAATTCGCTGGACCTATACTGGTACGTAAAAGTGTGTTTATCCATCAAAACATTGCTTTTTTTCCACTTGGTTAGGTCTATTACTAATGGACATACTTAGACTAGACTAGATGTATTGTTTAATTCTCTAGTTGACCTCTTTATGCCCAATGACTGATGAAAATAAACTATATCTTCTGTCTATTATGCTGTGCTCATTCTTTTTTAGATCTGGAGTAGTTCTTGTGGCTTACGTTGGTTTAGTCCTGATTTAGTTTGATCCTGTTGTTGTTCTAGTCTAGACTTGGTTTTTTCTTGATTAACTTCTGAAACAGGCCACATTTAAGCTTTACTCAGACCTGGTTAGTCTAAGTTTTGCCGTAGTTTAGTCCTGGTTTCAAGTAGAACTGATCACGTGCAAATTTAGACCTGGTTTAGTCCTGGTTTATTGCCCTTTCCCAAACTTATTTCTCATCTAGACTTGTTTTCTGTTTGTTCCGGTCCTGTTTTCAAGCTGGTTTAGTTCTATTAGCTCATTGTGTAGACCTGGTTTAGTCTTGTATCAGGCTTTCCCCTTCTCTAAATCCTGTTAAGACTTGATTTGTGTTTGTTTTAGTCTTGTTTTAGACCAATTTACACGTTGTACAGTCCTGATTTAGCCTATTTTTACTGTTTTTAATCCTGTTTAGACTTTTCCATTGGTTTTAGTCCTGGTTTAGTCCACGTTACTCCTTACATTCCACATACAATCATGAATCCCGAGGATGTAAGTGGAGGGCTTGGGGCAGGTGCAGAGAGAGGGAGATGGGACCGACAGGGGCTAAACTATGGCCTCTGCTGCCTGCATTGTTACTGCTGCACAATAACCCATGTGTTAATTGTGTTGTGGTTGTACACTAGCTGCCTATACTGTGGACAATGGGCATGAATGGGCATTTTTTCCTCTTATTCAGCTCGTGCTGTACATACAAGTGGCAAAATAGAGGTCATTAATGCACAGAAGTGTATGGATTTCTTTAATATCCTGCTTTGGGTTTGTTCAGTGAGAAAAAGTGTTATAATTTGCACTGTTTTTTGTCAAATATTATTATTTTACAGGACAGGAAGTTGTTTTCTATGAGCTAACTGATTGAACTGTTCTTGTGTATGACAAAAATCTAAAAGAAAAATCCCACATTGATGACACAGATCAAGTATATATGATTTAGGGTGCCTTCACAAGTGCACATTTACTATGGCTGCAAGATTAATCGCTATTTGAATTGACACTACTAGCAAATCACAAAGACTGCAATTATTGAGGTACCAACATTTCACCCACAAATGCACAAATATCTGTTTTATTCTGCATAAAAGCTGCTAACCCTGTAGATCTGTACAAACAGGTTCTGAAATACTACTGTGGTTCTTTTATTGGTTTGTCCATTCATAGATTCATAGCTATTTCAGTCTTTTTGGCAAAATGTCAATCTTTGAACAGAATCTTATTTTTAGAACATAAAAATAAACAAATCTAATTGTAATCGCAATACAGAAAAGTCGCAATTAGATAATTTTCCCAACTCATGCTGCCCTAACATTTCCTACATCAAAATCTGGACTAAACCCAAAACTAAAGTTGGACTAGATCAGGACTAAACAAGGACTAGAACAGGACCAAACCAAGTCAACGGACTAAAATGGGCTAATTTTAGGACCAAATAATGACAAGTGTGAATACACCCTGAGTGAATGATTTCAGGAGACTATCTGCCATTTTATTTTTAATAATTTGCCTATGCCCATCTTTATTAAAACATTATTGGCCTATAGATTGTTTCACTCTCACCTTAAATTGGTGTGTGCTCTCGGTCGGTCCATCCATCCGTCCACTTTATTTATAGAGCACATTTTACAAGCAAGAGTGTTCCCAAAATGCTGCACAAGGTCGATCTAAGAAACAAAAAACACTTAATCAGCCAAACTGGAAATGTACTAAAATATACTAAAATAATACTATACATTATAATATAATACAATACATAACACTCATAAATAACAACTATAAAACAAAAATCAAGGACCACACTACTCACCCGGTGTTAAAAGCCAGAGAATAAAAGTGGGTCTTCTGTGACAATAGCAATTAAGTGTTTCAAAAAGAAATATGATCTCATCTGAATGGAGTAAAGTCTGCAGAAAAACCTTCACATCAGGAAGAAAGTATTTTCCTGAAACCCATGAATATTGATCTGCAAGGTCTAGTACTTAATCAATTACTTAGTGTCCAAACAAAATTAGCATTTTACAAGTTAGACTGTGTGGGAATCCCTTCAAGCTATGTACTTTATCTCCTCCTTCTCCTCCAATGCACCATTTGATTAGACATTGATGTGCAAAGTTCTTCTTCATGTTTTTGTATTGCATGTTTATTATGGCTCAGTCAGCTTGAATGGCTTAGTGAACTTGTTTTCTTTACCTTCTGATCTTAGTAAACGGGAGAGACTTTAGGTGGCTTTATTTTTTCTGTATGAATTTTGTGCACCCCACCGAGAGTCCGAATTTTTGCCCCTGGTCGCCATAGAGACGACTGGAGGCGGGTGTTGTTTGTGAAGCTTGTAGTGAGATCTGGAGGAGCAGAGGACAGAAAGAGTAGAAATGTAAACCTTCATAAAACACAATCAACTGTAATGAATTCTTCGATAAGACTCTACCACAACCATGTAAATATATGTAATAGGGCTGCATGCAAATGGTGCAAATTTTTAAAAGTCCAATCATTTTATATGTGTGTGTGTGTGTGTGTGTGTGTGTATATATATATATATATATATATATGTATGTATGTATGTATATACTGTATATATATATATATATTTTAGACCTGGTTTAGTCACTTTTAGTTGCGCTGTAGCTTCTAACTCTGTAGCTTAGATTTGTTAAAACATTTTCTGAAACAACAAAAATGTGACTAAAAGTAACAAAAACACAACTAAAAGTAACTATTACATAACTATAGCACAACTAAAAGTGACATTACGTGAGAAAAAGCAACAAAAACATAACCAAAGGCTACACAAACGCTGCTGAAAGTTACAAAAACCCAACAAAAAAGCGACATAAAACTGACAAAAACACAGCTAAAACAGACAAAAAAGTGACTAGAAGTGATAAAAATGCAACTAGATGTAACTAATACATGACTAAAATGCAACTATAACGCAACGTAAAGTGACAAAACGCAATAAAAAGCCACAAAAGCGTCAAATATGCAACAATAAACGTGTCTAAAGTGACAAGCATATAACTAAAAATGACTAAAACACAACTAAAAGTGATAAAACGTGTGAAAAAGCAACAGAAACGTGATCAGTGACAAAAACGGCACTGAAAGTGACAAATACACAACTGAAAGTGACAAAAATGCAACTAAAGCAACATAAAACTGACAACACAGCTTAAATGGACAAAAACACGACTGAAAGCAAAATTATTATTATTATTTTAATATTTTTATTATTTTATTAGTTTTAGATTTTTTGTGACTTTACTTGATCCATATAAAGCAGAAGACATTGATTATATTCTTACTTTGTTCAAATTTGCATTGTACGTTGTTCAACATTAAAAAACAATCTTTTTCACTGCACTTTATTTTCTATTAAAACCTGCCTTGTCTCTATGGAGATGTTAATGCTTTGCCTGGAATGTTCCACAGCATGACATTAAACATATCGATCTTTGTTGAGACAGATTGGTGATGAGGCGACGCCGCTCACAGTAAGAAGAATACGTGTTTTATAAGGTATTTTTGAGTAATAAAAACACCTGAAGAGATATATGCGAGAAATATAGCTTATAATGCCTTACTGTGGAACAATCCAGGCAAAGCAACAACATCTCTGTAAAGATAACGGACTCACCACCAGAAAACGTTACATATAATTACGATATACCCCATAATACTGTATTTTGAACTCGACTAACAGTATTCTCTTGTTTTTCCAGTACTGTCCCATCACATTCTTCGTTGTAATTCATATTCAGATCATTCGATTCACTTGTCACTCTGTTTCAAACTCTATTCATCTTTCATTATGTCGGTGCACTGGGCCTCTGCTCTCACACCTCCTCTTCCCTCGCTGTCGTGTTGTGCGTCTAACGGCTTCTTGTACCGTTATGTTATGTCACCACTGTGGTTTGAAATGCAATATAAGCTGTCTGCACGTTTTTATTTTTTTTAAATGTAAACAACATTCGCATTTTAAGATAACTTTCCCTTTAAAGAAGCTTGTGGGGCGTGCCAGAACCTCTTCTGTAGATTATGCGGAGACATTCTTTTATTTGAAAGATGCTCCTCAATATTTCAACTTGTGTGGCAGAATTAAAGCCAGCACAAATTGATAAAATGCGTTTCTTTGCTTTTCTTTGGCCTATTTTTTGTCCATGGAGTTGTTGTTTCACTCAAGCGAACTATACACAGTAAAATTAAAACTGAAAGTGGTTTCTCTCTTTTTGTCCTTGATTGTGATAACGGGAGTTGGAGATTTAGGACACTTCCTTTCCTCAACACTTGGAAACTCAGAAACATCTTATTTAAAGTAGAACTAAGTAACATTTTTACCTTATTAAACGTCTTTGTAAGCCCGCGTGGTGGTTGTAAATGTATTTTTGTGGCGTAAACCCCCGCCATCTCCCCCTGCTGTCTCTGCACGGAAAACCAGCCTTGTAACTGTCATCGACCTGAACACGATTCTCCTGAGAAACCTTGGCTCTTGTTATATTTGGCGACATTAAATGTTTTTGTATGTGATTGTACTTCCTTATTTCAGGAAAGGAAGGGGGAAAAAAGAAACAAAAAAGCTTTTTCCGTCTTTTTACTGACAGTGTATTTTCACAAGAGACCTGCAGGGGGAGTTCAACTGTGTGTGATCCCAAAGTCTGTATCATTTATAAATGTGAGCGTAGCTGCAGGGTTCCTGTTGTTTATCTGGTTTTCTACAACGGTTTTGATGTCTAATTTTTTTTTAAGATGATACATACAAACTAAATATTTTGCAGATTTGTAGACTTTTATAATTGCAGCTTAACATTTCAGTTATGTTTTGAACTTTTACTGGAGAAAATGTTATTACTCACCATTGGTTCTCATGGATTTCTGCCGCTCAAAATTTAGAATACTATGTTTTCATCTGCATAACCTGTATTGCCCTAGGAAGGGAAATTTAGATCTTATGCACATAGCACAAGGGTGATATATTCAAACATTTTACAATAGCATTGTTTTCAAAATATACAAAATTATAATAGCAAGTCTATAATAATAATAAACACAAATTGGGATAATCCAGAAAAATATGGTTGTATTATCAAAGATTTTTAATTTCTGCATATGTCCATCCCCCGCTGTCTGTTTACTTGGCTTATGCTCCCTACCTTTCCCATACAATTTTCTCTCAATTGCAATAATCCTGGCAAAAAACAAAGTAAATGGTTTGACAAGAATATACTGTAAACCACTGGCTAAATGTCTTAACAAGCCACTGACTGCACACTTGAAAAACTCACAACAGCATACAAAAAACAACTCAACTTCAACTGAAATCAGCTGGTCCCCCATTTTAAAGATTTATACAAAGCTTATTCCACGTACGCCTAACTATTGTCCTCTCTTCATCAAACTCTACCATCATCATGTTTGACTCATTGTTTTTGACTTGTTCAACATAAATACTAATGCGAGATATTCAGTTTTGTCAATATTGCCCACCGCTAAGTAATTCATAGTGTAAATAAACCAGATATGAATAAAAATTTTGCCGCAATGGTCTTGTCCGACTTCAGCAAAACTTCAAGCCTTCTCTGTTTCATTTTGTTTGAGTGAATTTCCTGCAGCCGTGCTCAAACTTTGCAGAACAGTCTCGTTTAATTAGCGACGCCATCAAAGCCGCTTGTTACGAGATGACTCTGATCCACTGAGCTGTGCAATTGGTTGCATCATTGCCCTGTCCTTTATCGCACGCAGGTTTGGTGGGTCAGTCCGAGTGGTCCGAGCACTTTCCTGATTGTGGAGGCTCCTCTCAGTCTCCAGTTGACGTGGTAACCAGCATGACCAAATACGACCCCACTCTGACCCCCGTGACGCCGCTGGGCTACAATCAGCACAACCACCAGCCTTTCACGCTGCTCAACAGTGGACACACAGGTAGCAGACTATCACTGCTGCTTCTGCTGTGGTAGAAAAGGGTTCAGAGGTCGTCATCTGGACACTGTTTTAGAAATCAAGACGTTTTCAATCAAAAGAAGGCACTCGAATGCTGGTTTACAATCAGCTGTGCAGTTTATATGGCAGGTTCTCATGATATTCTAATTATGGCATAGTTTTAGTATTTATCATAGCTTTACATTCGTGAAGTTGCAGTTTGGGATGAAATTTTGAAAAATAAAAGTTTAAAATTACAGGAAGTAGTGCTGAGTGCTAAAATTTCATCAAAAAGAGACGTATGGTTGAAAACAAAGAGACAGTTAACGTTCAACTGACACATTTTTCTGACAATTTAAACGGTCATTCAACAAAATAAAGGTGTTATCAGTTATTATTATTTGTCAAATCATAACTATTGTATAATTTATATGGATTTTGTCCCTCGTTTTCAAAATGGTTGCTAGGTAACAGTTGTAGAATTATCTCTATCTATGTCATATTTGCTGCCTATGTCCAACCAGGAAGTAACATTATAAACTTTACGAAAACTGTCAAACTGGGGAAAAATAGGCAAAATGTTTAGTAAAATCTTAAATATAATCATGTTCATTACGTTTTAGAGAAACGTGTAGTCTAACCTGTCATATAGACTTTGCGTTATCAAGTTTTAAGACTGTGAGGTAAAAAATGTTAGCAAGAGAAGCTATTGTTTGAAAGAAAAGTGAAGGAGGGAGTTTTTGTTAAGGAAAAAAAATAGAACTAGTGTCCTTAGATACAACCTCCCACTGTTTACAATAGCCTCATAAGACCTTGGCAGAAATCAAACCAGTCAAATGCTAATGAGATATTTGACAGCTGTGAGGTTGAGATGATCAGACCTCAATAGGCAATAATGACCTAAGCTGTAACAAAGAAATTGGCAGACCAGTAAACAAGAAGGTTTTATTTAGAACTCCTCCCTTTGTGCAGGTCCAATCTGAGCTCAGGAGAGTACATTTATTGTAGTTGCTCAAATCATTTTCATCAGATTGAAAAAGACTTTTAGGATGGAAGTTGAAATGCCTTGATTTCTAAAACATGTCCATGTCCAGATTACCTTTCTGCTGTGGACCACTCCTGAATGAATGAGGGATTACATCAATACCAGTCCACAAGGGACATGTACTGAAACAAATGTGGATGCTTTGCTTATGAGGAAAAAAGAAAAATAGAAAAAAAAATGTCACAGGGACTATAATGTACCTTAACCATTCTTTCTAAAAGCAATATAAAGAAGAGTACATGAACCGTGAAACAGAAATTATGATATGAATTTTTCCCATGACTTGTAAAAAAAAATGCAAATTGAATCCAGTATATTTACAGTCTCATAGAATAATTAGCTGCATAGCTCTTGAATTTCTATTGTACATGCACGTTTTTTGTTTTTTTTACTAATCCATTTGCCAGTAAATAAAGATTGTCCATTCATATTTACTTATATTCATAAGTGGAATGCTGGCCAGGTACATTAGCTTGATAAGGGACTTCATAACAGTCCAGTTATACAATTTACAATTATAAATTGATTAAATTGTAACTTTTAGTTGCTGTTCATTTGACTCATTGTTCACCCCTCTCTCACTTCTCCCTCAGTTCTGGTGACACTTCCAGAGTGGATGGGTTTGGGGGGTCTGCCCTGGCTCTTCAGTGCCGTCCAGCTGCACCTGCACTGGGGCAGCGGGGGCCCGAGCCACGGAGGCAGTGAACACTCCATCGACGGAGTCAGCTCAGAAGCAGAGGTACGGCGTCCACACACGACGGACTTCCTTTTACAAATAAGAAATAATATGCAAGTGGAAAATAATACACACATAATATTGACATCCGGAGCCCATTAATTGTGCCGTAGCAAAGGTTTATGTTAAAGGTGGATTGCTCAGTTTTTCTAGTGGAGTGTTTGCCAGGAGATATAATTGCTTTAGATACAATGTTAGAGTGTGGCATTTATCTCATCTCCATGAAGACAAGCGGGTTGCACCGCCAGAGAGGCGACCCCTCTCGCATTATAAATGGATGTTTTCCATTTATTTTGAACAATTGAAACACCCATCATGGAATAACTGCTGGATAAAACATAATGTGGAACATACAGCTATCAAGTTCAGGTAACCAGTACATAACATTTTAGTAAAAAAAAAAGTGAGCGGACTTGCATCTCCCCAAACTTGACTCATACTTGTTTCCATGGAAATGGTGCTCCTGTGGTTGTAATATTCCACAGTATGGCATAAAACCTATCAGTCTCCATGGAGAATGTTCAGTATGGTTTTAACTGTTTATTTCCATGGAATCACCATTACTCTTGTTTTTTGTACTTTTATTGTTAGCAATACTCCTACATGTAATATTACATACTACTTCTAGTACATTTAAAATCCTATATGACTTCAAATAAAAGTGCTTGCCATCCAACTATAACGTCACATGATCAAATATCTTGCTCAAGGTTCTTATTTGCTGTCTTTGGGTCACTGGAGATGACACTTGACCTTCATTGTCATTCGTAATGCAGAAGGGAGGGCATCTGGTGTAAAAGTTTGACAAATCGCAACGTGACTGGTTCACATGTATTTATAAGAAAAGCAATTAAAATAGGATTTCACATTTCACAGCTAGAATAAAGTACATTGTCCATTAAATGTTACTATTAATAACACATTAGTCTGAAGGTCGTGTTGTTCATGGAGCAGGTTTCCAAAGCAATGGACATTTAAGGCCTGATTCCACCGAGAGAAGGACCGGGGACTTTTAAGCCGATTAGTGAGGACTCAAGTTGTGCAAAGTTCATAAAATACAGTATAAGGGTTTTAGGGCACTTTCTAGACCGTAATGGTGTCACCATTTCAGACAGAGGGCAAGGACCTTACTTTCACTTCATTATTTGTGAAAGAAATACTCAAAAAGAAAATCCACAAATGTTGTCCCTGAATTTTTTTGTTAGGAACTGGTATACTACATTATTAATTTTGTGCTCAATGTCTTTTCGTCTGTCAACAATCATATATGTATAATTGACCATTTTGGCACTACAGTAAAAAACATTGACAGAGAAGGCATTATGAGTTTTGTTTCATGTGAATAGGTTCAATAATTACACATATTAACCATAAATCATGTCAAAACATTTTAAGATTTGTACATAGCCTACATCCTTGATTTTCAACCAGTGTGTCGGGGAACACGAAGGTGCCTCGAGGTATTGCTAGGTGCATCTTGAAAAAATGTCCCATAACATTGCCAACTTTAAAGAACCTTTATAAAGAGGTCTGATTTGGTAATGTTTTAGTATGTTGTGTGCCATGGTATCTTTACAACCCAAAAAGTGTGCCACGACTCAAAAAAGGTTGGAAAACAGTGGCCTAGATATCTAGATAGATAACCTGTTACCGTTCCCTCCGGTGGGACGCCAGACTTTTGCCTATTAGTCTCAATCTATCAAGCAAATAACTCAATCTAGTGTCAATCAGAGCTTCCTCCAGACACCAGCTTTACTCCTTTTATTTACCAAAGACTTTCTAGCCGAAATTGAAAATATGATGTTCCTCTGAGCAGAGCTTGTTCACACTTATAATAAGAATAAGAGAAACTACAGCCAAAACTACAGAGTCTCAGCTTCACAAAGAGTCCAGCTCATTGTTTGTGCTTTAAAGGGTTCAGAAACAGCTTTAGTTTGAATTGGGGCTAATTTTTTCAAGGTGTTTAGGGAAAAACAGACCCTCACCGTAAGGGGTTTTAATATATTTGTATCTTCTTGTTCCAGCTTCACATCGTCCACTACAACTCGGAGCTGTTCCCAAACATCTCTGCAGCGATGAGGCAGAAGAATGGCCTGGCTGTTTTAGGGATCCTCATTGAGGTTATACAGAAGATGCCACAACGTTTATACATCGCTCTCTTTAACTCTATGTAACATTTCAGATTTATTCCAGGCAGGTGACGAGACCCACCCGGGATTTAACAACATCATCCGCTACTTGAGTCGAATCAGACATGCAGGTACAAACATGAAAATTGTTCGAACAGAATTCAAAACTTTACTTCATATAGGACGTAAACAAGGCTTGTTTTTTGCCTTATTCACCTTATTCTGGAAGTTGCCGTGGGCGCCGCCATCTTTTTCCGTTGTAGTTTACATGGGGCAGACAAGCTCAACAGAAAATAAGTTCTACATGGACTAAAAAGCTGTTTTCAGGACGCCCAAGAAATTGGTGCATTGCTGACTTGTTTTTGCACGAGTTCATTAAACATTTTACTCAAATCAATCTACTTAATGTAATGTTTTAACCCGAGACTTTTCCCTCCATTGCCATTTTTGCAAACACCATTAGCGTCAAACCGGATGTCCCTTTACTACAAGAGTGTGGATCATAGACAATGGGCGGGACGGAATAAGGTGAACATTGAGGACAGAAA
>CM033626.1:28454446-28566946 GCA_019453435.1 Rhinogobius similis
ATTATCAAGTGGTCCTTTAAGTTGGGAAGGAACATGACTAATTCAGGAAATGTCCTCCTTTTTATGTGTTTTACTTATATCTAGAGCTGGGCGATATGGCAAAAAATTATTATCACGATTTTGTTATGTTATCTTGCGATTTATGTTTTAATAATAGGATTATGTTCAAATTCACATTTTAAACACAATTTTGTCGCTTTTAGTCACGTTTTTGTCATTTTCAGTTCTGTTTGTCTTATTTGAACACGTCTTTGTCACTTTTAGTCGTGTCTTTGTGATTTTTAGTAGCTATTTTGTCACTTTTAGTCACGTTTTGCTGCATTGGGCCATGTTTGTTGTTTGTAGGCATGTTTTTTTTCACTTTTGGTCGCACTTTTGTTGCTTGTTTCAGAACATGTTTGTACATATCCCCAAATTACAGTGTTAGCTGTTTTTATTCAGATCAAAGCAAGACATTTTGTTGTTTGTGGAAGAAATTATTGCACTTCAAAAATTGCGACCTTCGCAAATTGCTAATTGCATCCATTAAAATTGTGATTTTGTGTTGATTTGGTTTAATTGTGCAGCACTGACCTTTAAGAGTCATCTTAAAGTCATCTGCTCAGAGGCTTCAGAGGCTAAACAACAGGAGAAAAAGTGTGTTTGAGCATTAAAGAGACAAACAGTGAATCATGATACGATGATTTCACAAAAAAAGCTGATTGTCACAGGGACACTGTTTTACTATGTACTATACATAGATTCCAAAGCATACCATTTGTTTAGGGGTTTTATGACTAAAGCTGAGCAGCAATTAACCCAAAATGGCACTAGAAATGTGTAAAATGTGTGTTTTTAATGAAAAAAAAAAGAAAAATTTGTAAATACACTGTATGAAGATATTCTTAAGCTTCGTCTCGGGCAAATTTGGTAAAAATCTCATATTTCATGATCTAAACAACTATTCGATTCATTAGAAGAAATAATTGACTGACAAAATGATTGCCAAAATAATTGTTGCAGCCCTCCATGTAACAACAAGAATGTATCACCACACTCATGTCACTCATATGTCAGAGTAATTCTGTTGTTACGTGCTTATTTTCACGAAGCTAAACTAATACGTTCTGTAATCCAGGATCAATTTATAAAGCTGGATACAGTGGCACAACAATTTGATCTTTTAATACATCCTGCTAATAACCACATTGTAATGCAGCTCATGTTGTGCCCCAAGATGGAAACAGATGATGAAAATTGTTTGTTGAACCTTCCAAACAACATCACTCATGCAAGGGGGAAAAAAATTAATTTAAAGATATTAAGTGAATAAATGATTGAATTAAGTAGTATTTATCCTGATTTTGGTACATTTTGACTGTCTTGAAATAAGATATTGGAAGGATACTCTCTTTCCAATGGAACTCTCTGGATACTCTCAGTCCACATGTTTACAGGGACTTGAGTATCCTGGTTTGAGCGCATGGAAAACGTACAGAATATAAAAATGTTCTAATGACTTAGTTTGGTGGGAGGGCACCTGTTTCAATCATTTGCTATAGTTTTACATATTTGAAGTTGCAGTTTTTGAAGAAATTTAGAAAAAGAGAAGATTAAAAATACAGGAAGTAGTGCCGAGTTCTAAAACGGAATCCCTCTGTGATGTCATCAAAAAGCGACGTACCATTGCAAATCCAGAGATGTGGAATTACCTCTAACTGTGCCCATGTCCAAACATTATAAACATTATGAAAACTGTCAACCTGAGGACAAATAGGCAAAATGCTTAGTAAAATCTTAAACATAACCGTGTTCACTATGTTTTAGTGAAATGTGTTGTCTAACCTGTCATATTGACCTTATTCTGCCCCGCCCACTTTTGCCTCTTTTTGTGTCTATGAGCTGCACTCTTGTAGTAAAGAGGCGCTAACGGTTTGATGCTAATGGTGTTCGCGCAAATGTCGAACGAGGGAAAAGTCTCTCGCTAAAACATTATATAAAGTAGATTGATTTGTCTAAAGTGTTTAATGTACACGTGAAAAAACAAGTCAGCAACGCACTGATTTCCCGGGTCGGCCTGAAAACGGCTTTTTAGTCCATGTAGAACTTATTTTCTGTCGAGCTCGTCTGCCCCGCGTAAACTACAACGGAAAAAGATGGCGGCGCCCATGACAACTTCCGGAATAGGGTGAACAGACTTTATGCGTTTTTGGTGCACTGATGCCATTTGTTCTGTTTGTGTTTTCTGCAGCTGTTCAAACTGGAGACCATTCTTTATTCGAGTAAGTCTGAAGAAATGGACCGAATGCTGCTGCAGGACAACTACAGAGTCACGCAGCTGCTCAACCACAGAGTCATCTACAAGTCCTTCTCTGCAGGTGACAACAGTCTGTGTCGAGGCTGGGACTCAGAAAAGCATAAGCGACATTTCAATAATATTATGGGACTGATAATACATTAATAAACAACATTGCCCTAAGAGCTACGTTTTAAGAGAATAAAGTGGGAAATATTTATACAGCAGTTGTTTATTTATGAATTACTTAATAGTTACGTATGCATTTTGGGAACTTTCTAACCATATTTGCCCTTGTTCCAGTTTTTTGACACTTATAACTCTTATGTTTAGAGATGGGACTTTGCTGTTTATCAGTAAGTCCAATTAGCCAAGTAATTAACCATAAACCAGAACAAAACACGTGCTCTATGACAGTTTAAAGAGAAATTGAAAGGATGTAACAATAGGCAAATCTCATGGTACGATGTTATCACAATATTTATTTTAATGCCATATTTTGGTGGCAGGAATGTAAAAATGCTATGCAGAAATGCCACTTTCTCCATCGACAAGCCTTTGGTGTGAATCATTTTTGTCATTTTCCAAAGAATTCAAATTTAAGTGTTTAATAACAGTTATTTCATCATGTTTGCACTGAAATGGCACAGTCGTTCCTTCTGTTTTTTAGCATACTACAATACAACAATGCAAAGAAGCTAATAAATTCAATGTACTGTGTCACAATATTATTGTGAGATGAGCGATGACGTGATATCATGATATATGGGGAATTTTGAGACATCCTCCAGCTCCAGCATTTTAAACGTGACGCTCTTTTTTATTTATAAGTCTATAAAACACAACAAAAAACACAAAATGACAACAAGAACCCAAAAGCGCAAACCCACAAAGAGGAAGAGCAAGCAAAAGCTAAAGTGAAAAACCAAAAGGGCAACAAAAGACATTAAAAAAGTCATATTCATTCTAAAGTTGGCGTCCCATTTTGTCCAAAGTCTTTCACATTTGTCCATTCTTAGATTCCAAATCAGAAATGGGTTTATTGCCATTGTCGGTTATGGGCAAGTATTTATCGTATGTTCATTTCTTTTGCATTAATGTACAATTTATTAATTATTGCAGTACAATAAGATTGGAGTAAAAAGTATGACAAATTATTTACTATTTAAGTACAAAAGTGTTTTATTCTGCTTTTTATCTGTTCTATATTGTACATTTAGAAAAGGGTTTAGTGGAATTATCCTGCTTCATCATGATATAGTTTTCTGTATCAATATACCGCTTTTCCAAATTTGTTATTGGGATAAATCTACTCAGTCCAATATTTTGGGAGCGAAAAACATGAAAATGATGGACCAGCTGGCAACCACAGTTTCTCCAGCAATTAGTATTTTCCCTGTGAACAATGAGCACTTTGACTGTTTGTGTTATTAAAAAACAAGGCTCTTTCGTATGTCAAATTAACTCACTCAATCTATAGGAATTTACACAATCTATTTCAGAAGTGAACGCTGGAATGAGTGAGAAAAGTGGGAATATTGTGGATTACGAGGACGGGTCTGAGAGCTTTCCAAGAGTGTCGAGCAGGAGAGAGAGAAATCCCGAGGCAGAGCGGTGTTTGCGGGCTGATTAGGAAAAGGATTGTGAAAAGACAAACAGTGAGTCCATTGTTGAAATGAGAGTTGGACGGAGAAAAGGGAAGCAGAAGGATACGCCGCAGAGCAGAGAGTGGTTTTCGAGGAGGAACAAAGAGGAGAAAGAATCTGTTTAAAGTGCTCATTGTGGAGGGCGAGTGAACCGGAAGGCCTGTGATATCAGCAGAGCAGCCATGACATCAGCGCGAAATGGAGGGGACTGTTTAGATCAGCCACTCGATTTCTGTCTCTGTGCACAAACTGTTATTTTTTTCTCTGGAACGACATGAATTTGGGGGTTTCTGGTTTCAGAGTTTGTTGACATAGTCTCTTTTTGCATTTGTGTCATAAAGGGTAGAAAACAGGGGTATATTATCAACCCTGAACAACATATTAAAATTATTGACATCACAAGAAAATAAACATTGATTCCTTTCACATGATGTCATCACCATTAGCCTCTGGTGTGAAGCTAACTGGAGGCACTGCTCTGCCTGAAGCTCTGTTACTCAAGTGATACTTTAATCTATAAGCATTGTTTTAATACAATCTGATAATTAAGAACGGACTTGGTTGAAACTATAACAAATGAGTTCATTTGTGCTGTTAAACAAGCACATCTAATCAGGACCATGAATGCAACTCTTTAAAAACTCTTTAATTATTTTTAGTATTAAGTCTTACTTTAGCCTTATTTTGGTCTTGGTTTAGTTTCTGTTCAGTAAACTTAATTTATTGTGCCAGAATTTATTAAAATGATATTGTAGCTGCTATAGAAAATCTCATCTTTTCCCCATTTTGTTCAGCCCTAAATCTTATTTAATTGCAATATGTTTACAACTAAAACTATATTTTTTTTCTGTTATTTTATTCAAGCCGCCAAACCAAACATGTGATATCAACAAGGACTAATCAGAATAATTTTGTGAAACACATAGAATTGATAATATATATGTTTTCAATATAATGAGGTTTTCTCCTGCACTACGTTTTGCCTAAAATGTGCTCATGTCTCTTCCAGATCCGGGGAAGGAGTTTTCCTCAGGTGAGGCCTAAACAGTAGAACCTCCTGCTCTACATTTAATTACTGATTCCTTTTTTAAATACTTTGGTTTGTCCGTTTTTAAAGCAGAGTAGGTTGTTTTATTTTCCTGCCTGTGTTTGCGTCTGCTGTAACCTCCTGTGAGATAAAGTTGCACGAAAAATTTAAAATTGTGATTTTTCAGACCAGTATTGCGATTGTGCTTCGATTTGCAATTTATGTTTTGTTGCTTTTAGTTACATTTTTGTTGCTATAGTCAGTTTTTAGTCACATTTAGCTAGGTTTTTGATGCTTTTTGTATGTTTTTGTTGATATTAGTCATGTTTCTGTCACTTTTAGTCACTGTTTTTACACTTTTAAAAGCATTTCTGTTGCTCTTAGTCACTTTTGAGTAGCTTTTAGACACATTTTTGTCACTTTTACTTTAGTTTTTATCAGTTTTAGTCACTGTTTTTACACTTTGACAAGCGTTTCTGTTGCTTATTGTCACATTTTTGTCGCTTGTTTCAGAATATGTTTTATGGGTTGGCAGTTTTTATGCAGAATAAATTTGTGGAGGAAATTATTGCACAGAAAATTGCAACCTTTGCCATTTGCTAATTACGTCCATTCGAATTGCGTTTTCGATTCGATTAATCCTCCTGCGGTCCTGTTCAGGTGAAGTCACTGCGATCGTCGTGGGTGTGATCTGTGGCTGTGTGGGGCTGGCCGTCGTCATCCGCTTTATTACAAAGACCATTCGGTGAGTGCATTCCTAGAGTATTTATGTGTGTAAATGTTTTGTGTCTGTGTCTCTGTCTCTTCTGACTCTGTGCCCTGTGTCTCTGGCAGATTCTTTACACTTCTCCACCATGAAACCGAGGTGGTGAACAGTGTCTTAGCTGCTTTCAAAACTGATCAAAACATATGACTGACTGACACACGCCTCATTGTGTAAATCAACTAATGATCTTGATTGGAAACCTAATAACAGGGTTTACTGACATTCTTTTCATCACACAGAACATAACAGGAACATAACTGAGACTCCCGAAGTGCATTTATACTTGAATTACATCTGAAAAATATTGTGGAAACTCTTTTTTCAGTAAAAGTAATTTCTGCTAATCAGGGGTGTCCAAGCTTTTTTCCACCGAGGGCCACATTTTTAAACATATAGAGGTTATGCAGGTTACATCACAGCATTTTGAATTTTATCAGTGAACGCATGAGAGTCAATGGTGAGAATGACATTGTCTCCTGTAAAAGCTCAAAATACAAGTAAAATTTGAAAAAAACTGCTAAAGTCTGATAACAAATATAAAAGTCTACAACTCTGCCAAAGATTTAGTTTGTACCTGACATCTAAAAAAAAGAAAATCAAGTAAACCAGATAAACAACAGGAACACTGCAGCTGCGCTCACATTTATCACTGATACAGACTTAATGACACACAGATGAACTCATGACCTTCCTCTCCTTAAATAAGATGTTTCTGAGTCCAAGTATTGAGTAAATTAACTGTCGTGCAGCAGTTAAAGTGTCCTAAATCTTCAACTGTCATTAGCAAACAAGCTAGCTTAGCTCTGCCCTGTTGGAGCAACTACTTTCAGTTTACATTTTAGCATATAAAGTTGATTTTAGCAAAACAAAAGCTCCTTGGACAAAAATTAGGCTAAAGAAACACATCAGTTTGTGCTGCCTATAATTCTGCCAGTCAAGTGGAATATTGAGGAGCATTTTTTGAATAAAATAATGTCTCTGCATAATAATCTATACAGAGCGGAGGGCAAAGACAGATGACAATGTTGTGAATCATCAACAAAATTTGGCATTTGACATTGTTTTGATGAAACACCACACCTTTGGTAAAGTTTGGAACATAATTTTAGGTCTGTCTAACGTCAAAATGTTTGTTAATTAGGTTATGATAGCAGATTTCTTTCCACATTTACTGTCGACTGTACTACTTCTGGTGATTTGGGCCAATTTTAGCAGGAGGCTTGAGGGCCAGCACCAACACAAACCAGGCCAAAGTTTGGACACCCCTGTTATAAACTGTAGAAACTGTAAACATAGAGACGTAATGATTTATTTAGTTAGTTATGATTGGTGGTGCTTAGTTGCAATCATGAACTGCTAAAACATTTACACTTTTTCATTATTTCAGATGGTTTCATTCTCTCATTAAGTAGTTTTAAGTAATGATTTTAACTTTTTGAGCCAAAATGACTAACATACACTGAACCTTTTTGTTAACGAGTGAAGGGGCCTAATGTTTGTCAAGCCTTCTAAGGGTCTAATCCTCTTTGTGTGGGATTTTCATTTCAAAACTAAGATTAGCACTTGTGAAATTTCACCTTCTGACCTATTTTTTTTTTTTTTTAACTTTTAAAAACCATTACTGTTGTGAATGAATAATCTAATTTTTTCTTCTTTTTTATTGGCTTGGTTAGCTTTTGGTTTCCACTATTTTTCTTCTAAGGTTGTGTTCACGCTTCACCTCAAATTGGGACTTTAAACCAGAACTAAACCGGAACTAAACCAGTAAATAAATAAAATAAATGGTCACAGTACCAGACCAAGTGTGGACGCAGCCGTGGAGATAAAATGATCCAAGCACTAACCAAATTAAAAATGTACTATGTAAAGTGTTACTTTTTTGGCGGAGGGTCGGCCACTGATGCCACCAGGACTAGATCAGGTCTCTGGAGAGGCGAGCCCTTAACAGAAACAGTACATGATGTTCAAGGTATTTTTTTTAGGGCTGTACATTGAGACTTTTTAAATACATCATCAACCAAATAAAGAAGGAAATATGGTGACTGAAGGCTTCTAGAAAGAGAATATGTACCAATAAAGTGTAGTGTTGATGACATTTTGGTATAATAATATTACTGTCTTTGACATATAAAGGTCTTTTCGTATGTGTTATAGAGTCTGTAGTTTTCAGATAATTACGATTGTCAAAATATGACGATATCTTTATGGTCGATTAGTCACGATTAAGAAAAGAGGTTATTGCAGATGGCATGATGACATTCTGAATTTTAGGACTGAGTGGCAAAAACTTATGAGAGTCAATGGAGAATAATGACATTTTCTCCTGTAAAAACACAACACTGCTCAAAACACACAAACGTAAAATGTGAAGAAGCTGCTAAAGTCTGATAACAATTTTAAAGTCTACAACTCTGGTGAATATTTTGTTTGTACCTGACATCTAAAGAAGAAATTGAAATAAACAGTTGTATAAAACCAGATAAACAACAGAACACTGCAGCTGCGCTCACATTTATCACTGAGACAGACTTTGGGATCAAACACAGTGGAACAGTTACCTTTCTCTCCTTAATTAAGATGTTTCTAAGTCAATATGTTGAGGAAATCAGTTGTTATGCAACTCCAACTGCCATCAACAAACAAGCTATCTAAACAATAAAACAATGTCTCTGCATAACCTTGAATAAATACAAGATCGACAAGTTAAATGATGTACTGTGGGACATTCCAGGCAAAGCAGTAACAGCAGGTGGCAGACCCTCCATGTAAAAAGTGACACAGTGCATCTTTAAGGCTAACTTTATAACTGTAATCGCTGTAACGTGCTCTGACGTTGATTTCTGGTTGATTGGTCACATGTGTCTTCTGATCCTGCGACAGCTCGACCTCTAGCTGGGACCTGCTACACAGTCAGCGCTCTGCTCCTAAGCCCAGGTCTCTGCAGCAACGACCTTTGACCCTCTGTGCTTTACCCGCCGATTAATCTCACCACGTTTCCCTCTCAATCACTCACCCACTCGGCTTTAGGCCCTAGCATTAACCGTGAACTGTTGATTGTTGACTGTTATGCAAAAAGTCAAGTTTAACATCACTGCATCATCCTTGTTCTTTTGTTCATCTTTTGAATGATACAAAGGCCACAGAACATGTTAATTTATAGAAGATCGAATGACAGATAGATGGATAGATACTTTAGGAAATTCAGATTCGCCTGCGGAAACATTTTCACTGCTCCTTTGTGTCTCAGTCACGGGGCTCAGACCAGCTTTAGCAGCAGGATTCGTCAGGTCGAGTCAACAGAGCTGTGTCAGTGCAGTTTGAGGAGAGTAACAGCCCTCAGGACAAAGTGGGGACTGTATGTTTCTTATTGGGCCAAATTGTAGTTCCAGATATTAATACCTGCTCAAGTATCTAGTTTTGATACTAGTTTTAGTATTGATTTGTTTTGTTTTTTTATCTGTGACAACTCTAGATTACTTGCAACTTGATCCTCAGGTCTAGGCCGTTTTCTCTCCCAACCCTTTTCTCCAAGTGACTTCTATTTTACCGGTGGTTACGTTGGCGACCCAAACATCCTTCATCTGGAGAAGCTATTGTCTCAGGAGGAAAAATATAATTATTTTCTGGTAAATAAAGATATTATAGAACATTAATGATTATAAAATATTGACTTGAAGCAATTAAAGTGCCATCCCTTCATTAAAATCCACACAGTCCAGTTTGAACTACTTTTCAATTCACTTTATTCCGGAAGTTGCTGTGGGCGCCGCCATCTTCTTCCATCTCCGTTGTAGTTCACATGGAGCAGACGAGTTCAACAGAAAATAAGTTCTACATGGAGTAAAAAGCTGTTTTCAGGCCAGGAGATCAGTGCGTTGCTGATTTGTTGTTGCTCGTGTACATTAAACATTTTAGACAAATCTATCTACTTTATATAATGTTTTAGCGAGAGACTTTTCCCATTGTTTGCCACACTGTTTGCGTCAAACCGGAAGTCCCTTTACTACAAGAGTGCGGATCATAGACATAAAAAGAGGCAAAAGTAGGTGGGATGGAGTAAGGTGAATTAAAAAACCCTAGAGACCCTATAGGTTCTGGGTTCTAGGTTCTGCCCCTCAGGTTGGAAAGGACTGGTCTAGATCTCTGCTTTATTTGGTCTGGGGGGATAATTATGTTCAGTAGTCCTTGATTTTGGTCTTGAGGCAAATACTTTTCGGCCTAGAATAGTACAAGAACAAAAATGGTCTAAAGTTATACATTTTAAAGTTAGGAGGATAAACTGAACCCTTTAGGATTTTGTTTGTTGTTTGGAGCAGAGAGCGACGGCGAGCGCCAAAGTGCAGCACCTGAGACTCTTCTCCAGATCAGTGAGGTTTGGTCAAGTGTGTCAAGCTCGTAGATCAGTCTATTCTAAACAAAAAACACAGAAAAGCTTTGCAGATATAGACCAGGAACCAAACGTGGGACCTTCTAGTTGTGGGTTGTTGTTTTTTTTTTTTTTACTTTTTCTGATCTGAAACTTGGAGTGAGAAGCTGAAACATTTTTTTTTATTAACTTTATGTTCATGTTTAATTCTAATCCACATCCCCTAAAACAGCACAGCCCAAGTCTAACGAAACAGCGCCCTCTGGTGGACGTTATAACTCACTACACCTGCATTTACAAGTCACAGAATGAAGCGGAGGATTCATCTAAAGAGCAACAATCTAATGATATGTTTTATATTTCAGTGAAAACAGTATTGGGAACTCGAGCAGTAAAAAACAAGACGTGGCTGTGAATTCCAGACCCGAGCCAGAGAAAAAAGAAGAGGTCGTCCTGTCTCCCAAAACTGAGCCTTAGCTGTGAACATTTTAAACACTGTACGTTGTAGTCTATTTATTAGGGCGGCACATTATAGCACATTTTCTGTTACTGCACTATCTAAACTGTATTGTCTTCAACCGGGCGGAAAACTGCATTTTTAAATACCAAATTTGTATCTATTTTGGGGCCTTATATTTTATTTTTGAAGCCTGATAAAAACATTTTGTGTTCACTTATATTTTGGCAGAGCAGTGAACCTTTATTTGAAGTTCTGTATTTAAAAAAAGGAATCCATATGAACAATTAGTGCTGCCATGCTTTTCAATATTGCCTACTTTTTATAATATTGTGCATTGAAAAGGTCTTGATTGAAACCTATTTGCAGGAATTTTACATCTTATAAATTCATTTGTATTTGGGACATGGGCCTAGCTATTTCCCAAACTTGTTGTAATTATTTTACAGTTTTATGCCCTCCTGCCTTAAATAAAGTATAGTCTACATTCTCTGTAAGAATTCACAGAGGACCACTGATTTGTTTAGCCATAAAACCCAGGAACGCACAGCTCCTGGTTGTTGAACATGTGAGTTGTGTTCATTTGTGTTGTAAAGCTAAGTGTTGTAAATACAGTTCAATAATGTCAAAGCACTATGTCATGTCTTGTGTTTCATTGTGGCCAGTGAGGGATACAAATGGACTTATTAAATATACCCCTGAAAAAATACACAGGAGGCCGAAATAGAACCTTTGAAACCAACAGATATTTTGGTAGAGAATCTGAACTCAGTGGCGAATGTCTCCCTCTCTCTCTCCTCTCTCTCTCCCTCTCTCTCCTCGCTCCCTCTCTCTCTCCCTCTTTCCTCTCTCTCCCTCTCCGTCATAATAGCGTCAGCGGAAGTGAGAATGAAAGTGTAGATCCTGGATGACAGAAAGAAACATCTGAGGGATTTTCGCTTCTCCTTTTGCTTCTGCCGCTGTTTCAGGTCAGTTTTTCTTGACAAACAGCTGCTCCTCTTCCTCATTTGCTTGGCTGTGCACGTGGCCGTGGACAGCTGCTTGTGTCTGCTGAAAAATGCTGACTTTACAACACTGACTGCGCTCGACGCTTTTTACGCACGACCTTGGAGCACGAACACTCTCTGAAACTAAACATAACCTTTTCTTTTATTCCGATCGTCTTCCTCCTGGTTTAGGGTCGCAGAATGGCTGCTGTGTGGGTCTATTTGCCGTTGTTTGCGTGTCTCCTGCTCGGGCAGCAGGCTTGTGCCAAAAACGAGGCTCCGTGCCAACTTTCCAAGTGGAACAACGGTTTCAGGACTTTCCTAAAGCGCCACATTCGTGACGGCACGCCCCGGTCCGAGGACCAAAACGAGTGGGAGAAGTACATCCGAAACCACGGCGGCTGTGACAGACCCACGCAGTCTTTCCTCAACCCGGACGACCTGGGGCGGGTCAAGGCCGTGTGCTCGTCCGAAGGAGGCAAAGCCTACAAGGAGAACCTGTGCATCAGCCAGGAGCCCTTCACGTTCGTGACGGTGCGCAGTCAGCCCGGCACGTGCGGCATCCGGAGCATCACGCACGAGAAGAAGCACCTGATCCTGGCCTGCGAGGTGCTGGACAACCAGTGCCTCCCGGTGCACTTTGAGGGAAACCCGACCGACCTGAAGCCCAGTAACAACGACAGAGGCTGCCAGGACCCGCCGAGCCGCGGCCTCGCCCCAGCCTGCAGGGCCAGCCTCCTGTGGTTAGGCTTCATCCTGCTGCAGCTGCTCTGCCTCTGAAACCTTCACTTTAATGAGCCGGTCATCAATCCTGCAGGGCTCAAATACAAACTCATGTTTCAGGTGTTATTTTATATGCATATGTATTTGTAGAGCAAAGCAATTCAGTGTTCAGGGTCAACATGAACTATTTGAATAATCTATCCAAAGATACTGGGTCTATAACAGGACTATTTCAGATCTAAATTAGGGATACACCAGGTCTTAAGCAGAAATACACTATTGCCACAGTAGTTTTAACTAGAAATGTACTAAAGGAAGAGCAAAATAAGTGAATAAATTGTACTGTAAATGAAGTAAACATTACAATTGAAGCGATGGACCACCAGAAGAAGTTTGTTTTCCACCAGTGGTACACGTACACTGGTCTATGTTTTAATTTTAAAATACAGTTTCATATTTGCTGTTTTATTATTGAGACCATAAACTTGAACACAATGGACCTTGACTTGAACTAAAGGTTATTTTTCTCTGTATTATACCATAAAGTATAGTTTTTATACCTGTGGAGTGTGGTGTAAATCTTGCCAAATGCAGCTCTTTGGGCTGCACTGTGTTTTTAAAGGTTACAGCACAACTTTCTAGTCAAAAATGGACTAAACAAAAGCATGATGTTTTGTGTTTTTCACTTTGGATGTTTTATTGCACTAAAAATGTAATGTTTAAAAAACTGTGTCCCTGAAGTGAGCAGGCATCTCCACAAACCTGACTCGTACTTGGCCGGAGGAGCTTGTTTCCATGGAAATGTTGTTCCTTCAGCTTTAATACTCAACAGTTTTAATGATATGCCATATATGGCAACACAACGAAATTATACACATGAAGAATGTTCTGAAGTATGGTTTAACTTAATGTTTCCAATTATGCACAAAGTTACACTCTGTGCCTTTAAACAGAATACAGTTGGCTTGTTTGTTTGTTTGTTTGTTTTTTCTTGTTGAAACGGGGGGGGAAATATTTTTAAAGGGACAATAAAATTATTTGCTGATTCAGTTTCCTCTTCTTTTCAAAAGCAAAGATTATATTTATTATTTTAGTTGTTATAAATAATTTACACCAGATGGCAGCAGAGGTTTTGTTTCAACGGTGGTTATCGTCACTTTGTACTAACTTTGTTTGGATGTCTGTGTCACCGGTGTGCACTGTTAAAATTTAAAGTTAAAATAAAAAAAAAAAGAAAGAAAACTACCTCATCATCTTAATGAGGCTTATATCTTAATTTAGCAAGCAACTACAGCCTACTTTATTGTTCAGCAAGACAACAGCAACAAAGGTTAGGTTTAATCCATAAAGTGTGGGCTTTGGAGGTGGTTCAAGATAAAATCAGTTTTCTGAACAATTGTAGAACGGTTTTCTGAGCAATGGGGAAAGACAGATTTTCACAGTTAAGTTCATCATGACTTTATTCAAGCATGTTTGTTAGACTAGGACTGTAATTATGGACGAATCTGTATCGTCTGAACGGGCCATTCCTGATTCATGACATCATGAGGCCATGACTGAAGAACTACAGAAGTACTTCTGGAGGTCATTAATTCTCTCTGTTTAATGGAGAAACTAAACCAGAACTAAACCAGGACATGAACGAGGAAAACAAATACTAAACATGCATTTGAGCTTGGTCTAAATCCAGATTATCCAGGCTGAATAAGGACTGAACCAGGACCAAACTAACACGAAGCAGGTATAAACCAGGACTAAAAGTCATAAGATATACATTACACAGGATCAAAATGGGACTGAACTTTATTACAAGTCCCTAAATCTAATTTTTAGATAAATGTATTTCGGCTTTGAAAGAGAAATTGAAAACCTGTGTCAATCAGACCCTCCTCCAGACACCAGCTTTACTCCTCCTTATATTCAACTAAGAAGATCTAGGCAAGGTTTTAAATCGGATGTTCCTCTGAGCAGAACTTGTTCTCACTTATACTAAGAGTAAACCAGACATCAGAGGCCAAAACTACAGAGTCAGAGCTTCACAAAGAAACAGAAACAGCTTCTGTTCAAACTGGGGCTCATTTTAGTCAGAGGTGTTAGGAAAAGAAGGCTGGCATGATAATGATAAATAACTTGCACAAACCAGGACCAAAAGTGGGCGTATAAACTATGGCACAAAACCAGGTTTGAATTGCACTAGAGGGACGACTTGCACTAAGCCTGAACTAGTAATACATGTTATTATCCATGCAGGTATCAAAAGGACAAAACCAGTAATCTAAGCTAGAACTATCTCCAAACAAACCAGGCTAAACCATAAAGCTCACACGTGGGTTCATAACGGCCGCCGCCTGAAGCTGAGGAGAAAGCAGAGACGGGCCGCGATCATAAAACACTATTTTGGAGAGAGACGAGGCCCTGTCCAACGGGATAAAAACTTAATTAACTTTTGGAGCAACTCAAACCCACATTGTAAAACTAAAGTATGGGAACATGAACTTACTTTTCTTTTCAGTTTTTAGGTTGAACTTGAAGCAGACATTCTTTATCCATTAAGTATTATTTGATATTTGATCTGGGTCATTGCCATGGTTCTCATCAGGACAAAGGTGGCCCTCTCCAGAGTCCTTTCAAGAGTTCAAGTATCTCGGGGTCTTGTTCACAAGCCAGCCACCCTCCTCTGCAGAGACAGGGTGAGGAGCTCAGTCACACGGGGGGAGCTCGGAGTAGAGACGCTGCTCCTCTTCCACATCAAGAGGAGCAGCTGAGGCTCGGGCATCTGTTCCAAAGCCTCCTGAACGCCTCCCTCGTGAGGCACCGGGAGGCGCTGGAGGGACTATGTCTCTCTGTGGCCTGGGAACACATCGGGATCCCCCTGGAGGAGCTGGAGGAAGTGTCTGGGAAGTGGGACCTGGGAGTACCTGATGCTGGATAAATTATAAGAAAAACCAGGACTAGAACAGGACCAAACAAAACTAAGGTCTAAACTAAGATCTAACCAGGACCAAACCATAAGTGAACACAACCAAAGAAGCTCAACAACAACATTTCCTTTAAACCAGGCATGCCCAAACTCAGGCCCGGGGGCCAAATGCAGCCCTCAGACCAATTTTTCTTGGCCCTTGGGCTTCCTGGTGAACTGGCCCACATTGTACTGTGAAGTACTTTTTACAGCACTTTTCAGAGTTTCTACAATTCTAACCTGAATAACTAACATTTTGGTGCAATACAGACCTGATATTAAGGCACTGAGACTGAATGTAGATGTGGTAGCGCTTAAAACATCAGATAAATGCAGCTTTTTTGAATGTCTCACGATTGATTTGTGGCACTCCGCTTGATCTATATTTCAATATGTGGCCCTCGATGGAAAAAGTTTGGACACCCTGCTTTAAAGCAAACTATTGATCCAATAGTTTTCATGTAAGTCAACTGTGGAGTGCTTTCAAAGAGTCGTAGCTGTGCGTGAGTCCAGATTCGTCATGTTTTTTCCCTCTTTGTTCTCCACACAGTCCTCGCGTGCGTTTTCCTCTTTATAACCCCTTTAATCCTCACCTATTCCCTGACCTCCTCGCCCTCTCCCTCTGACAATGCACGAAAATGGAAAAATAAGCGGCGCGAGAGCCAGACACATGAATCACACCTCTTATAAAGAACGCTAGAACGAGCATTTAACCTGCATCAGCTTCTCACTCGTAACAAATGAGCGCAATAATGAGGACCTCGCAGACTGCAGGGAGGAGAGGGGGGACTCAGGGGGGACTCAGGGGGGAGTGCAGCGAGCTCAGGCCAAAATGAATGGAGTGTGAGATAGAGAGGCGTCTGGACATTTACTTTTTATCAACGTTTGTGCACGTGTTGGCAGATTTAGCCGGTTGTGACCTCATATATTCTCACTAAACAAACAGGTTGTGTTCACATGACTCACAACATTGTAAACGGCTCATGGCTGAAAGTGGTAATAATTTCAGTGTAAACAATTTAGCTAAAGAAGTTAATTGTCCCTGTATTTTTTAATGAAATTTGGGGATTTTTTCCTAACTTTTCTTCATGTCCGCTTTAGTAAAACTATAATGCATATTTTCCACATACATTATAAGGGCACAATTAATCAAAATCGAAATCACAGTTTAAATGGACGTAATTAACAGATCGCAAAGGCTGCAGTTGCTAAAAACTAAAAGTGACAAAAATGCAACTAAAAGTGACAAAAACGTGATTTAAAAGTGTCAAAAATTAAACTAAAAGCATCAAAAACATGACTAAAAGTGACAAAAATGTGGCTATAAATGACAAAAGTTTGATTCAAAAGTTATAAAAATGTTAAAAAAAAACGTAAAAGTTATAAAAATGTACCTGACTAAAACGACAAAAAACAACAAAGTGGCAAAACATAATCTATAAGTGACAAAAACATTTAGAAGTGACAAAAATGCAACTAGAAGCATCAAAAACAAAACTAAGAGCATTGAAATGTGACTAAAAGTGACAAAAACGCTACTAACAGTGTCAAAAATTAAACTAAAAATGACAAAAACGCAACTAGAAGCGTCAAAAACAAAAATGAAAGCATAAAAAACGTGACTAACATTTTAAAACACGATTCTTTTATTTGTAGCGTGAAATAAGAACTTTGAGGAACTTTTTTCCCAAATGGTGCAGCTTTAGATACTATCCAACAGCAATTAGAAAACCATGAAAACCTGTCAACTGCATTTGAAAACTGAGCCGGTCAGAATTCTATGATAGAAATTGCCTTTGAAATGTCCAAAAAGCAGATGTTTTGCAGATGTTTTGGTTCATATCTCTGTAATTACTGAGTCTTAAGAGATAAAATGTGTTTCTTTGCTTTTTTGGGTCTAATTTTTATTCATAGAGCTTTTGTTTTGTTCAAATCAACTTTATACAGTAAAATGGAAACTGAAAGTAGTTTCTTGTTACTGTTGCGAGAGCTATTGTGCAGAACATCTTTGCAAACAGCAGTTGGAGATAAAGGACACTTCAGCTGTATCACAACAATCAATTTCCTCAACACTTGGACTCAGAAACATGTTATTTAAAGAGAGAAATGCAATGAGTTCAACAGTGTGTGATCATAAAGTCTGTGTCAGCGATAAATGTGAGCGTAACTGCAGTGTTCCTGTTGTTTATCTGGTTTTATACAACTGTTTACTTGATTTTCTTCTTTTAGATTTAAGATACGAAGTAAATCTTTAGCAGAGTTGTAGACTTTTATATTTGTTATCAGACTTTAGGAGCTTTTCCACATTGTAGTTGTGTTTTGAGCTTTAACAGGAGAAAATGTCATCACTCACCATTGACTCTCATGCGTTTTGCCACTCACTGCTAAAATTCCTGTATAACTTTTACATGGCAAGTTTGTGGAGTCAATTTAATGAACAATAAGGTTCAAAACATGTAGCTTTTCTTGTTATTTCTTTTAAAAGACAATGAGTTATCCATGCAGACCGATCCATCGCTGAACGTCACGAGAATAACCTGTTGTAAATGTGTAACCGGGTCGTCCGCTGATTTGGACACGCTGCTCTGGGATGAAGCAGGCACGAGCATGCACTTACCCAGACAAAGGGAAGAATTTACTTATTTTTTCATCTCGCCCTTTAACCATGACTGCATGACTGAACTTCCTGTACGGGCCTTAGATCTCAAAGTTTGCTCACTGTAAGAAACAAACAGAAAGACATTATTCGTATTCACAACAGCCTTAATCCAGTGCAAAGGGTCATAAGTTCATGCACTTTATTCGCTTTTTAAGTTCAGCGACAGAGGTACACGTTTTTTACACATTTTAATAGAAACAAATGATTGAAAACATGACAAATACAGTCACGTGATATACAGACAAACATAAGCAACACCACAAAAATAAAAGTAAAAAACATTCTATAAAAAAAATAATAATAATAATAACAACAAAAAATAAGATTTGCGATTTATGTTTTAATAATGAGATTCTGTTTCTTTACTTTGATGCGTTTGTGTCGCTTTTAGTTGCGTTTGTGATGCTGAAAGTCACGACTTGTAGTCATGCTGTACTCACATTTTTATTGATTTTAGTTGTGCTTTTGTATAGCTTTTAGTCGTGTTTTTGATGTTTTAGCTGTATTTTTGTAGCTTTTAGTCACATTTTTGTCTCTAAATGTACAGAACAGTTGTTTTGGTGGAAATTATTGCATTTAGCTAAATGAGTCCATTCAAATTGCGATTTCGATTCCTTTAACTATTGCAGCCCAACGTGGCAGCTCTCTTACTTAAGGTTTCACACAATTTTTTACGAAACATGATGGTCTACTTCTGTTAAAGTTCAAGATTCTAAAACATAAGGTCACATTTGTCTTGTTAATGTGATTTTTAAAAAATCGATATTTGTTCAAAAGAGTATCTAGTTTCGGTACTAGTTTTAGTGTCGATTAATATAATTAATATCTGATTTTTGATACTTTTGACTGCCCTAATCAATCAATTTCTTTACGCTTAATTGCTTTGGAAAATAACAAAACATATAATGTGGATGAAAATATGTATTTATACATGATTTTTAGTCAAATAAAACTATTGTTCTGTAATTTGAATTACTTTGTGTACAAACTGTGCTCTTCAAATAAACTTGATTTAATTTGTTTAGGGAAAAAGAATCCTTAATCATACTTTTTTTGTTTTTGCTTTTGTAAAGTTGCTTTACACTGAAGTTAAGAGTCTTGCCAAAGGACACAAGAACAGGATGCATTGGTCAGAGCTGTTAAAAGAACCAGAATCATTCTGTATTCTGAACATTTTATAATCATTTCTGTGGAACTGGTTGTTTTCCGCTGCAGTGTCCAGCTTCTGTTTCCACACAAGCTGTAAACGTCTAATTGAACCCACATGATTTCAGCCGCTCAGCGCCGTAAACACCGCTGTTTTCACCCAAACTCTTCCACTTAACCACAATGAAATACAGTGGATCCGCGGCCCTCGTCTTGTGCGCGCCGCGACCTGAGAGCGGCCACTTCCTTCGGGGTCAAAGGTCAGCGATAATGACTTCCAGAAAGCGCCAGGGTCAAGTTCACATCTGGGAGCCGCGGAGTCAGCGAGGTGCCAGCTTTTACTGCAGGTCATCTGGATGATAAAGCAGAGAATGCTACTGGTGTCACTTTACTGCAGTGGGATAAGTCAAACCTGTGGCATGACATCTGGTTTAATGTTGGAAAAAGGTCTGGGCGATACCACAGAAACATTCAACATCGACTTGATCAATACAGTGTAATTTGTCTTATTAAAATCAAATCAAATGGCTTCAATGTATAAATATATTAAACATAAACAAACATGGAGCTTTAATAATTTCCCTATAACACAAAAAAAGTCAAAATCCTGAACTTTGCTCCAAAACATGCTTTTACTTTCGATTGAAAAGACACAAGCTGATCATTAAAGATTAGAAATAACAAAGTGAAATCTTAATTCAAATTTGATTAATTGCGCAGTCCTAATTGGAATCTCTTTGGTTATTTCACGTATTTTCTTTTTTTGTAGTGTTTTAAAGTCATGGAGGTCAACAGTCCCGCCAACATTAAAACATAATTTGCACACAGATTTTCCAATTCCAATTCCAGTTTCCAAAATAAAATAAAATATTAAGATTTTACACAAATGACTGAGGTTAACCAGCTCAACCACTACTTGTCCATTTTTAGTAAAACATTTAAATACCTTCTACTAAACATTTTGCAGTTTATAAAAATTCAGAGTCTCTATCAATATTTTTTTATTTTTTTAAAGATATGAAGTTTGATCTTAACTCCAATCAGTGCACACTGCCGTTGTGTCCTTGGGCAAGACTTCACCCCCCTTTGCCTGAATATGTGGGGAGTGACTGGTGAAGGCCATGCTTCCATCAGTCTGTCCCAGGGCAGCTGTGGCTACAACCACCGAGTGTGGAGTGAATGAATGAAACTGTAAAGAGTCTTTGAGCCTCTGGAAATCTTCTATACAGATGTTTTTAACCCTTTTCAGTCATGGTGCTCTTTTTTAATTGAAAAGACAAACTACAAAATCATCAAATCAGTCTTTGCTAGTGTTTGGTTGTTCAAATTTGGCAATGATTATGGTATTACTTTCTTTTGTGATACAGACGTTTGTTCAGGAAACACAGAAATGGTAAATGAAATCCTAAACTCGAACTGAACATCTTTTTCAGGGCACACCTGGCAATACCTCAGGGCACACTGGTGTTCCCGGCACAATGGTGGAAAATCAAGGCGTATAAGACTAATAAATCACTATTCTTGTTAATTTCCCTTGTGGATCCTGAAAGTTAGTCTAATGTGTTACTGTGACAGAACAGGGCTGCTTCTCTTGCACCTCTGCGTCTCAGATAAAGTCGACAGGAACAAAAACAGAGCACAATCTGACAGGGCACTGCTTCTGGTTTGAATCTGTGTCTGAACGAAACAAAACTGTAAAACTAAACATAGAAAGGACAAGGATAAATCTAAAGTTGCGGTGAAATTCCAGGCAGTACATAAAACACTGAATAATGAATTAACTGTTTGAAAATGCAAAGTTAAAAGTGCAAATCATCACACAATCTAATGCGGTATATGTCAACAACACTAGATTTTTCACTGTTGTTCTTATCATATTGTACATTTTGTGTCTATCCTCAGTCAAAGTATTTAGTCTAAGTCTATTTTTAGTGACTCCTTATTTTTATACATGTCTTATGTTTTATTTTGTTCTCATAGTTTATATTTTGTCATTCGTAGTTCTTGTGAATTCACTGATAATGCCAATAAACCTTTTCTTTGTTCATAACCTTCTCTTTTTTGCAACCATTCGAAAATGTTAGTGTTGTTTTATGTTGTACTTTTCATCTATATTTGATTGTTAACGGTATTGTGCCTTCTGTCAAGTGTCTTAAAGGGCCTGTACCTGGTTTTGAACCATGAGACAGGAACATGTTTTTGTTTGAACCGTTACATAGTCCTTCCTTTTACTCAGTATCGCACCATGACTCAGAAACCACTGTCTGGAATAGTCTTATGCAGTTGTTTCCATATAGTTCCTCTAACTCTCCTTAGACTTAGCTTTTAGCACTTTTGAAACTGCACCATGACAGAGAATCACATGACTGTCAAGCAGTTATTTTCCCATAATTCATAGTGTGCAATGTGCCAATAAAGTGTGTTTATAATATGCACAGATTAAACATTACAAACCCATGTCTTTCCATGAAGTTTCTTCTATCAAACAATGTCTAATGTAAAGGGAATTTATCTAAAGCAGTGTTTTTCAACCTTTCTTGACTTGTGGCACAGGTTTTGGGTTTAAAAGCTACCACGGCACGCCACCTACCACTAAAATATTACCAAATCAGACCATTTAGTTAAAAATATTGTATATAGTGAGGCAAATAATGTCTGTGGCACTGTCTAGTTCTTTACATTTGTTCATAGTGATGGTTTTGCGTTCTTTTTTGGTGAAAATGTTGCTCAAGACACTCCAAAAAGGTATATTAGTTCATTAATCCGCATTTGTGAATCTGTTAACTCTAACTGGATATTTTCTCAAGGCACACCTGGCAAAACCTCAAGGCACACTTGTGTTCCCCGGCACACTGCTTGAAAATCAAGGATCTAAAGTATCTAAAGTTTATCTTAGAGTAAATAAAAATCAGGTACAGGCCCTTTAAGTCAGTTTTGATTAAACACATCTACATCGGCAAACCCTGTGAGAACGATAAACTGTATTCTATTCACTTTTGTGCTGGTGATATCCGTTACCTTCAACATGAGAAGTGTAAAGGTGAAACTCAGACACATATTTGGAACAGCTTTGAGATACAGTTTGCACTGCAGGAGCCAAGTAATAATGAGAACCCTTTTTTTTTTTTTTTACATGTGGACTTTTCCTTCCCAAGCTCCCCTCTCTATCCATCTCTGTCACTGTCTGTTTGCCTTTGATCTTTGCTGACTCAGTATCCTTCTCCTTTTGGGTGCCACAATCGAGATAAAAAATGACCCTGCACTCCAGTCTCCAACTTTCCCTCTTCTTTCGTTTGGAGGAATGCGTCAGGGCTACACAAAGGAACAAAAGAGCGGCAGGAGGAGACGAGGAAAGGAGGAGGACGCTGGGAGAAAGCGCTGGAGGTAAAAGAAGAGTCGGGGAGAGGAGGAATGAGCCGAGCGAGGGGAAAGCTTGATCGGAGCAGCGCACGGTCCACTGCCTCTCAATGAGCGGAGGTGCTTTGTCATCACGTGTTGACACTCTGCATCCAACGCATGGGGTCTCTTTATCAGCCCCTCTCTGTGGCATCTACCCCAGGGCCCAGCTTCGCCCCCTTTGATGCATTCGCTCTGATGCCAGCCTCGTATGCTAATATCCCATTGGTCCGTGATGAGGCCCAAGATAGATTTTCCCCCGCAAAGACGGCTCTCCATTGTGGTCATTGTTGACAGCATCAGTCACGTTTGGGCCGGGAGTGTGATCAATTTCCCTCTTTTGGGGCAGACTGTGTCCACAGACCACCAGGGCAACGGCAGACAAACGGCCCTGCAACAAACTCGAGGTGCAAATATTACCTCCAGCTTCTCCATGTCAGGGCTCTGAGTAAACCAAGAGAGAAGCACCAGGAATCATTACAAAGACTGTTTGGCTGACACAATAATCTGAAAACTAGTTTGACTTGTTCTACCAAATATACAAAAAACAGTCATTTATTCTTAAGCTTTGTGCATCCCCATGAGAGATTACTTCATAGTTAAATTAGTAAAAGAAATCTCAAAATGACAAAGATTTGTAAAATAGGCAAATACAGCAAAAGGGTTCCATATGTCTACAGAATCAAAATTTAAGTAGAAATTGTAGTGTTTTTATAATGGTCAGACTAACACTCTCTGTCACAGTTATCCAATACAGTATGAGGACCAAAAGCCACAGCATGAACCCATTTTAAAGAAAGGAATTAACGCAGTTTCCTTCTCCTCCTGAGTCAGACTGACTCAAACTGATGACATGGAGAAATGCTCCTGTGAAATTACAGCCCTGAGTGTAAAGGCCCAACTCCTTTGTTTGGATTAAAGGAGAACTTGTAGGGACATGTAGCGGCTGTGACACGGTCTGAAGCCAACAATACAGCGGTGTGTCGATAAGAGAACAACTGCTGTCATTGTTCACATCAAACAGTTGCGCCGCGATAAGAACTTGTATTTGGAGTTGTGCCTGTGCGTAAAGAGGCGTTTTCCGTTACCAAATGTCAATCAGAGGCTGCAGTTCACCTCCATCTCCTCGGGAGGTAAGTTAAATCTGAGCTCATCCTACTTTATCTGTTGCACACGTTGCCTTCTCCCTTTCTTCTGTCACCTCGGTTACCTCGCGCTAATTCTCCGTGCAGTGTGGCGGATGGGATCATCCATCAAGAGTCAATAGTTAACGTCGGCTTTGTCTCGGTGCCATCAATCATAGTGACGTGCGTGTGCACATACACACACCACGTGCGCGCGTACGTCCTCTGAGGGCTCTAGCTCCGACCCCGCGGGCCCCTGACCCTGCCCCGCGGGCCCGTCTGATGCGTCTCCTCCCTTTGACCCTTTCTTCCGTCCAAGCAGCGGGGGCTCAAGAGACCTGTGCCAATCTCACCTCTGGTTTAATCTCCGCGTCTACCTCCCTCGTGGGTACAGGCTGCTTTTCCTCTGACGCAGGCCCCGTTAAATGGATAGCCCACCGGTCGAGGCCAGAAGCTGGATCCCATTACCACCGCTTTTATTTTTATGACGCACCGCTCAGGCGCATAGGGGACCGAGAGTGAACTTGGCCTCTTTAGTTTCCCCTGTCTCCTCTGGATATCTGCAGCGCAGACATGGCGTACTCACACTGATAATTGAACGGACAGTGTGACACGGCCCAATAAAGCGTTAACCCTCCAAAATCAGTGTAGTTTGATCTGCATGCACATTTAGGCCGATGGCACAGTTCTCTCAGGTTGTGCACTGGAATGAATGAAACTGCAGCTCAACACATGCAAATTTCCAAACTTTCCGGTGCATTAAACTTGCAGAAGCTTGAACAGAGCATCGAGGACACATTTGCCTCTCCAAATGCGCACCGGGCAAACCAGCGCACTGTCGTGCAGGGGCGGACCCTTCTTTGCGGTAAATTGGCTCCGTGTGGGCGTGTTTCTCCGCGAGAGGGGCGTATGCGTCTCAGTACAAGTGTCTCCGCGCTCTCTGTACCATTCATTAAGAACTCAGCTCTTTATAACGCGCAGTGCTCCAAGGCAGCGCTGCGTTCAGCACTTGTGCCAGAAGTGGACAGCCGCTTACATTTCACAGGGACATTTATCCAGAGGGACATCCGAGACATTTGGAGCACTACGAGGACAGACGTGGGACTTGTGCACACTTGAACCTGACAGCGCATAAGATGGATCGCAAAATCCCTGACTTTGCCGGCACCTGGGAGATGAAGAGCTCTGAAAACTTTGAGGAGCTGCTGAAGACGCTGGGTAAGTGTTGTGCTCGTGACTGTGGCAGTTGGGCACAGCTTTATCGCCGCAGTCATTCCCTTTGAAACGCGCATTGTAGGTCATCTCCTCCAGTGCGTGCGCGCGCCAGCACAGAGCGCCCCGTGTGCAGCCAGAGCAGGGGGTCTTTGTCATCCTGCAAAACCCAAAACTCTGCGCTCTTGCCCCCGGTCAGGCTCACCCCCTCCGCCCCTTTGACAACAATAGACACAAACGGTGGCACATCTGTCTGCGTTACAGCGCCGGACTGTGAAGAGATCCGTCCTGACACGATACAGTGCTGGACAATCGCATCTGAAATAAGGACGGACACCTGCTGCGCGCTGTGTCTGCATGCGCGGGGCTTAATGTCGCTCCCTTTGTAGAATGGACTAAAGGATTTGTACAGTTAGCAGCCATCTGTCGTCGGGGGTCCAAAAGATTATTGCACAGTGCACCCGGATTTACACAATGTCATCGCATGTCCAGAAGCGCTTGGCTTTTATAGTTAGAATCAGGATTTTGCTTGTTCCACTCCTCTGTTTTCTGTGTTATCAAGTTTACCACATTCATTTTTGAGCATGCACAATGGACAAAATCTTCACGGTATATTCTTGTAAACTTATTGGAAATATTTGGGGATGCATCATTGCTCCTGGTTGCCCCAGCTGCACTAAAGGTTGGGTCAAATGCAGAGAACAAACTACAAGTTAATAAAGTTAGCTTAAAGGGGACGTATTCACTTCAAAGCACTTTTAACCTTGTTACAACTGTGTTTCCTCAACAGTAGTTTCCTCAAAATTGTATTTTGATTCAGTCATGCATTTTTGAGTAACATTGTATCATTCTGCAACTGAGGCTTGAGTGCTCAGAAAAGTTCTGTTTTCACATACCACCTATCCCCACCCACCTTCCCTGCGATTATTTGAAAAATTAAACTTCCGATGTTTATTTGTACTTGATGTAAATTCTAAAATGACATTTTAATGACACTTTTCAAAAATAAAAACATGTACATGAAAAGTTGCATCTTGTTATGGACAAATGTCACTGTGAAGAGGCGGGGCTTATGAGTTCTGCAGTTTCGAACGAGAAGTAAATGGACCTGTTTCTGTTACTAAGCCATTTTAGATTAGTATTTATGTTTAAAACGAACAAAATATAAAATGTCCATCTATATATGTTATAGTTCAATACTATGAACCTGGGGAAAAAAGCATAATATTTCTCCTTTAACCTTAATCATTAAACCTTAAACCCTAACCATATGCACAGAGGGAAATATGCTTCTGTCATATGCATTTGTGTGTAAATCTGGTTGAAGTTATCCCCAGATGGGCACAGCCTGTCATCACCTCCACGTTTCCTTCATTGGTCCATCTCCTTTCTTCCTGAATACTTCCTCCTCCTCTGACCTTTGACCCCGAGCATCTCTTTGTAGGGTCCATGTGGCCAACGCTGTGCCAGAGTAGTTTCCCAGCTCCAAAAGACTGACAGTTTGTCGAAAAGCTTCACCCCCTTCTGTTACTCCCAAATGGTTCATGGTCCAGCCCTTGACTTTAGGGTCAGAGGACAGTCGTCAGGTGGTGTCAGTTGGCTTATTGCCTGAACTCCCAAAGACACTGAGAACGATGTCTCTTCCCACAGGGACACAGAGGTCACCAAATGTTTTAGGCACATATTTTTAAGATACAAAAAGGATTATGGAAAACACATTTGCTTAAGGTTCACAAACAATACAGACAAATCATATTTATCTCCAAAAATTGAACGTGTCACCAAACTTTTACTGCTTTTACTGGATTGGCTGTAGACCATGTTGATTAAAAGCATCAAACTGGTCATTGCAATCAGTAAAGGATTGTATTCAATTTAATATAACTTACATACTGTACACTCTAGTGTGAAAAATCTGATTCTATGATTGATTCCTTGGAAATGGAAGGCTAAAATCATATACTTCTAAACATTCTCCAAGGAGATAGATAAATTGTATGTCATTCTGTGGAATGTTATAGCTAAATGAACAACATTTCCATGGAAACAAGCTGGCGAAGGCTGCAAGTATGAGTCAGGTTTGCGGTGATGCAAGCCTACTTACAGTAAGGACAGTTTTGTTTTTTTGTTTTTTTAGGGGGGGTTGTGCAATAAAAACACACTTTTTTTTTTTTTTTTTTTTTTGACTAAAAAGTTCCTTGGAAGCGCTTTAAAGATTCACTACGAAACCTTTCTGCTGTAGGGTCCACCACCTGCTTGTCTCCATGGAGAAGTTATTGCTTTGCCTGGAATGTATAGTATTAAAAATATCCATCTCCATCTAGACATGCAGGTGACGCCACAAGGCCAGGTTACAGGTCAGATCTGTGAAGAGACGATGTCAATCATAGTAAGAATGCATGCTTTAGATAGATGAGTTTAATGCCATACTGCGAAACATTCCAGGCAAAGCAATAGCATCTATGTTGAGTAAAAAAAAGTTAAGCAAGTAGCAAATCATCAGAAAAATGACATAGAACTGCTTAAAGTACTGTATTCAGCTTCCTGTTTATAGATGATGTCAGAATTTAGGACTTTTGCCTATTCAAAGGATAACATATTTTGTTTTTGAATTGATAATTACTACATGTCAAGAGTTTCAATCACTCTGAAGACACCAATATACACATCATACTTAATAAGAGGATAAAATGACAGAAAAACAGTTAAACCCAACTTATCACGGAAGCATACGTAACAGTATTGAAGTCCTCTCCGCTCATTACAAGATGGTTTGTCATTATCTTTCACACATCCAGTTTTGATGCCACTTCATAGTCTGCAACACTTTTGTAGATTGGACATATTCACACGCCGGCTTCAACTGATGTCTGTGTAACTACGTATGTGTGCCGTGCCCTTCCCACCCCTTCAGAGCGCACATATGACACATAGTCGATGACAAAGCCCAGCAGACGGCTCTGTACAGTGGATACAGTGGATTCGTCTGCACACTGTATGACGGGGCATTTCGGCGAGAGTATATATTTACACTTGGTGACAGGTGGGAATGCGCCAGAGGTGAGAAGTGCCAAATCCAACGCAGCGGGACACACACACACACACACACACACACTTCCTTCACACTCGGACACAGATCTTCACACTGTGCCCTGCCGCGTCTGTCTGAGCGCTCCGCCTCCAAACGCAAACACCAGCCAGGGCCAAAGATCCTGTTTTTCCGCGCACATCACCACTTTGGCTTTTTCACCTTTCCTTTGATATTTACTGTCTTTTACGGCTAGAAATGGGCGATATTAAACATTTGTTATCGCAGTTATGTTAGAGCGTACATCATGTTTCATAACAGTTCATCTATACTTACAAGTTTTATGATTCCTTCTTTGATTTAAGAGGCAACTAAAGTGATCTGATTCCACTGAGAGTTAATGCTTCACTGTGATTGGTTATATCCATCCGTCATTTTCCCATGCGAAAAAAAAACATACATATTAAAGGAGACATATCATGCTTTATTTTAGATACTTGCTATTGAACTGTAACATAAATAGATCATCATTTTACATATTGTTTATTGTAAACTGCAATATTGATCTTAAACAGCTAAGTAATAAAAACATTTCCATTGACTTCCTGTTCAAAACTGCAGATTTGATAAGTAGACATTTCACTGTAACTAGGAAAAAATTGTCATTTATTTCTGAAAAGTGGCTACTTGACATTTTAGAATTCTATCACTTGGAGTCTGAATCATTCAAATAATTGTAATTAAGTACAGAGATGTGGTCAGGGATAGGGGGTAGGTGAAAACAGGAATTTCTGTGCACTCAAGCCTTATTTAAAGGACAATAAGGTTGAACTCAAACATGAAGGAATCAATCAAAATACAACTTATGATGAAACTAATGATGAAAAGCGCTGTTGTAACCAGGGTTAAAGCTCATTAAAGTTGATTTTTACACAATATGCCTCCTTTAAGAGTTTAAAGGCTGTCTGTGGTAACCAATGATCATTAGACAAATAATTTCACTTATAAAACATTTCTGCAACTTTATAATCCACAAAGCTCCAAAAGACTGACAGTTAATGACCACATTAACTGGATGTTAATGACCACAGAGCGGCTGATTGGCCTCTGCCGTGCCTTTAAACTCTTGAATATTTTGAAAAGTCAATGAGTGAAATTAATAAAATTTCAAGTGTGGGCGTGCTGAGCTCCATGATATAATGACATATTGTATTATACTTTGCTGCATACCAGTCTCGGTTTGCTGAATGCCTCTCTGCACTTTTCACCCCATTTCACTCTAAATTCTCATGTTCAATAAAACAGCGATCCGGCTTTTTTACATTCTTTGAAGACACAGTGTTTAGTTCAGTTTTATGGTGTATTATTTACAACACACTGAGAACTGCGCAGCAGCAGCCTGGAGAATGTTGCAGACACTGGTGAGGACATATAAACGCGGAGAAGATTGATAGACTCCAGGCTGCAGCATTTGTATCTGTGCTTTTGTTTTTCTGCAAATGTGTGCGAGATGATTGTGTCTGGGAGAATGCAGATGTGGAATGACTTCACTGTTTCCCTCTCCTTGTTATTAGGCGCCGTCTAAGTGTACACAAACACAACTAAACAAAGAGTACACAAGGCCACTACTACTACCACTAAAACTACTGCGGTTACTACTACTGCTAATAGTACAACACCTACTACTACAGCTTCTGCCACAGCTGTACTAGTGCAACCTCAGCTGATACTTTTACTACCACTGCCACTAAAAACAAGGCCACAACTTGTCATTACCAACTACATACAAGTACAACAGATGGGCTACTACTACTATTACTACTGCTACTATCACTAAACAAGGGTTGTCCAAACTACGGACTAATCTCTGTTTGCCCTCAGGCTTCTTGGTAAATTGGCCCAAATTACCAACAGTGATGCTTTTTTATGACAAGTTTAAAGATCCTTCACCCTTAAAACCTCAATTGCAAACATTTTGGTACGTAACGGACTGAATATTGACGTTCTAAAGGTACGTTTCAACTGGTTCACTTTGGAGCGGATTGGAACTGTCCAAAAGTGTCTCCACCGCTATAACTGAACTGTACCGGCCTGTTTAAGGAGTCCGAAGTGCGAGAGTGAGGTATTAGCTCCCAGAGGGTGCTCCCGGGAAGCTATTGAGTGAGATGATTGAACAAGAGAGAATGCAGACTCAGCTGAAAACAAAATAGCAAAAAAAGCTCACTTTAAAGTTGAACTAAGTAACATTTTTACCTTATAAAATGTCTTTGTAAGTTCATGTGGTGGTTGCAAATGTATTTTCGGAGCCCCCGTCGCCGCCCCCTGCTGTCTCGGCGCAGAAAACCAGCCTTGTAACATTTCCTGATACCGACCTGAAGACGACTCTTCTGAGAAACCATGGTTCTCTTTTTTTATATTTGGCGACAGGAAATGTTTTTGCATGTAATTGTACTTCCTTAATTCAATAAAGAGGAAGGGGAAAGAAAAAAAGGAAAAAAAAAAAGCTTTTGCATCTTTTACTGGCAGTGTATTTTCACAAGAGGCCGGCAGGGGGAGCTCTGTGGCTGAATTTACTTAGTTCTGCTTCAAGGTGCGGTGGCTCAGTCAAACCCAATCAAACTTGTATTGAACACTAGTCTATGGCCCTCCGCTTCGTACATGTTACAATATGTGGACCTCAGCGAAAAACCACTTGCCATTAATACTGCTAGTACTGCTACTACTACTACTACTACTACTACTACTACTACTACCTTCTATTACTTCTATTTGTACAACTTCACTGTCATGTTTACACTGTCATTATTGCATGTGAGAGAGACCGTTCTCTTACCGTCTCTGTGTTGTTTCTGCTCGTAGGAGTCAATGTAATGCTGCGTAAGATCGCGGTGAAGGCGGCGTCCAAACCGCTGGTGGAGATCACACAGGACGGAGAGACACTGTCCATTAAAACGTCCACCTCGGTCCGGACCACCCACATCACCTTCACCGTGGGACAGGAGTTCAACGAGGCCACAGTGGATGGACGGCCCTGCACGGTACACAGCACAATACACAAAAGATGAATTGTGTTTGAATGATTGCTAATTACTTAATTTACTCAAATTTGACTTGTTTGGCTTTTTATATTATATTCTTTGTTTTATTATTACTTTATTTGAAGAGTTACTTTACAAAAGGGTTTCATTTGAAATAAAATGTCAAAGGCCTTTCTTTTACTTTTTGTCTTGCAAAGCCAATTGTATTTTAGTGCAATAAAATATTGTTTCAACCTTTCTTGAGCACGTTCCATCACCAATAAAGTTATTGCTAATGTGTGGAGAACGTGGCATAAAACAGTAACATCATTTAAACATTTTCAAAATTAAGATATCTATTTTTGCACATGAACTCTTCATTTGTTCAGAATCAGAATTACTTTTATTCATCCCCAAGGGTGATTCTTGGGACATGTTAAAGTCTTAAAAATAAAATTAGACTAAAAGTTAAATGAATAAATACATTTCAAAAAATGAATTAATAACATTAATACAAGTAAATAATAAGTGTTTGATACTTGCTCCACAGCTTTGGGACAGTAGTAAAGTTGAAAGTTAAAATTTGTTAAAAATAGTTTACAGAGATTGAGATTGGGTCACATCTCTGTGTTAAAAAAGTAAAAGTTAGCTTTCATTCAAACATATTCTGACAGTTTAGTGATAAATGTACAGTTTACCAGTGGTGACTCAACAGCTTTTTCGTTTACACTTTTATTTTGTATTTGACAATGCACATGGGTGCTCATCTCATATATAATGTATGTATATTTGAGCTACTGCGTCTAAAATAATTTTCCTTGTGGATCCATAAAGTTTAGAATAGAAAAGTCTACAACAAAAAAGTCCATGGGTCTTAACATGTATAAAACCTGCTAAATGTAGTTTAGACTTCTACAAACATGTTCTGAACGGCATGTGCTTATTTTCATAAACTTACACACAGACTACATGAACATTTGCATTAAACTAGGAACAAATTCTGAACTGATCCTGGACTAGAACAGGCCTTCACCAGAACTGGACCAGCACCAAACCAGGTCTACATCTGGACTAGACTGGCCTCAAACCAGGACCCAAAGCTGCACAGTGTGAGCAAAACCTTGATTAAAATAAATAAATTAATAAATTGCAAATCTAATCACAAAACTGGTCAGGAAAATTGCGATTACTGCAGTTTCCTCCTAAACTTGCAAACGGGCTGCTTGGGTGGTGTAATAATGTTGCTGATGTGGTCAACTGTGAGTTTATCTGTTTCATTTGGCCCCTCATTGTTTTTGGACTGATAGTGAATGATAACAGTCCCTCCGGCTCCTCAGGCATGTCGTGTTACAGTATAATCTTTCGCCCTTTTTCTGACCTTTTTAACTTCCACTCTGCCCTTCTCCGCCCCGCGTCCCTCCCTCGTGCTCCCCGGCCCTGCGTCTCTTTCCCATCAGTGGTTAGTTTGTCTCCAAAGCAAACACAAGCAGCGCTCCTCTGATCATGGGAGCATCACAAGCTAAACACGCCCGTCACGGCCATAAAAACTATTGATCAGGCCCCGCAGTGAATCACGTTTTATCACCGTTACAATTATTGCGCCAATCAATTAGAGAGAAAATGTGGTGCGATCAAAAAACAATCAATTTGGCTAAAAGTCTACTCACTTTGAAAACATGAGTCACAAAATTACTGACTGACATTAAGCAGCGGTTCTCAGCTTTTCTGAGTGCTCCTTGATTCAGGTTTTAGGCAAATAAACTGGCTCAACAGTCCCGTCCACTTCGAAGTTAGCTGCGGTTCTGGAAGTAGATTTCTCATTCATTTTTGCAATAGAGGCACTGGCGGATTTATCATTAGGCAACAGGCCACAATTGCCTTGGGCCCCCAACCTGAAGGGGCCCCCAGTAAGATGATCATCACAGACGCAAGGATCTAAAACAGTTGCTATTCTCTCAGTATCAAAGTAAAGTAGTGCAGTGTAGTTGTAAACAAAAAAAAAACTACTTGAAACAATAGTGTAGGATTGTAGAAATGTATTAATTCTGCACAAGCCACACCCCCTCATTAAAGCTAAATAATAAATAAAATAGAACATTATCAAATGTGTTAAAATGCGCCAAAATATGGGAAATATGGTCTGATTTCTCAAATGTTTTCTGCAGAGGGATCAAACCAAACCCCCCTGTTTAAAACGGTTTAGAACATTTAAGCCACTGCACATATGAATTAGAATTTTACAGTTCACTTACCACCTTATATTTATGAACCACTACATTTAAAAAAAAAAAAAAAAAAAACCTTCCTTTTAAGAACAATTCAAAAGACACAACAGAAAAGTTACAGAAAATCCCACTTGATGAGAAGGGGCCCGTACTTAATTTTGCCTTGGGCCCCCAAATTCCCAGGTCCCGTTTACAAAAATTAAAATATTAAGAGTTAAAGGGCACGGTGGATAACTAATGTCCATAACGCCATTGTTTTCAGTGCAAAAAGCACACATAAAACTTAAAATTCAGCTAAATGTTTTAATAATTTGACAATTTAACAGCATTTAATAAAATCATAAGTCTTATTTTGATTAGTATTGATTATTAATGTAACTGATTATCTTTCAAATATTTAATATTATTTTTTTCTGGAATCCCTTTGAGAAAAATGAACAAAAAATAAACTCCCAGAACTGGTCACTGTTGAGCCCCATTGCCAATTACTCCTACTCTGTTTTCTTCTTTTAACTATATTCATGTCCAAATGCTTCTAAAAAGGATGTAACATTTAACACAATTTCACCTTCTTTCGTATGAAGCTGCACAATGCAACTTTTTTGCTTGTGTCCATGGAGATGTTATTGCTTTGCCTTGCTGAAATGTTCCACAGTGTGCCATTAAACCTATCTATCTTGCGTTTATTCACTTTTTGGTGTTTTTGTTGCTCTAAAAATACCTTGAAAACCTGCATTCTTACAGTGAGAGACTCGCCTCTCCACTGATCTGACCTGTTATTTAGCCAAGTGGCATCCCATGTGGAGATAGAGAAGTTGAATGCTTTACAAGGAAGTAACTCTCGATGGAGACAAGTAGTTGGTCGGACCCTCCACCAGAAAAGTGACTCAGTGCACCTTTAATTAACCCAAAACAAGGCACTGAGCTCTAATTATGGTTTCACTTTTGACCCAGATAATCTTTATATTTTGCAGCTCTATAATGACTGCATACATTTTCTTTCCTTATTGGCACGTCTTAGTTCTGTATTCTTTTCTGTTTTGCTGCAGAGTTTTCCGCGCTGGGAGACGGACAGTAAAATCAGCTGTGAGCAAACTCTGCAAAAAGGAGAAGGGCCAAAGACGTCATGGACACGAGAACTCACCAACGAGGGAAAACTGATTCTGGTAAATATAACACAGAGAACCATGAAATGAACCATTATGTGCTCACTTTGCTTTGATCATGTGAGTATTACCAAGCAGATGTTATGTTTGTTACTACACAACAATTATTAGTCCTAATTTTGTTGATGCAATTCACACTTTTAGAGCTGCCTTGACAGTTGAAATATGGCATCAATATCTGATCCTTCATGAGTTATTGGATTACATGGATTTAGTGTGTTATGGCCCAGCCCACAATCCTGCCACAAATAATATGCATTTAAATTTTAGTTTAATAATGTGGAGTATAGACATCACTCATTTCCTTTAGTTAATCTGTTTTTCTTTGATTTGATTATATTTTTAGACTTAGAGGTCATCCTAGTCCCCACCAATGATAATAAACCATGCACTTTTTGGCTGGTCTCAAGTCCAACTAAATAAAGAAGGTTATCAAACAACTACCAAACATAAGATCTCAGATGACATTTGACCCTCCTCTATAAGTGCTTTCTTGTGGACTTGTAAACATCGTGTCATACAATTTAAATTAAATGTATTCTTTGTTTGCACAACTATTCTCTTGGCAAACATGAAGCAGCTTTAGGGAAGTTAACATCATGTAAAAACAAGATCCCCAGACAGGATTAGGTGTGACAACAAGCACATTAAAACCCGTACAATGTTTTCACTTGCTGCAGAAATTATCTCATCAAATTACCCCTAAACACAGACCTCGCCCTGTGGTTTAATCTGTGCAGAACTCACTTAAACTGAAGATCAGACAAAAGTACCACAATTTGTGAAGGTGCACGGCGTAACTTTTATGTTTGTCTGAGATGTTGCAGCTTTGCCTGGAGCGTTCCATGATATGGCATTAAAAGTAACACCGCCAGGCCAAGTTACAGGTCAGATCTGTGGAGAGGTGAGCTAAGTCACAGTGAGAATCCAGGCAAAGGAGGTGGTGGTTACATGGTGCACCTTATGGAATTGTGAACGCACTGAATTTAAATGCACGGCTTGTCTGTGTTCATGAAATCCAGAAGAAGAAAAATGAATAAAACATTGTGATAAATCCAATATAATAAAATTGAGATGATATTCTGGCTGGACAAAAGTCGGACCGTGGCACCTGAACCCGACAACGCACACTTTCCACAGTCCAACCCGACAAACTGTAAATAGACCCACGAGTATTTTGGGCCTTTTGCTCCGCTGAGGGTTGACAACAAGTTCAAAGCAGACTCTGTGTTCCTTAAAACCCAAGACAACTTCATAAAGTACATTTCAAACATTGTTGAGAAGGATTAAATCAGTGTTTCCCAACCACGGGTACGCAAGCACTTAACAAGGGCAAGTACGCAGAATAATTTCTGATTTTGATAGTATTTGAACACATAGTGCAAGTTTACATTTTCTTCAGTGGCTTCAGAAAATAAAGTAATACATTATTATTATTTTAACTTAATATGAACCAAAAAGGACCAAGGGCAGTGTGAATAGACACTCAGAAGGGGGCGTGTCTTCATTTAATCCTGGTTCATCAAGACCTGATTAAGTTCTGATCCTGGTTTAGTCCTGGTTAAATCCAGATTTAGTTCTGATTAAGACCTGGTTAGGATGTGGTCCAATCCTGGTTACATTCTGATCAAGACCTGGTTAAGATCTGATTAAATTCTGGTCAAATCCTGGTTCAGTCTTTATTAAATCCTAGTTAAGATCTGGTTAAGTTCATCTTGAATTCTGGCTTAGTTTTGGTAAAAGTCCTTGTTTAGTTTTGCTTGAGACCTGGTTGTGATCTGGTTAAGTCCTGGTTAAATTCAGGTTGAATCCTGATTAAATCTTGATTTAGACCTGGTTAAATCCCAATTATGATCAACCCTGGTTAAGATCTAGTTAAACCTGGTTAAATTGAGGTTGAATCCTGGCCTAGTCCTGGTTAAATCCTTGTTTAGTTCTGGTTAAGACCTGGTTAAATCTGTTTGAGAGCTTTTTCAGGTTGAATCCTGATTAAATCCTGGTTTAGTCCTCTTGCTTTGGATACTATTTATTCCTGTTTTAGAGATTTTCTAAAATACTTTGCAGAGTAGTGTTTAAGTTTGAATTTAGAACCTGATTAACACGTATTTTTAATTGTTCAGACCTTGTTAATTCCTGGTTTAGACCTGTTTAAGTCCTGATTTTGTCCTCCTGTTGTGTTTGTGCCTCATTCCAGTTGCGGCCACGTTTTACCTTTAACCTTGTACATTAAAACACTTGTACGACCTTCCTTCAAATGGACAAACAAACTGAAACGTGTGGTTTTGTTTCTGTCGTTTCCAGACCATGCGAGCAGACGACACCATATGCACACGAGTCTACGAGAGACAATGAAACGCAGCACTTTCTTCCGCACGTCTAGAGCCCTCGAATGAACATTGTCTAACCCCTTTTCGTTTCATCATTTCCTCCTTTGTAACAACAACTGTGTGTCCATTGTACGTAGCATAACACCTTTAGCTTCACTTTATTGGTCTTAGCTTCCTGTGCTGCGTCGAATGAATCTGTATGCGTGGGATTTTTGAATGGCTGTGCGCAACTTTATTATTGTAGACGACGTTTAAATCGATTTATGAGCTCTTCCCGAAATCCGGTCAGTTTTTAACGCATCCCCTTTGTTGACTTTTTCTATCACGTTATGCCGTTTTATATTTATTTTACTACGCCACAGTATAAAGGGTCTGTAACAGGATTGCATTGGTTTTTATTTGAATCTTTCCTCTTTTATATAAAAAAATGTGACCGTAGGAAACTTTCTATGGCGATAAAACAATAAAGCACAGTATTACTCAAACGAACGGTGTTGTCTGTTTTGTCGTGTTGGCGCGGAAAAAAAAAAATCGTTAGAAACTTGGAGGTATTTAGCAGTGCGTTTGTTTTATGGTTTGTGAGTGCAGCTGCGAGTTTGAGCACATTAGATGGCTCCATTTTATTTTAAGCGTACTGTCAGCTGTCTGCAACTAGAATAACTTGTCTGAGCCCTGACAACACGACTCGCTCACTGCTTTCTGTGAACTCGAGTCAGTGTTTTTACTCTGCAAATGGGTTTAAATTCAAAGGGCGGCGCAATTTTGGGGGGAAAAGCTCACAGTGGTGTTTCACATTTTTCTTTTTGATTGGTATAGATTGACAATTTACGTTTTCAAGTCAGGAATCAGTTCACAGAGAATATTTTAAAGGAGACATATTATGTACTAACTTAAAGGCACTGTCCCCGACTTTTACTGTTTTGAAACATGAAAAACAGAATTAGTTCATGTTAAAGTCTTTAACATGTGTCTCTCACGTTTTTAATGCAGCCCCAGCATCCTAAATATTCAGTGTTAAGTTTATAAGCACGTTTCACGAGTTTCTGAGCCCAGAGCGAGTTTTGCTGTAAAGCTAACACAAATTAGCATGCTAACCGCGCACTTCCTGCTTCTCGTAGAATAAAAAGAAAGTGATGTGGTCTCATTTTCACCCAAATAAATGCTTTTACAATATTTATGTACTGGAGCAACACAGATTTTACTTTATTAAATGCGGGGGGGGGCTGAAAATTCCTGTTTTCACCTACCCCCTATCCCCGCCCACATCCCTGCACTTAGTTGCAATGATTTGAAAAGTGATACATGTTGCATGTTCTGAAATGTTGCAACTTTTCAAAAATAGAAACACGTAAATTAACAGCATTTTTTAAAATTGTTATGCCGTTTCAGATCAATATTGCAGTTTACAATGAACAAAATGTAAAATTATGATCGACTTTAAAATTATGATCGATTTTATTGTTCAGTTCTAACTATAAAACTATAAAAAAAAACACAAATTCACACGAAAAAAAGCACAAAATGTCTCCTTTAAGCATGTTCAGGAGCGTTCATAAAATACTGAAATATTAACTAACACAAGAACCCCATACATTTCAGAAAATGTTTTAGAGGTCAAAATGTTTTTCCATAAACATATTTTGTTCTGTACAGAAGACTGCTTTTACCTAAATAATTGCAGCCTTGTGGATTTGATAATGACAAATGACTATTTCAGTTTCATTTTTGATCTTTAATTTAAAGCTGGATAAAGCTACTTGATTTCCACACAGCAAAACCATCATTAAAATCTTACCCTCACAAACTCTCTGGCACATCGTTAATATTCACACGCATTTTGGAGCAAAGTGAAACTGGGGCGGTCCGGCCAAGGACAGCCAATCAGAGCGCTGCTTTCGGCTCTTACTTTGGGGTTGACGAGAAATGAAATGTTCTATTATTATAAAACATTTTTATTATAATTTAGTCAAAAAGTGCTGCTTTTACAAGATGCTCTTTGGGGGAAAATGCAAAATGCACAAATGTACACCAAAATAATATATCCCAGCTTTAACCTGTATTTAACCTGGAAAGTCCCATTTTGACTCAGAGATCTGTTTTTAATTGAGTCTAGACCCATAAACAAAATATTTGATATAAAACAGATAGTTACAAAGTCATAAACAATAAATATGAAATGTTATGGATGCAATTAGAAAAAGATGACAGGTCCAAGTCTTTCAGACGGTTTCCAAAATCTGGTATATAACGAGAAGATTTTGGAGTTTAATCTTATTACTAGAAAAAATGTTGCGCAGCCCCATCATTTTCTAAAATTTTAAACATGCAGAAAAAAGAAAAATCCAGAGAATATCAAAAGAGAAGAACATTTTAACTGTAATGTTTGGTTCCAAGTGCCATAACCAGTGCCAGGAGGCGTTCAAATAAAGCTGGAGTCTTCCTGACAAGTGACTATTCGACACATCATCTGACCGTGAACGAGGGGGCGGGTCAAACGACAGGAAGTGCCAGCTGTACTGCGCTTGATTGACAGCAGATGTACTTAATGAGGACTGGGCCGTGGCAATGGAAAAGATCTATGACCCGCGGTTCACACAGACTCACAGCGAGTAAAAACCGGGCAGAGAATTCAAAGCGAGGAATTTAGTGATGCTGGAACGACTTTTTCCAAACTATCTTGTCTTGACTTTTCTGTCCTCGCCCCGCAGCTGTGTGTAGTTACAGTCTGACCCCAATAAAGTGTCCTCCTCTGCCTGCCGCCCCAATAAAAGGGGTAAATAACTGCCCCTCCCTCGCTGTTTATTACCCCCTAGGGCAGTAAAAGGCAGCTGTCTAGCCCCCTTCAAACCGGCCGGCCCGCACTGGACCCTTGTAAAAGCACAGATGTACTCACACAGTCACATACCAAACTAAAAACATACATTCTGGGAACTCTTCACACTGTACGTGCAGATCGTAAAGCAGCGGCGAGGCTCAGAAGGTGAAGACAAACGCTCGCATTCATCAGACCTGTGGAGGAGCTCAGAGGTGTGAGACAAGTACTGCTACTGCCACTTTGGATCATTACTCAAGAGCAGCATCGTTACCCCGAAACATCACTGGCTTTTACGTGTTTACTTAGGAAACGTTAAAGTTTTGTTGGTGATCGTTACAAAGCTTTGAAAACACTCAAACTCAAACAAACTCTACAACAGGTCTATGACACGTGGTGGGCCCGTCAATAATTAGTCACATTGACTTATCGATAAATACATTTTGAGATGGAACATTATTTTTGGGCTCAGAAATTATCGTGTGTATATTGTCTTTGCAACAGTGGGGAAATTGTTGTCATTTTTTTGTCATATGATGACATTTGAGCTTTAAAGGGTTAAATACGTACTAACAAGCTTAACTGTTAAATTCTTCTATTTATTCATTGTAGTTTTTTAAATGTTTTTAACATGTTTTTGGAGATTATTTTGCGTGAAGGTTATTGTCAGTTACATAAAGTAGTTTCAATATTATTATTAATCATGATATTTTCAATAGCAATACATCGTACTTCAAAATGTGATATTGTAAATGGCACTTTCCAACCAAGGCACTCAAATAACCTGGAAAGGGGAACCACTCACCCATTCACACACCAGTGCACATAGACGCTGAGAGCGAGGACAGTTAAGTGTCCAAGGACACAACGGCATTATTCACCTGAGGGAGCAGGGATCGACTGAGTGGGACACTGGATCTGAACTCAACCAACAGAGCAACTGCAGTAACAGGACAAGGATGAGCTACACTTCACCAGGAGAACAGAACTGCAGAAGTGATCAAATCCATAAAGCCAATGTTTCAGATCAGCAAGGATCATCTTGGGTTATTATAATCAACCACATGCTGATGTCAGTGAAAGCATGTGGCTTGGAGCAGGAGTCAGACTAATTTAATGTCTGCCTGGTTTATATTCATGTCATTGATATAGAAAGCCATATTTATTTGGTATTAATGAAAAAAAGAAAGACTTTAATCAAAAATGGTTATAAATTGATACATAAATAAATCATGATACATTTTCACACACTGCCCAGCTCTGCTGCTCGTAGTGGCACCTTGTTAGGCCCTTGTTGCTACTGTTACTTACAAATGTGAAGTGTGTGACTGTGTACCTCCAAACCTACAAAACTGTTTGTTAAGTCTTTATTTGTCTAAGGTCATGCACAAATTCATTAATCCTACAAAAGAAAGGATTATTTGCACCAGATTTAGCTACAGCTATTTCCCACCTGCCGTCCCTGGGCAGGTCCATCTTCTGTCAATTAAGTGAATTTAAATTCCTTAAATACTTTACTCATTGGGGGATTAAAAAAATAAGTAAAAGTTTGTTTTTCCGACAAAACTATATTCACAATGAAGCTCCAAGTTACTCTCCTCTATGGATTCTATTACTTACTATATACAGACTGCTGCAAATCAAAAGAAAAGGGTCTGTTTTGTAATGAAGTCAAATAAAAATACATCTGGTGTTTGATTATTAACAGTGTTGCGGAGGAATGTACAAATATGTGTCCAGTAAAGTTAGCGTAAAACAGAAACAGACAGACTTCTGAGAGAAAAGCCAGTGAGTGAAACGGTGCACATAAATCAGCTCTCCTGCGGTGATGATTGACATGTGAGCCGGAGGAGCCACGGCAGCCTCCGTCCCGAAAGATGACAGACGAGCGGTGTGTGTACATGTCTGCATACTTCCCCCAACATCACTGACGGCACGATCCGGGTGATTTGTGGCGCGCCCGACGCAATTACCAACCAGTGGGTCAAGTGTGCTTCGAGTGTGATTGGAGAGACAAATTTTACAAGCGGATTGGAGGCCCGAGGAGGAGAGAAAGGCAGGATTCTTGCGTTACACGGAGGGCAGCGTTGACAGGTGAGTCTGCGTGGGATGTTGATTTACGTCTCGACACACCTGCGGGGCTGCAAAAGTCGCCCGAGTGTACGTAACGCGGGCATGCACGGCGGTAAAGAGCACCGAGCTCCTGTGGCAAAGGCAAACGGACCACCCAGAGCCCAGCAGGACGACGCCTGTAAAACGCCGGTCCAGAATAGAGCTCTGAGGTCATTCAGATGCAACTGTCATTGGCTCTGGAGAGTTTACGGGACGTCAGCAGCGGCGGGAGAAGGAAGAACTTTGAGTGCCTGTGACAAATCAGACTACTCGTTTGAATAAAAGGCAGTTAAGATGAATATATTTCAAATTCTGCTAAAATCTTTACAAATGTTACCCCTGTTTAGCTATTTTTTTAGGTTATTCATTTTACTTCCTGGTTGTAAATGATGACATCACACTAGGAACCAAGAAACCATCCTGTACGCTGGACCAAAACTCCTAATATCAAAGTTTTTTTTTTAATCTGACAATGAAAAATATAAGTGAACACCTTTATTTTGGTGAATCATTGTTTAAAGGGTCAAAAAAGTTGTTTATTTTGTCATCAAAAAGCAACGTGCCATTGAGAATACAGAGACAGTTTACAGACCACTGACACATTTATTTTGACAGTTTAAACAGTCATTCAACAAAATAAAGTTGTTATCGGGTATTATTATTTGTCATATCACTATTGTGTAATTTATGTGGATTTTGGCTTGTGTTTTCAAAATGGTTGCTAGGTAACGGGTGTGGACATCTGCTACTGTTGTTCAACCAGGAAGTAACATTAACAGTATAAACTGCAAAAAGGCAAAATGTTGGCAAAAATATATAATCATGTTCACTACATTTTAGTGAATTGTGTGGTCTACCCTGACATGTGGACTTTAAGTTGATTTTGTTTGATTGATACGTTTAAGTAAACGTGTTTAAGTAAATGTTTAAAATTCTACTTCTATTTTTACTATTCAAGAGTTAAAAGTGGTGATCTTGATAAAGAATTGTCCTGATTTTTAGTCAATTTCTCAACGCTTTTATCTATCTATTAGACATTAACATTGTTCATTTTGGTCACGTAAAATTTTTCATTTTAATCAGGCTACAAACAAACAAAAGGATAAGATTATAGATGAAGGCAATTTGAAAGTGAAAAATGTAATGTATGTGGCCATGTCAACGATGTAATATACCTTACTCTATATGTTTTTTTTTTGTTCATTTGTTGTTGTTTTTTTGAGGATTTTATATGAACAACAGTCTTTGTGCAGTACCAGTCTGGAGTAATTTCCCAAGCTGCAGTGTCTGACAGTCTGTATTTGCTCAGTGACTTATGAGCAAACCAAATGCTGCAATTTCTGAGCAACATATAATTTAATTTTGTAAACAAAATGTTAAAAAACCCATAAAATTCTCCATAAGTGGTGAGCATGAGTCAGAGGCTGCAGTGAGCTCATTTTCCCATTAAACGTCTCATTCTGAAGATGATTCATTTGCTCATAAGAGAGGTCAGATGTGCAGGCGTTTACAGCAGAGCCAGAGGCCTGGAGCTCTATCTGTGACAAAACCCCACAGTCTCTGCTCCGTCTGTTTGAAAGGACGCTTTGTTGACATAAACACTGTAGGGATGAATTTGATTACAGGCAACTGCTGACCTGTGGAGGGCCAGGGGCGAAACACTGTGATGAGCTGGAAAACAACAATAAGAGATACAAGTGGTGGGCAACGTGACCCTGTGAGATCTGCTTATCTGGAATGATATTGTGATTTAGTGGTTTGGGTCTGATGCAGTACTTTTGTGCATCCAGACCAGTTTGTCAAGCTCTGTCATGATCTCAGAGAGTGACGGGTAGGGATGGGACAGTAAACAATAATATCGTTTATCGTGATAAAAAGGGAAGATAATAATCGTTTGTGCTACATTTTGTGTCATCGTGATCGCCAACAAAGATAATCGTCATTTTGTCACCGGATTGTGCAGAAAAAAACTTACCCTTTATGTTCTCTTCTAGATAGTTTTCACTTATAAAAAAGTACAAATATGTCAGAAGTTATTTATAATGAGAAAGTAATGTCTTTATATGTCACATTTTCAAACTGTCAGCAATTTTAATAACGATATTATCGCAATTATTTTGGCCGTGATAATCGTGACAAAAAATTTCAATATCGTCCCACGCCTAGTGACAGCTGGATTTAAAGTCTCTACATACAGTAAATGCAACTGCAAAATGTCTGAAATCCTTGGACATGGTGTATCATCGTGTCTTGGGGTTCACACCAGGTTGTAGCGGTTATGCTGCTCCCGCGGCTTGGAACTCCCTCCAGTCAGATCGATTTGAGGCTGCGTGAGCTGGTTTCACGTCTCAATTTTTAAAAAGAAGACTAAATCTTTCAAAAATTGCTTTTGATTGTTGATTTTGTTTTCTTTTTCTTAAAACTCTTTTAAACCTGTAAATGTTTTGTCATTCATTCATTTGTCATTGTCACTTTGTCATTGCCAAGGTTAAGAAATACATTTTATAATATATTTTATTTTGACCTTTTGTATCCACGATCTTGTCCTTTTAGTCATTACCCAAAGCTCATGGCCACAGGTGAGGGTTAACTGTAAGAAGTATAAGTTGTGCTAAAATAAAAATAGTAGTGATCTAACGATTTTAAGAAAATGTGACAAATCTTTATGGCATATCACGCACTCCTGTGACGACCTGCAATTTTTTTTTAGGTTATTCATTTTACTTCCTGGTTGTAAATGATGACATCACACTAGGAACCAAGAAACCATCCTGTACGCTGGACCAAAACTCCTAATATCAAAGTTTTTTTTTAATCTGACAAAGAAAAATATAAGTGAACACATTTATTTTGGTGAATCAATGTTTAAAAAGGTCAAAAAAGTTTATTTTGTCATCAAAAAGCAAAAAATCACGATGTGACTCTTTGCTCATTAAACCTTTGCCCTCCCAATCCTCCTAAAGGCGGACTTCTTTCATGTTTTGAGTGAGCGACAGATTGATAGAATCAGAGTAACAAACTCTCTCTTAAAGACAACATAAAGCTGTACTACAATTATGGGTCTGAAGTCGTTAAGATAAATCATTTAGTACAAGTCGCATCAAATGAGGAATGGGTGAATCAACAGAAGCAGGCTTTGTGTAAAGTTTAATCTAAATTGGGCACATCCAGAGGGCATTACAGGCATGGACTTGTTTTGAGAATTACTAAATTACTGCTATGCATAAAAAGAAATAAAAAACCCTCAAGCAGGAACACTGAAATGCAAATTTGCCAATTTACAAAATATTTATACCCTGAGTAGACTAGAGAGAGAGCTGCAGAACATTGATAGTGGTTGATTATTCAGTTCACAATATAATCTTTAGAACTTTAGACAGAATTAGATACAAAATTAAGTAATTTCATTATATGCTTTTTAATTCATATAGTTTGATTTTATAAAGCACATACTTTTATTTGGCAACTGCAATAAAAGAAGACTGAAGTTTCACTTTTGTTTGGTTACGGATCATCAATAAATAAGAATGACCATAAAATCATGATGTTTCTTCAATGTTAATAACGGCTAAAAATGTATATTATTAGATATTGCACTTTCTACTCTGTCCTCTGTATCTGTAGCTTTTTTCAAATCTGCCTATGTATATTTGTGCAGGAGACTCATTTCGACAAAAAAATAAGCTTGGCATCGTAAGGATTTCCTCCATGTTATGTTTTCTTATTAAAAGGTGTTCGAGTGTAGTCCACAAAATCTGCCAAATGTAACTCTCAGCCTGCCTTTTATACAGCTTTTTAACTTGACAAAAGTCTGTTTAGTGTTTGAGTTGAAGCTGGTTGTGCACAGAAAAAGGGAAATAACAGCAGAGGTTTAGATGTATCTGAGTCAAGAGTGAACGATCTGCTGTCAGAGAAACATAACTCATCACTTTATTATTGGAACTTTTATGGCACATGTTTTTTTACTTGTGAAATTAGACGGATGGGAAATATTGACAAAAATGAATGTAATTTGAATTCACCCACACATGATTATCAGAAATGTGCCGGTCAACATCTCAGTTAAAGCAGATATATTATTATTTTATGGGGAATTACTAGTATTAACCCTGTTTTTCAAGTCGTTGTGGCACACTATTTTGGTTGAAACTATTCACACCACCAACTAAATAATGACCAAATATTACCAATCAGTGAAAAAAATCTGTGAAAAGCTGAATGTGGCAACTCGTGTCACTCGCTGGTTCTTTAAATTTGGCGAATGTTTCCGTTCTTTTTTGGTCCAAGCGTATATTCAAGACATTCCTAAATGATAAATTACTTAAATCCAGGTGTGAATCCATTAACTTCGAGGCACACTTGTTCCAAATCAAGGAACTATAGTATACGTAGATCATTATTTTACATTTATTTTCATGTTAAACCGAAATATTGACCTAAAACAGGTAGAAATAGTTGATTGATTGACTGTTCAAAACTTTATTAACGGGCACTTCACTGTAACACGCAGCAGATTTAAATTTCTGTGGTTTTATTGTTGAAAAATGACATATTTGAACCTTACATATGACCCAGAGTTTGGATTTTTTTAATGAATGACAAGTGAGTGCAGAGCAGTGGGCGTGAATGAAATAAAATACAACGCTGAGTGAACTAAGAATGAGGAAATAACATGGTAAAAAAGTAAAAGTAAAATCAATTTTACAGATTAAGACTCCTTTAGTGTTCAAAAAATGTAAGCAGAGCAACACAAAAAGTGTAAAAAGGGCAAATTGCACACACAAATGCAGAAATAGCACTTTCGACTGTGCCTTTAATTAAAATGTTATCAAATCAAGATCCAATCAGTTCAAATCGTCAATGATCTGCAAGTTTTTATTCTTTGTGGAGAAGTCTAGGGTGAATCCTGTCAGTAAAAGCATGTGGTTTGGTCAGAGTTCAGACTTTGGAGGAAGAAACTGGATTATTCTTTTGTGGAAAATGGCACAGATTTTAAATTTGTAAGACTTTGGACCAAATGGGACTTGACTTACGGACACTGAATATCAAATGTCTAGGATGTCTCTTGATTTTCTTGTTGTTATTTTTGTTAGTGACTATTGTTCTCTCTTTGGCCATGTTATGTTCTATGTGTTTTATGTTTTAAAATTGGGGGAAAAAAAAGAAAAGAAAATGACTCTGATTAAAGTCTGTCTTGTTTATGTTCATGAAATAAATATTGTAAATCAAATAAAACAACCAATGAGTGTTTTTTTTTCTTTTTAAATCTTTTTGACACTACACATCATCATTTTCCTGACCTTACCATCCTGTAAACGATGCATCAGAGCCTCCGCTTCACGTTTGTCCTCTCCGACAGACGACAGAGTTCTGCACACAGACAGATGATTAATATTAATTGAAAGGAAACGCAGCAGTGAAAAGTCTGTGTCTGATTACGGGAAACATGCGGTTCAGCTTATCGCCTCCCCTCGGCCTCTGGTTCCTCTTTGAGCCGACGTGGACCAGGTCCGGGGCATTCCACGGGCCGTGCGTCATGGCTGCGACTCGGACAGTGGCGAGGTGTGCGCCGGAGCAGAGGCAGGACTTTGATTCAGAAACAGGAGTTCAAGAGGAAGCACACCTTATAAAATGCAGCCCATGCAGAGTGCGCCGTGGGAACATGTCAGATACAGGTTTTAAAGGTGTACTATGCAACTTTTCTGGAGCAGGATCTGCCGCTTGCTTGTGTTAGATGTTATTGGTTTGCTGAGAATATCCCTTTGTCTTTTATTCAACTTATCCGTCTTGCATTTATTCAACAGCACGTAAACCTGTCATGACAACGAATTCTGAAGTGCGATATATCGTTAAAGAAAATATAGACGATAAACGATAGTATAAAAATACTTTACGCCTAGGGCTGGACAATATGACAAAAAATGATTATCAAAATTTTCTTAGGGCCAGATCATGATTTCGATTTTATCACGATTAGTGTTCTTTGTATTTTTCTATTGCCTTTAACAGAGCTGCACGATTAAGAATAATATCTAATTGTGATCTTTCTGACCAGTGCAATTGTGATTAGATTTGCAATTTTTGTTTTAATAATAGTATTCTGTTCACATTTACATTTTAAATACAATTTTGTCGCTTTTAGTCGTGTTTTTGTCCCGTTCAGTTGTGTTTGTCATATTTAAACACCTCACTTTTAATCGCGCCTTTATCATTTGTGTTTTTGTAGCTTTCAGTTGCATTTTGATGCATTCGTTGTTTGTAGACCCGTTCTTGTTGCTTTTGAATTCATTTTTACCACTTGAAATGTTTTTACAAATCCAAACTACAATGTTAGCAGTTTTTATTCAAATCGAAACAAGACTTTTTATTGTTTGTGGAAGAAATTATTGCACTTAAAAAATTGCAGCCTTTGCGATTTGCTAATTGCATCCATTAAAATTGCGATTTTGTGTCGATTTGGTTTAATTTTGCAGCCCTGGTCTTTAAGAGGCGAATAAAGTCATCTGCTCAGGGGCTTCAGAGGCTAAACAACTGGAGAAAATGTGTGTTTGAACACACAGCTGCATTAAAGAGACAAACAGTGACTCACAATATGACGATTTTCCAAAAAGTATCACCATATCGCCCAGCACTGTTTACGCCACTGAAAGAAACCATGTTAACCCCAAAAAAACTATTCTAAATGTTCAATATTGTGAAAACCTAAGCAGCAATAAATAATTAGCAGAATTAAACACTTAAGCGCCTTGTTTGTGCCTATAATGACCCAAGTTATTTATTCAACCGTTCACAGCCCAAATCTCATTGTAGCAAAGAAACATAACAAAAAGTCCTTTACTTAAGCAAAGAAAAAGTACAGACCATAAATTCTGACCCAAAATCAAGATAAGATAAGATAAGCCAAATTATCTCCAATGAGAGAAATGTCTTAGGAAAAATAATTTGCTTTACGGAAGACAAATTGTTCAGAAGTTCTGAAGATGGCTCGCAGTTAAGCAGCCGAAACATGTCAACAAGGCAAATACATCTCCTATTTAATTGTCTTTAAGAAGAACATATTGTGGATATAATTAAGGAAGACATAATGAATGTTGGATATTAAGTATGTTGTCTCTACTACAAGCTGCAAAATAAGCTGACAAAAGTGATATTTTACACTCGTTCTCTTTCTGCGCCACATTTGAACCTCCATGCCATAGCAGGTTTATATTATCACAGGATTTTATCAGGATTGTAAAAAGGCTTTATTTGACAGGACAGCTGTAGTTTGAAATGGGGAGAGAAAAGCTGCATTCAGCAAACGATTAAGATGTGAAGTGAACAGCCAACACCGCGGTGGTAGCATCCACATATGTGCAATGCTTCAAACAACTGCACCACCAGCGACCACCAATCAGTATAATGTACAGAAGAAAATGAATGTATGAATAATATCTGCCTTAAAACGTCAGTGCTGTAGAGAACAGTTTGACGGCACAAGGAGAAGCAGCCGAGATGTACAAGTTAATTAAAGCAGGGCACTAATGGAGCTCAATGTCAAGCTGCAGAAACAGAATATATCAAGAGCAAAGTGAGGTGGAGCATAAAAAGATGACCCACTCTCTCAAAGGAGCAATAAATCTGTGAAATGAGTCTTTTACAGTGAATATTCACAACAACACATTTATTCTTCAAACCCATTGAACTCAGAGTACTTTGGTGGTTATTGATCAAAAGAGCATTAGACGCGACGCAAATGATTAACTGTTTAACATCGACATCTGACGTCAGCGAAAGACAAAAGTCTACACCACAAAAACATGTTGAAAAATCCTTCCTTATTCATAATTTTGGAATTTTCCACAAACTCTTAAAGGTGTACGACGCAGCTTTTCAGGTGGAGGGTCTGTAAGCTGCTTGTCTCTGGGAAGATGTTATTGCAGTTCCACAGAAACATAACATGAACAACATAACGTAACAGAAATCTCATTGACCGTAAAAACAGTGGACTATCAGAGTGTGACGTCACTCATAGTGTTTGGTGGAAACTTGCCGTGCTGACTGTCAAACAAACCTGTTGGTAACAAGAGAGAAACTGACCTCTGGAAAAGGAAGCACCTGATTGGTCAGTTATTATTGCTAATAACTTGATTTATGAAGAACAACAAGAAAAAAAAACAAAAACAAAACACCAGGATCATGGAGTGTGTCAAAACAGCCATTTTAGTTCCAGATGGTGAGTTTGACAGAAGCAGTTACAGAGTAAAGGGCACCAGTGTCCCAGCAGAAAGTGACTGGAAGCTCGGCCTGATGGAGCCGGCACAGCCTCCATGGACACTTCAGATTTGGAAAGCGGCGGCAGCGGCTCCAACAGTCCACTGTGTTTACGGTCTATGATAGACTTTACTTTGTTTCTGTATTGTAAAGCGTCTTGGAGTGTCCAATAGCTCCATATATGCATTTGATGTGTTATTCTTATTATTCTTAAGATCAGCTGGGATGCCCTCAGGTCAAATTACAGGTCAGATCTGTGGAGAGGCAAGAGTACCTGTAATTGATATGCGAGATATTTAATTCATGTCATACTGTGGAACATTTCAGGCAAAGCAATAACTCCCTGGAGTGACGTCCACAATGAAAGTTGCTTAGTGCACCTTTAAACTCTATGACAGTTTGTCCTGTTTTTCTAATTATGACTAGTTTAGTGATAGGGCAGATGTAGTAAATATTTATCATCGCTTTACACCCATAAAGTTGCACTTTGTGATGAAATTTTGAAAATTACAGGAAGTAGTACTAAATTCAAAAACAGAATCCCCTGTAATGTCATCAATATACAATTTACACACAACTGACACGTTTTTCTGACAGTTTAAATGATAATTCAACAAAACAAAAGTTATCAGGTATTATTTATTGTAAATTCCTAACTATTGTGTAATTTATGTGGAGGCCCTTAACAGTAACATTATAAACATATAAAATGGTCAAACTGGCGACAAATTGGCAAAATGTTTATTAAAAGCTGCCATATAATCATTTCATTTTGCTCACTATGTTTTGGTGACATGTGTGGTCTAACCTGTCAAACAGACTTTAAACCTGTGACTAGAGCAGCCAAACTACTCACAGAAGTTGCCTGTTTACTGTAAATAATTCAAAAAGTTCCTCACAAAAGATGACACAGACGTAACTCTTACCTCTGGGTGCAATTGTAGAAAGGGTTTCAGAGGTTGTCATCCGGACGCTGTTTAAAGATCGAGATGTTTCGACTTTTATCCCAAAGTCATTGTCAATCAGAGAGCTGTCATTGTCATTGTCATTGTGATTGACAATGACTTTGGGATAAAAAACGTCTCGATCTTTAAACAGCGTCCGGATGACAACCTCTGAAACCCTTTCTACGATGGACCACACCTGGACGAATGAGGGTTTACATCGACGAATTCTGGGTGCAATTGTTTGAACGTAGCGACGCCGTGTGGTCTCAATGAACATTACAAGAGAAGGAGATGACTTTTACTTGGAGAGAGAGAGAGAGAGAAAAAAAACAGTATGCATGTCTGTGAAATTGTATCTTTGAAATGAGAGAGGTTTTACCATTAAGCTTCATTGTTGATCCACTTCGGTCGGATCTTTTGTCCTGCACTCTCTTCCATCAAGTTGACGCCAAAGAAAAGAAGCTGGAGCGAAAGCAATTAAGGTAAGGCTCATTCTCAACCCACGTGGCTTTTATCAGTCTTAATTACGCGTTTATCTGCTTATCACACGTTTGCAATGAAAGGCAATTAAGGAAAACACACAAACAAAACCATGTTAATCCGTAAAGATCTGTTGCAAGTTCTGGCAAGGGGTCAAAAACTTAAATTCGGGTGTCACTAAAGCTTAGTTTTTACCGTTTTTTTTTTTTAACCTTAGTAAGTAAGTAAGTCAAATTAGTCATGTTACCAATTGGTTGTGGAATAGCCTTCCTGAGGTTGTGAGACAGGCCCTTACATTAACAAGGTTTAAATCTAGGATAAAAATATCTCTTTTTGAGGGAATTTTATATGCATTTTACGCTCTTTAATATATTCTACGACTATTTATGCTTTTTTTTTTTTTTTTTTTGCATTATTAAGTATTTAATATTATTAAATTAAATATTAAGTATTTTATATTTTGTTTTTTATATTTATTTGGTTAATACTTGTGAAGAACTCTGAGTTACATTTTGTATGGATGGTGCTATAAAAACAAAAGTTGATTGAGTGGCTTGAAAGTTTTTTTTGTTTTTTTTATTTGCCAGTTTCTGCGCATGTGACGATCAGCCGGAAGGGGGCACCCGCGTCCTTCAGTTTAAAAGCCTATTACTCTTCTGTATGAAAAATCTCACATGAAAATTGCCAAATTGGTTTTGGGTGAATGAATTTGTTCTATTTTATGTAGACAATATTATTTTGATTTGGCTACTTAATAAATTCATACAATATAGCTTAATATTGAACGTAAAGCTTTCATAACAGGCCCAGATGATCTCAAAGAATGACTGTAGACATATCAGATTATTGTTTGGTCTATGTCTGTGTTCGTTTTCTCACCTGCGTGTCATAGATTGTCCAAACTCACGTTAACATTAACCAGGAACGACCCCAAAGTGAACCGCTTCAGGATGGACCCTATAATGAACATGGAGGTTAATTGCAGCCATATGGCGCAGAGTTGTGAGATGAAGAAGCCACGTTTAAGAAAACAAATGAATTGTGTGACTGTGGGTGAAACGGAGCAGAGAGAGAGAGAGAGAGACAGAGAGCGAGAGAGAGATGTTGGTTTGAGGTTTCTGAATGTGAACCAGGCGCACACAGAAGTCTCAGGGATGTAGGAGGACGCAGGGAGGGGAGTGTGAGGATAAATGCGCTCTTTCATGTTACGCATTTAGAAGGTGGCAAGGCCGTTGGACTTTTACGCAGACACAAAACATCCACGTAAACGTTTCTACAGCGTATTTTTGAGCGATGAAGTTGTAGAGAAACTCCGTGACTGAAACTTTTGCCTTGTTATTCCAAGAGGCGCTCCAGAGGCACAGAGGAAAGCGCGCGGAAGGATCAGTGTGTTTGGGAAGGTGTTGCGCATTAGTGATGGTTTAATCACTGAAGCCTCGTTGGATGGGACAGGTGCTGGAATTTCACGGCTAATACATGGGTCATTAAGACGTATTTTTACTCCAGAACGTTGCTCTGTGAAGTCAGGATTTGAATTTGAAGCCTCTTCATCTGATAATGTCCATGACAAAAACAAAAACTGTATTTATTGCAAGCTGAATCCTGCGTTGGGCATCAAAACACAAGAGAAGGTGTTTTTACGCGCAGGAGTCATGCTACTGTTGCGCCGTTTGGACTGATTTTACGCATCTCTTGGGAATGAGAAAAGTGAAGGAGCGTGTGTGAAGTGTGCGCCGCTTTGCTACCAACTTAGAATAGTTTAATTTCGCTAATGAAATAGACAAAGAGGACCAAATATAGTTGTTTTTAATTGTGTAAATGGAGCTGCGTAAATACCTGTTGTGCCTGGAGTTCATCCTTCTTCTCAAAGGTAAGACAACTTCTTCAACTTAACCATTTAACCTGGTATTGACTGATGTGCTCGCGCTGACCATTACGTGACCTCCCACACTGTCTGTTACGGGACAAATGTAGTTATTCAGGCGCGTTTAAGCGGGCAACATGTGTGCGTAAAAGTGCGGCACGTGTCTCCTTAGCCCTGGCTCGTTATGCTGTGTGACAGTAGCGACTGACCATGGAGACATTCCTGGCATGGCTGTGTGCTGGAGACGACTGAAGGCCCATTAAAACATATGGGATCTTTCCACATTGTGCCAAAGGATCAAAACCTACAGGGAGTTACGCTAAATAATAGTTTCAGATTCAGAGCTGCATGGAAAACGCATCAGTGGAGATGGAGGAGTTAACTTGTTGGGGGGCCTCTTGTTAGATGTTCTTAGCTCAGAGATTTCACTGCTGTGCCAAAGGTTAGTAGTTCAACTCCTGTTTTAGCTGACACTTCATGGCAGCCGTGCAACTTGACCGCGTCAGCCATATCAGCCATTTCCATCTTGATGTCTATAAGCTTCCCTCAGCTCCTTAGTGCCATGTGGGTTCCTCTGTGGAGCGTGAACCTCTACCTTCTGTTTCTCATGTTCACTTTGGTACAGCGCAGCCTCAGACACCTCATTGAGCAGTTTTGACCTCCCAGTGGGATTCTGGCATAGAAAGCCCATTGTTGTCTCTCAAAACTGTAGCAGAAAGCGAGATAAACATGTGTGATAAGGTGTTATTTTTGCATGGCATGTCACCTTACTGTTACCGGCACAGCAGAAATGAGCTTTGATAACAGATCTTTTCCATCTTTGTGTGAGTTCTACGTTCATTCACACTAAACAATTCTCAAATCTCAAATTGTAGCAGCCTAATGATGCATGTAATTAGAGTTAAACATGTCTACCTCTGTTTAAAGGTGCACTATATCACTTTTCTGGCATGTTATTGCTGCATGCTGGTGCACACCTATCATGCATTTATTCAAATATAGGTCTTTTAATTCACAAAAATACCTGAAATATCTTGAAAAACATGCATTCTTAGCGGCATTTGCTTGTGCCCATGGATATTAGGACTGCACAATGAATCGTAATCAAATCGAAAATGCAATTTGAGAAGGCACAAGTTAGGGCATGGTTAGGGCAACTTTATTTTTTTTCCTTTTCTTTTCTTTCAACTAAATAAAATGTGCCTTCAGTATTGATTTCATGAACATAGATTAGTCAAATGTCTTCCTCCAAAGTCTGAACCCTTCTCAACACCACATCATTTTACTGACACACGATTGGCTGAGGACCCAACACTAAAAAGACAGATTAGAAATGACACAATGTGAAACTCAAAAATTTAAATTTCATTAATTCCTCAGCCCTAGCGTAATTATAAAATCGCAAAGGCTGCAGTTATTTAGATGATAGAGACATGTCCACTGCAAATAACAAACAATGCTGTCTTTGTATTGAAAAACCTAGTTGTTCCTGTAGTTTAGACTTTGACATGTTCTGAAATGCATGCGATGCGGTTGATATTTCAGTCTTCTCTCTAACGTTAAAGTTCCTGGAGTTGTGGACAATGTGCTCTCTGGACAGAATCCTACTTTTCAAACATAACCACACACTGAATTTGTCACAAATCATGTCAAAATATCGTCATGTTTCATTCTCGTGTCTTCTTATGTGGGAACTGTTTCATCCCATCGTTATAAATTGCAAATCGAATCGCATTTGAGTTGTTTCCAAAACTATGCAGCCGTAATGGATACAGACAAATTTAAAGCCACACTTCAGAACATCCCAGGCAAAATAATAACATATCCATCGAGAAAAGAAGGTGGCGGCCGCTCCATCAGAAAGGTTACATAGTGCACCTTGAAGTGACGCCTACAGCAGATTATGTTTTGATAAATGACGATTTGCAGGGGAGTTGGATGCGTGTTCTGGATGTGTGTTTTGGATGCGTCAGTGGAGCGTGGAGGTGAGCCCAGTGCGGGGGAATGCGTGTAATGTTAATGTCTTGAACAGAGGCTTAACGCAGACAACAGCCGGCAGTTCAAGTCTATTACACTTTGTTATGCTTCTGCAAAATGTTCAACGCAGGTGTGTGGATCCCCCGCTCATTCATAAATCCTCGACGTTATTCTCACAGCAAAGATTTTCCTCGTTTCTTCTCATCGTTTGCTGACTTTTACTTTTGTTTCGCCCCCGTTCGGTCCCCGGGAGAGAGTGACACATGTGAGAACACAACAGCGCTGATAATGAAGAGACAAGCTGTGTTTGGAGTGAGAGGAGGTGAGGCAGAGGCGCTCTGGAGCGGATGACTTTTACAGAAGTTCCTGACGATGTTCTCCTGTACAAGATGATACAGTAGCTCCGTGTATTGCTTCTTTTAAAGTGCACTGTGTAACGTTTCTGGAGGAGGGTACGTCACCTGTTTTTCTTCGTGGAGATGTGTATTCCTTTGGTTGATTAATCATTCGGCGTTGTCTTCCCCTTCTTCTTTCTTGTTGTCGACCAAAATATGTATGGTTCGACTATTATTTTTATTTAGATAATGGAACAGCAGCAAAAATGAGAAGACATACTGAAGACGTTGGAACTAATTATGAATTAATTATCTTACATATCTTACATATAAATACACTGTTTACTACAATATTTCTGCAGAAATGGTTGTTTTTGCATTACTTCCTGTGCAGTCCTTGTCTTTTGAGGGTATTTTAGGGTCAGATACATGGAAAGACTTCATAGTTTTGATACCTTTTAGTCGAGTAATGGATTGATCGATTAATCGGTCGATACAACATGTCTTTGGGCGACCAAGAATTTCTTTAGTCGACCACAGCCCTAGAGATGTGATTGCTTTGCCTGTAATGTTCCACTTACCTATGGAATATATATTTAATCACAGGTGTTGTTCAGAAAAATGAGTTAAGTTTAATGCCAGTTAGCCATACTGTGGAACATTGTAAAGCAATAACATCTCCATAAAGTACTACGTGCATATCCTCTACAGAAACAGTTAGGTAGGACATTTTAAAGTCATTTGAATCCGTAAGAAGAGTACAGACCAACCACAATACAGGAAAACATTAATACGATACACAGGCCTGATTGATTGAATCTGTTTTGCAGCAGGTTTTTGTTTTGCAGCAAAGGACAGAGAAACAACATTTAGAACAAGAGCAGACAACCTCAAAAACACTACAATACCCAGACTCTCTGCAGTTCAGTGACAAGTGTAGCCTTCAGCCAAGAAATGTGTGGATGCCTTTTTAAGATGGGCGTTAGAGTTTGATCAGGAATTGATAACCTACCGTTCATGTGAGGTCATCAGATAAGCTCTGTTACTCAAGTTAAGAGTTTAATCTGAGCTTTGTTTTGACACAATCTGACCAGAAAGAGCTAATTTAGTCAACGCTACAATAGATGATTTGTGCTGTTAGACAGGTTTGTGTCATCTAACATGGCAGTCATAAGCAAACATTAGTTTCTGTTCTAGACACTGAGCCTTTGTTTTTGAAAGTCAAACACCTAAACCTGACCATGAACGTTCAGATTAATCACAGGCTTCTAAAAATGTGTTGTTTATACCCATTCATTTGTATTTTCTTCTTCAGTTTTCTTTTCAGACCAATTCAAATCTTATCAGGCTGTGTTTGCTTATAGTGTCACCATTGTAACTGTAGAATCTTCCCCCAAAACATTAATGCTGTCCAAGTGTCGAGGAAATTAATTGTTTTGCTACAGTTGAAGTGTCCTTTATCTCCAACTGCCATCAGCAAACAAGCTAACTAAACTCTGCACTGAACTACTTTCAGTTTCCATTTTACTGTATAAACGTAATTTGAGCAAAACAAAAGCTTCACGGACAAAAAATAGGCCAAAAAAAGCAAAGAAACACATTTTATCAGTTTGTGTTGCCCAGAATTCTGCCACTAAGTCAAAATGTTAAGGAACATTTTTGGAATAAAAGGATGTCTCTGCGTAAGTGTAGAGCTCTAGATCAAATATCAAAAGTGTAGAACGTTACGGCCTGAGATGTGGTGACACGATCGCGAACAACATGTGAACCACTTTGCTGTTTTTCTTCCACAATAGGTTTCCATCCCTGCAAACCAAACTGTTCCTTACAGTATCCACAACACAGCTTCATGTTCAGTGGATTTTCTGGCACGCGGCGCATATGCACTGTATGGAGAGGAGTATATTAAAGACGTCGACGGAGCAGCACCAGCGCCCGCAGCCGAACATGTGGTCGAGAGAATCTGGACTCGGTTTTGCCTTGATAATGTTTACCGCCCGTTGTCATGGCGATGGTCTGTGGTGCAGTGTCATATACATACGGGGCAAAAATGAATCCAGAGCTGGGAAATTGGGGAAATTGTAGCGTTTGTTACAGTCAAGGGAGCGAGCGGATAGGATTTTTTCGGGGGGAGTTTGTGGTAGAGTTACAGCGTGTCTAACTGTGTGTATTCGGGGGGTAGTTGGGGGGTAAAAAGGGGGCAATTTATGGTTTATGAGAGAATGAGCGAAACAGGAGGATGAAGGAGAAAATCAGCGGCAGAAGTGGTTATTGGAGACTGGGTTTGTTGTGGAAAGTGGTTGGGAATTGCATAGGTCTGGTAACGCGCCACAAGAAAAGATACCCACGTTTTACTGCGCTGTGTCTGAGGAGAATGAAATGTTTCTAGCCTGCGTTAAGATTAATTGGAGCCATAAAAAGAAGTGCATGGGAGAGAATTGAGCTCCTGCACCCACGTGACTAAATCGGTTGAGCGTGGCATTACGTAAAGGAAGATTTAGCGGCAACGAGCCTGAAATTCAGCTTTTGGAGTTTTTCTTTGTCATTAAATGAAGTTGTAAATAACAATACAACTTTAAAATGAACTATATTACCATTTGCGACTTTAACATTAACTTAGATAACATAGATTGCGTAGATTGTTCCCTAAATCGGCAAAATCTGGACATCTGATTTAACCTTCTAATATCATCAAAAAGTGTCTTTGGAGATGTTTGTGAGAATTTTTTTTTATGATGCCACTTTTGTACAATATTACTGATATTGACAATTAAAATGATGTGATCTTGATAAAATTGTGAAAAATGTTGTAGTCTAATGGGAAGCTGTTGTACATGACAACAGATGAATTCACTCATGTCAATGGTTTAACTATAGTTTGAGATTTTATTGAACAGTTAATTCTGCAGACAGTGTTTTAAAAGGCATTTGTGATCTTTCTTTTCTTCTAACGACTCTCTCTCACTTAATTTAAAGTAATTAGACTTGCCAATATCTTAATAAAGATTTTAAGTTGTTATGAGATGATGGTTAAATCAATCAGAACGCTACACATTTGTATCTTAATTAATGAGAGGCTCGACTCACTACAGCAGTTTAGTTGCAGAAATCCACTTCTCTTGTTGATCTGGAGCTTTGTAAATCCTGTAAATGCTCTGTCTTTCTTCTGCCGTTGATAATGTGTACATCTTTGTGGGCAAAAATAATCCACAATATCTGAAACTCTGATAAAATGTGTTAATTGTGTCAGACGCTGTTAGTTTCAATGCAAATTCCCCGCCGCCATTACTTGATTGATGAAGTCGACAAGTTGCAGCCTTGAATATTAAAACATCAAAACAACACTTTCTATATGATCTTGTAACTCAGATATTGTACTTCACTCTTTTCATGGATTCCGGCTTCTTGTTAATTGGCCATTCAAGAGGTACAATATTTAGTTTTGAATTGATAATTGCTATGGCAACGGTGCTGGACTTTCCTCCCTCTGAATGGACGGTCCCGGCGCGCTGGTGTTGTCCGTCTAAACCTGAGTGCAGCAGAAACAGTGATGTATCTGGTTTCGTTGCTCTGATTGGCCCGACATGTCTGCGGAGCTCATTGTGCGTTTGTGGGATCGCTGCAAGTGCAAGAGCAGCTGTGCACAGTCAGACCTAATCACATGCTCCGCCGTGAATATTTTAAGCATAAATTACTCACGTTTATCGTTGCATGAAAACTCTGTGGTATGGGTGAGCAAAATGGCAAATAAGGAGAAGGCACAGCGCGAGTTTGTTGAAGATATGAGACTGGAACATGAGTTTAATCTGCCTTTTTACAGACAAATGCACTGTTTTCTTAGCGCTTTCCTGTATAAATATCTTTGTTGGCATGAACTCCTGTGTCTTACACTACACAGTCAGATCAGAGAGACACTAAAAACCTTTGCTGTTTGGCGCCACGGTCCACTTAAAGGACACATATTCTGCTACATTGACTTTTTAGAGCTTTAAACCCTGTTCTAACAATGTTCCATCATCAAAAACACGCCTGAAGTAGCTTTCAGTTGTATTCACACTGTTTTGAGGAATGTTTCCTAGAAAATCCTCCTTCCTCCGAGCATCAAACACACTTCCTGCTGAACTTCCTGGATTTTCTGACATAATTTCGGATCATCTGCTTCACTTATCTGAGAATGTTGCATGTTTAAAGGCTAAAAAAAAAAATGCATGGTATTTTTATGTATCTTTAAGTTAACTAATTGATTGTCAGGGCATGTCTTTAGTCGACCAAGAATGTCTTTAGTCAACTACAGCCATAGTTTTTCATAGATTTTATCATGTCTTATGTTTGCTTGAATGTATGCTTTGAATGGCTATTTAGAGATTACTAAAAGCTCTTGTTTTGTTTGAGGATCCATAAACAAAACACTAAACTGTACTTGGTATTTACCAAGTGGGAAAATGTATTTCTGTATGAAGAATAAATGAAAGAATGGTCTGAGTAATTATGTTAGTTTTTTTGTTTTTGTTTGTTTTTTTCAATTCAAATTCTTCATTCTTCTTTTTGTCCAACACACGTTCCAGTCTGGACAGCATGGCTGTTTTTTTGCTATTTTAGTCACGTTTTTGTCACTTTTAGTTGCGTTTTAGTTGCTTACAGTTGGATTTTTGTCAGTTTTAGTCACATTTTTGACACTTTAAATGCATCTTTATCACTTTTAGTTGTGTTTTTATCACTGCTTCAGAACATGTTTTAAAAATATAAACAACAGGGTTAACAGTTTTTATGCAGAATAAAACTGGATATTTGTAGTTTGTGAAGGAAAATGATTGCAGCCTTTGCGATTTGCTATTTGCGTCCATTCAAATCCCAATTTCGATTCGATTTCGATAAATTGTGCAGCTCTATGCGCCACTGTTCTCCTTCATAATTTTTCAAACTGTACTGTAACTGCCTCTGTGTTTTGAATGTTTGGACACAGACTTTGATTTTAGGGTTCAGCAGCAGCGGCGGCTCTGTCTGAACTCAAAGTATTCACTCCAACAAACGGTCCACTGTAGCGTGTTTGTGCAATAACCATATAGTTTACAGTCACTTCCATCTCTGCCTAACTGTCTTTCCTCTGCGTCCGTGTGTCTGGATGAAGGCAGGCTGTGTGTCGTTACAGGGGGCTTACTATACTCCATAGTTTTTCTAACCCACACCCTTCCTGCTCCTCTGCCCCTCGCTCTGCTCCGCTCTGTTTATCCACATTTTCAACATCCACTCTTTACCTTCTCCCAGGGTCAGAGAGAGAATTATGCTGTTTTGTCGGTGTGTTGTTGTGAATATGTTGTGTTCATGTGAATCCGTAACATTCTCAGGAGGCTATAATTTTATACTGCGCTGAAGGGCAAGTCAGAATCAAATCAAAGGTAGAATTTTCCACCAGAAAGCAGATGTTTTGTAAAATCTCAGCCTTTTCACGCTAAAACTAGACCAATGACAGAATCCTCACTGTCAGGCAGGTTATGAAACAAACAAACTCTTTGCTTTTGCTTTGACTTTTAGTTTTACTCATTGAGTGCCTCGGATCCTGAATCGGCCAACACGACATTTGGACAGTAAGGGCTATTATTAGTTTTATGTCTATTGAAGGGCTGCACAATATATAGCAAAAGAATTTATATCGCAATATTGGCTAATGCAATAATGATATCGCAACAAACAAAATATATCTGGTAGAAATTTCTGTTTTTAAAATGAAAATATTGAAAAGGGAATGAATGAATAAAATTTGAATAAAATCAAACTAAATTAGCGTCTATTTTTAATTTGTTGGTGTTTATTTTAATAAGACATTATTGCATCAAAAATTGAGCTGTAACAATTAGTAGAATAATCGTAGTCAACTATAAACAATAATCACAGTCGTATTTTGATGATGGTCGACGTTCTCTGGACTAAACAGACTCTAAAACACAAACTTAAAGACTTTTATAACAAATACTGTGACATTGTTAAAGAAAAATGGCAAAAAAGAATAGAATATTTCAACATTTATTTGGTTAAAAATGTTAGTTCATTCTAAGTCTCAATCTACAATAGAAATTATTGCTGACGACTAATATAATCTTCAGTTTATGTCAAAAAGTTTAAATATCTCAATAATATTGATATCGCAGATCTTAATAGCCGTATCGCAATAATGTATAATATCATGCAGCCCTAATGTCTAATACCAATATTATTTGACACTAAAACTAGAACTGAAACTTAATACTTATTTGGACAAGTGTCAGTATGAAAAAATGTAAATGAAAAAATTGGACGTTTCTTGTAAAGTTTAGAACAGTCTTTCTATCTTTAGTGTTGCATTTTACATTAATGTCTTAAAATGTATTATTATATCAAATTTGGTATAAAGTATGAAGCATTTTCCTTTGTATTGAAATTGAGTTTGATGTTGTAGCGTGACAACACTTCTGTCTGTACAATTATACTTAAAGCTTAAATGAAACTTCTTTCTCTCAGCTTCTTTCCTCACAGCTGTCATTGTGAGCAGACCCACGAGATTAATATAAAACACTTTTGACTCAGGTTAGACATCACTGTTTTTCCTCTTTAGAGATTTCCAGTAAAACAGTTGTTCATTTCCCTTCCTTCTCTTTGACTCCATCAGACACAGACACATCATCCACCACCAGACATTTAGCGTCACATTCAGGAAGAAGTCATTTAAAAACCCCAACATAAAACAAACCAAAACACGTCTGCTCTTCTGGTGGGGTCCAGCACTTGCAATGTTTCACACTGGGGCATTGAGGTCACATTTCTGTATAGAGATAGACACAATTAATGCCTCACTGTGGTACATTTCTGGTGTGGATGGGCCGATATACATATTTGGAGCTGAATCCGAGCTGCTGTGGCTGAAAAGAGATATTTGCCGATAGCGATATCAACATTTTAAAATCCATAGCAAGGCCCACAAATATATTTTAAGTTGAAGCAAAGTTCACAAATTATCTTTTCCCTGTATGAATAAATAATAACAAATAACAAACATAATAACTGAATGTAATTATTAGTGTTGCACTGATCCAGCTTTTTCAGATCCAATACTGATTTCGATACTAGGGCTTTACGTATCAACCGATACCTCTGCAGAGACTGAAAATAGCATTTATTTTCTTAAAACAAGACAAAACTAATCCAAATTGGTTGTGCAGTTATTCTTTATCCTTCAACTAATCAAAGAACAGCTTTATTTAAACAAAACCTCAAACATCATGAGATGTTCTCGACCAACAAGGGCCTTTATAAATCAGTTTAAAAATGCAACCAGGATATTGGCTGAACTGATATTTTGGAGCCGATATCCAGTTAAACTAATTTATTCGTGTCAAAGCTGCGCGATACCAGTATCAGTATCGGTGCATCCCTAGTAATTATGTGAGATATAAAATGATTGCGTAAAGCCCAGTTGCTTTTCTATTTCAATTTTTACTCATTAGACTGTTTAAAAAATGATATTAAATAAAATAAACGCCAAATATCGGATGGTTTTCCCCCGATATGGGCCAATACCGATATTGGAACCGACACATTGCCCGTCCCATAACACCGTAACATCTCCAAGGAGGTGACATACTCTCCATCCGAAAAGATACATAATACATCCTGCAGTGGGAATGAAAAATGTCTTTAGTCGATGCTTTTGTGGATCAGAAGAAGTGCCTGTACCGATGTGTTTGTGAATTTTGATCACTGACAATGGCAATAAACCGTTTTCTGATTCTGATTATTTGACTGACCTGGTTCATTATTTGAGTTCTTTCTGAGAATAAAATATTGAGTGTTGAATATTATGAAATGTGAACAAAAGACCTAAACTGAACTAAAGTTGTCAAAAAGTGTCCAGGCAGAATAAAAATCACATCATTTGATTGTTTTTGCGTTGTCTATATCTGTTTGAGAATCAAGAACAAGTAAAAGATCACATAGAAACATTAATTACCGTCCATTGTCTAAAAAAAGAGTATTTGATTTAGATGTCGATATTGAGCCTTTACCTTGTTTATTGTTTATTTATTGGGACAGTATACTTTCGCAGTCTTATCTGTTGTGTTTTTGTTCTTTTCTAGAGTTGTGTCACTGTTTCAACATCGACGTGAAGAATCCTCGAATCTTCACGGGTCCAGAAGACGCTCTGTTCGGCTTCTCGGTTTTACAACATGAATCAGACGGCGAGAAATCGTGAGTCTGGGGTGAACTGGAGCCACTAGTTTTACCCACAAATGAAAAAAGGACTTTATATTGAATGAATTATTGTTATTTTGTTGTAGAATGCTTGTCGGAGCGCCCTGGGACGGACCACCCAACAACAGAAAAGGAGATGTGTACAAATGCATTGTGGGAGAAGAGAGGAACTCCAACTGCAGCAAAGTCTATTTAGGTAAGACAGACAAACATGTGTCCGTTATGAATCAGACATATTTTTATATTAAGGGGAAGTAATACATTAGTAAGCCTTAATTTCCATCTCATTATCCTCTTCAAAAAGGTTAATCTGGACTTCCATGGAATAAATGTAAGCGCTGTTTCTTTTTATTGGATCGGAAAGTTGTTTTTTGTACTTGAACATCACATGACTCACTATATTCTCACAAAAATAATATTACGAGAAGCGCTGCGTTTGTACACGTTCAGTTCCGATTCTAGACAGGTTATAGAGTCAGTGTGAATGATTATGTTTTCTCCTGTAAAAGCTCAAAACACAACTAAAATGTAAAAGAGCTTCTACAGTCTGATACAGAAGTCTACACCTCTGCTAAATATTAAACCGTAAACAGTTGTAAACAGTTGTAAACAGTAGAAAACCAGATAAACAACAGGAAAACTGCTGCTGCATTCACATTTATCACTGATACAGACTTTATAATCACACACAGTTGAACTCATTATCTTTCACTACATAAAGATGTTTCTGAGTCCAAGTGTTGAGGAATTTAATTGTTGCGGGACAGTCAAAGTGTCCTACAGCTCCTGCAAACATGTCTTCACAGTCGCAGCAACAACGAGAAACTACTTTCAGTTCCAGTTTACGTATAGTAAAAGTTAATTTGAGGGAAACAAAAGCTCCATGGACACATATTAAGCCAAAGAAAAGCAAAGAAATGCATTATCAGTTGTGCTGCATATAATTCTGTCGCTGAAGTCGGGAAGTTGGGGGTCATTTTTTCAAATGTACATTTTCTCTGCATAATTCTAAGGAATAAAAGCTTTTTAACTTTTCTAAAATGGAAGGAGAGGCTTGTTGTTTGTTGTCTGAGTTTACACTGCAGACAACCATCTTTTTATTCTTGTTTATTTACTTATTTGTTGATTTAAACGTTTTATTTTCATCCTCCAACCCTGTTTAAACCCCAGATGAAGAATTAACTATCTTCAATGCAAAACAAACAAACAAACAAAACACCAATAAGATAACCTCACTGTCATATTAAATCTCACTCAGTATTGTGCGTTATTGTTTACAGGTGAAACTGCTCTCCAAAATGTCTCCAAAAACCTGAGGAATTCTCACCTGGGAATGACCCTGACGCCGGACTCACCCGATGGCTTCCTGGTAAGATTATGGTTTAAGATTATGGATTAATTCAGCCATTTGAAATCAACAGCAAACTAAAGCTGATATCAAAGATCATTTGTTATCATAGTCTCCCCTTCTTGAGCTTGAACAATGTTGTAATAGTGTTCTCCCAACAGAAATACATCTGGAGTTATGTATTTTGTTTCATATGCACTCATTATGACTCCAACATGTCCCTCTGTTGCGCTCTAAATGTTTGGCCAGGTCTTTACACTTTCCCCAGACTTATTTTGACAATTTTAGCTTTCACATCCCTTACACTAAGATCATCGCAACTGTTAAACTTGCAGATGGACTTTTACATATTTTTTCCATATACTAGATACACTGTCAAGCTAAATAACATCATGCAGTGGTCTTAAGTACATTTCTAGAATCAGAAAAAGATTTATTGCCCAACTTTGAATTTCCTTTGCTTTGTCACAGTAAATGTAAATCACATTAAACTATGACATAAACATAAAGGCATGCATAAAATGAGGTAAAATAAGGTGAACATAGATACAGAAATATACAGTATGGACAGAACAACTTACATACTTCTCAAATACTTTTCAGACCAGACTTTGTTTTGTTTACCTGACAGTTTAAAAAGAAACATTTCAAATATAAATGTGTTAAAATAAACTGTTAGACGTATTTGAGAAGTATGTTATTCTGTCTATAATGTATCTGTTGTATTTGAATTCAAATACCAAAATAGCCTCTATGGACCAGTTTATTAACACAATATTGTGCATTTATAATATAATGATATCAAATTATTACTGTACAATTATTGTGAAAAGATACATAATAGTTTTAAAATCATCATCAATTTATGAAACCATGACCAAACAACAGTTAAATAACACATTTTCTATCAATTCACATGTCAATAGATGTAAATACCATTAAACTGTTTTAAATACCATTAAACTATGTGAGCAGCTTAATGAAATCAAACTTTCTGAATGAAAATATTATGGTAATGTGACATAAACAGCCATATATTGAATTGAAATGACGTATTTTTGCATCTGAATGTTTTGCAATTATAATTTTTGTCGTTATTATTAGCTAAATAATCCCAAATAACATTGACGTCCCTATTGTGAACACTTTAATGCTGTATAAGTGAGGTCAAATGTCTTGCCCAGTGACACAGCAACCTTAATTTGACGATTTCCCTTGAATTGCAGTGGACTAAATCTCATATTGTGAAGTATTTAATGCGTGCCAGATCCTGCCTGCTGTGTTGGGTGTGGAGTCGGGCACAGTTCATGAATGTGTTTATCTTTATCCCAGTGGTCAGGTCTATAACAGGACTGGAATGCGTCTCCGGCCCTTTGTTAATGACAGACCTTCCAAAAGCCATTGCACCTCAGTTACATTTCTCCCTCTGCTCTCTCCTCCTTCCTTTCTCTCATCCTCTTCCTCTGGCTCTGTCTGTCTGTGTGAGCCTCGTCCCTAATGACAGGACGAGAAAAACCAAGATGTTTCTCTTTCACTGTCCACCGAATATTCAACCCCGCACCCTTCTTTTGTCTGTGCTGTGGTGGGAAGTAACTGAGTATAAAAGTAAAAGTACTAGGGTCCCTGATGTTCACGCCGCGAAACTGAAAGTACGTTTTTGGATCTGTGTGACTCGTCCCTAGCTCTGGCAAACCCTTTGGTACATCATTATCTTTCACAAGCATTCATTTTCAGGCTCGTGCACGGCTTTAAAGCTGATTTTTTTCAGACGGTGAAGTAAACCTTGGGTGGACAACCAAAGAGTAGCCAATCAGAGCGCTGCTTTCAGTTCTCATTTCCAGGTTGACATTTAATACTTTTTTAGAAACAAGTCGGTGTAATCCCTCATTTGTCGAGGAGTTTTCAAGTTTCAGAACCAGATCCAAGGTTTTCTGCTCAAAATTCGTAGACACAAGTTGTTCGTCCCGGAGAACGCAGATTGAGAATGACTTTCAAATGGAAGTCAAAGCGTCTTTTTCAAAAACAGTATTCATGTGACCACCCCTTAAATCTTTCCTACGATAAAATACTTTTTATTGCATACAAATAGCGCACACTGGTCTCATTTTTCATGCCATAGTAGCACATTGTTTACCAGCTGACAGTTAGCATTTGTTTTGTTTTTTTCTCCTAACTGATCCCTAGTTTTTGTTGCATTTCAGTTAAAGCTAAAAACACAAAAAATCACACAAATGTCCCCAAAAAATAAGTAAATACATTATTTAAAATGTTGATGACCCCAGCTGTAAATAAAATGTTTAGGTATCTGTACTGTACTTGAGTAAATTTTGCTTTTTATATTTTTTATTACTTGGATTATACTACATTTGAGAGCAAGAATGTCCTTTCTACTCCTTTACATTTTTTCCTTTTTTTTTTGATATTTATGGTGACATCCTGCCTTAAGATTTTGTGTTTAAGTTCTGGTGTTAAGCAAGCAAAATATATAAAATATTTACATAAAAATGACTAGATACATTAAGTTATCTTTTCAGTCACCTCTGCTGACCAAAATCTGCACAATTCTTTATCAAAACTACTACATTTGAGTCTGTGGGAAATACTTTTACTTGAGTTGATCTTTTTACTTTTGTGATCATTTCTCTTTATTATTAAGTAATTTTTTTCTACTGTATCTGTACATTTAGTAAGTAAAAAAGCTGCGTACCACTGTGTCCGCTATACATGCCTTTTTTTACATACGGGACAGCCCACCACACTCGAACCTTATTTCAGTGCCAAAAGAAATGCTTTGAAGACTAAAATATGTTTGTCCCTCCCCCTTCTCTCTCCTTCCATCTATAGAAACAATCTGACTTAAATTGCTCGGCCGGGCTGGCGTTCCAGTTCTGCTAAACCGCTCATGACAACAGTTACTGCCAGCTCGTCAACAATAGCCTCACTCTCTCGCCGCTGCTCCCTCATTTCTCTGTCCCCCAAAAACCACACAATTGTAGATTTTCCATGACTTATTCGGTCTCAGTACTTGTTTGCCTTTTGTTTCCAGTCTGCAGTTTTTATGTGTTTATACTCTGGTTAGCGGCCGCACTTGTCTACGTGTTTGAGCCTTTGAAAACGGCCCACCACCTACTGCTCCTGAACGACGTGTAAACAGACTCAATTAACGGTAGTTCATCATTTAAAGTGGGACTGTTTGGATTTTCTTTGACTATAAAGTTATTTTTGATTACCTTGAGAACTCCATTGTGCAACTTTTATAGCATGAACTAACCTTTAACAATGCGTTTTCAATGATTCCACCAAGGATTCAATTACAAAAAATAAAACAGCAGACGACAGTGAAATTGTAATATTTCCAACAAAAACAACTTTCAATTCCTTAAACTATATAATAAAACAATTTAACTGTTATTTAATACTCAAACATGCATGAAAGAAGCAAAAGCATTATTCAGTTTATGTCTTTGAAGGAACAATTTCATAACAAGCTAAATATTTATTACGTAATGCCCTCTTTGATTTAAGTAAATTAATTTATCTTCTCTCAAGTAGGAGACAAAAATGGATATCTCAATGTTTTTTGGAGCGTCCCGATATCGACATTCAGACAATATTACACATTTTGTCTGATAATTAAACCTCAGCGTCACATCAGTTTGGTTTAATGATCAGACAAATGTGAAATGCCTGTAAGATTAATCACAAAAGTGCAGAACACCTACAATCTGGCTTTTTCATTTATACATTTTTAATCAGCACTTTTGTTGCATTTTTTACCATAAACAATATCCTCTACTACTTTTACATATCTTCAATACAACTTTCACAATATTAACTAAATTTCAATACATTTTCTACTACACACTCTACTCAAAAACTGGATACTAATCGATGTTAAAACTGGCATTGAAAGCTATCGAGACAAAAATAAATCACATGAGCTGGACAGAATCTGACCTTTACTGAGTGCTTTATCAAAATTAGTGAGACCACATGGAAACACTTTTTGTATTGAAAATGACTGTGTATTGTCTGTAAAAGAGTGACTTTTTTTAATCATTGTGTTATCAATATAGATATACAGTATTGAGCTTTCTTTTAAGTATCGAAATAGAGTTTTCGAATCGTGAAAGTACTTCTTTTTTTGTGATCACATTTTTATTCACGTGATGATATTTCATTTGCAGTAACACAAAGTGCATATTAATCACACCTTTAATATTTATACCCCCCTCAACCCCAGCACCCCTTTTGATGGGCATGTACAAAGACAGATGAAGAAAATAGGGTTAGGGCTACACAAAATACACAAAGTAGATAATAGATACTATCTCCTCTCCTGTGCAGGCGTGCGCCCCGCTGTGGTCCCAGGAGTGCGGCACGTCCATGTTCAGCAAAGGCATCTGCGCCTCTGTCAGCGACGACCTGCAGCCTCGAGAGACCATCGCCCCAACTGCACAGAGTAAGTACAAAGTCAAACTACTCTGCACCAGAAACTCTGTGAATAATAACTAAACTCTTCTCGTGTGTCAGGGTGCTCGACGTACATGGACATCGTCATCGTTTTGGACGGATCCAACAGTATTTACCCCTGGTTCGAGGTCCAGAACTTCCTCAGCAACATCCTCAGCAAATTTCACATCAGCCCTGACCAAATGCAGGTAAAATAAAATGTGCATTTTATGTTTTATTTCTGGTATTGGGTCTGTCCCCTCTTTGTTTGCATAGGGATGCTATAGTTTTACCGTGAATGTTGCACGGCATTAGACTTAAGACTCAAAAACACACATTGAAACACAAGCATTCTTAGTGGCGGGGGGTGGTATATTTTTTGGGGTGCGCCATTATAAAACATAATTTAAAAAAGAAAAAAAGGAGAAGAAAAATATGTCGCATGAGAGAGCATTGAATACAGATCTCCCACATGTGAGGCAAACGCTTGACCTGTGGAGCTATACTTTTCACTGAAGAGTTGGTGCCAATGTAATTCACTGCTCAATCCAGATCCTCCACAGACAAGCCTTATGTGATTAAATGATTTCTGTGTTTTACATTTGTACCCATGAGGTTGAAGATTAGATTTGAAGCTGAAATAGTCGTCACAGACAGACAGATTGGTCAGAAATATGACAGAAATACACACATCCTCAGTACTCAGGTGCAGTTCTGTCTACGCACAAGGGAGGGACTTTACGGCTGTGATGGAGAGCAGCTCTGGAGTTGGTCAAAACTTGAGGCTCTCTCACACTCCCAGTCTGTGCGCAGGGATCCAGTGCACACAACGGGCAACAAATGAACACAATAATGCACTAAGACCATGTTTAACATTATTAAAACACATACTATGTAGAAACACATTTTACACAATATATGAAACACATAGCCAAAAATAAAATTACAAATATATGTATTTTTTTATTTGGGTCAAGTCAGGGGGTGACTCTATTGACCGACCGCCCTGTTCTTACTGTAAGTGCAGTCGCCTCTCCAAGGATTGGAGCACAGTGCATCTTTTGCAGAAATAATAGAGTAAAAGTACTGTATTTACACCACTGTGCATTTTGATTAAATAGGCATACTTATTATGTTTTTATTAGGTGTTAAGATCCAGGCATTTTTATTTATTTGTTTATTCATTTGGTGGTGACAGTGCGTATTATTGAACATACATGATATATATACCGTAAACATGATACATAGATTAGTTCATATTTTAAAACCCTTGTTATCTTCAAGTCATTGGTCTAGATTTCCAGACAAAGCAAAAACAATTTTATGAAAAAAATCAACCAGAAAACCTACATAGTGCACCTTTGAAGTTTAATATTGTGACAGTCTTACCACAATGTCATAGTTACAGTCACCAACCAAAGCCCTGAAGAAGATTCCTGGTTGGGACGACAGCCTAAGGGTACTAATTCAGGCTTAGTAACTTCTTAACAAATACTTTAGCTTTAATTCCTGGTCCTAATCTTAATTAAATAGATAATAGATAATCCTGAATTATGCTTAATAAACTATATGTTACTTTTGAATTAAGTCTTTTTTCATGCTTTGTTCAGGCAAATTAAGGTGTAGTTATTGTAACGTGTTACCGGGTTTGGGTTTGGAATTAGGGTTGGTGGTTACTAAACCTGGATAATTCTTGAAAACTGTTTGTTCATGCTTTATTAAGGCAGGAATAAGTATGAGTAGTTATCATAATGTAAGTGTTACCGCTACATCCTATTAGGGTTAGATAAAAGGCCCATGTATTATGTGCTCATTAATGTACTGTAATGATTCTGTAAATCTCAAATTAAGTAAGTATTTAACTCTCTAATCTGGTAGTCATTATTATGCCTATAGTGCATCCTTAAAACTTGGTTCTGATGCCCAGTGCAAGAAATAAAAGTAATTGCTAACATAATAAAAGTAAAACAGCGCAGAGCAATGGTTTGGCAAGTACATAATAATAATATGTAATGTGCAAAGACCGTGTTCTCTGGAAGACGAGTGAAGTTTTCTGGCATTACAACACCAGCGAAGGGGCTGAATGTGATGCTTGGGGGGCAACAGGCAACATGAGGTGAAGAGGAAATACTTTTGGTTTTTGAATAAATTCAAACATTCCCCGAGTGCTGTTTGCTTTGAGAACTGGACCGGTACTTTTTAAAGCGACAGTGCCTACAGTGTCTACAGTTATGCAGTAGTTTTCCACGAAGAGGCGGTAATTAAGCGTTTGTTTTATTGTAGATGTTTACTTTTGCAGGTGGGCTGCCACTAATGATTATTAGTCGACTAAACAAACGATTATTTCTGTTATACATTATTCACCAAATAATTGACTGAAGGTTTCTAGAGAGAGGATATTTTGTGAATTTATGAATAAAGTGTGTTATTGAGTATAAGTAGTGATAATGTTTTTTTTTTTTTTACATTTTGATGTAATAATGCTACTGCCTTTGTGATAAAAGATCTTTTGACATGTGTTTTAGAATCTGTCCAGTCCAATTAACGATTACAATTATCAGTTTTTATAGTCGTTTATTTTTTAATGTTTTATCTTGTCATGTACAGTGTCCTTGGTTGTTTTGAAAGGCACTTACCAATAAAAATGTATTATTATTATAATGTATAGCTATTATTAGTTGCTATTAGTCAATTAATCATTGCAGTCCTGTACTGCAGTTTACGCTAAAATATTCTGATGTTAAATGCATAAAGTTTTCAATTTTGTGTTATTTCAAAGGGGCTTTTCTAGTGGCACAAATTGGCTGAATCTTTGCATTTTGGAGTACAATATTTATGAAGAAAGGGCTTGACCATTTGATATGGTTGGTGGTTTATTTTGATGTATATGTGAAAGGTTGAATATCTTGATGCATGTTGCGTGCTCTGCTGCAGATTCTCTCTCAGTTGGAGCCAGACAGACATTGTGACTAATTGCTACCGCTAAAGCCTTAAACACTGACTGTGGACGCTCTGCAGAAGCTAAAACCTCTAATAATGAAAGACGTACGATGATTATAAAAGCCACCAATGGGCAGCCTTAGGTATACTCTCAATTATACGGTTAACGCAAATTTTCTCTTTTATACGTGAGAAGAGAGTTTGGCTACATCCATCTGCCCTACATATTATGCAGAATCAACATTTAATGTTTCCCCTCACCATGAACTCACTCCAGGTGGTATTTTGATGTTGGACTGTCGTAAAGAGCCCCATTATTCTTTATTATTCAGTCATCTATTTGATTTGTTTAGTACTTTAAATAGATAAGGCCAGCTAACAGAATCAAAAGCTTTCTCAGCGTCCAAACTTATCACCACAGCTTCGTTTTGCTTTTTATGTAAATGGTTCTTTATGTGTAAAGATCGCAGTTGTGGAAAGTAACTTGAGTAAAATCTTTAGGTATCTGTACTTTACTTAAGTTGTTTTTACAGTGGATACATTTGAGATCTGAAAGTATCTGTACTTTTTGCTCCACTACATTTCTTTGATTGGGCTGAAAAGTAGAAAGTACTTTTCATTTTGTTTGAGGTTTATTCTAAGCGCGTTGATAGTGACATTCTGACTGAAGGTTTTGAGTTCACCTCAGTAACAAATAAACAAAACTATACACATAAAATTAAATACATTCATTTGAATTGTACAATTAAGCACAATTCTTTACCAAAATTACAACATTAATACATAAAACTGGTCTCACAATATGTATGAAATACTTTGACTTTTTACTCTTAAAGTACAACAGATACTTAATGTTCACGTTTACTTAAGTAGATTTTTTAACATGATGCTTTTACTTTTACTTGAGTAATTTCTGCACACATATCTGCACTTTTACTTGAGTAACAAAGTTCTTTCAACACAGATCGTCTTAGCTGTGTTGGGTTTATCGTTTGTTAATAAATCCCTCTTGATCACTGTCAATCAAATTTTATTCCATTCTTTTGGACATTATTGAGGTCTATATAGAATAGTCCCTTGATTTTCAACCAGTGTCAGGGAACACTCTTGTGCCTTGAGGCGTGGCCAAGTGTACCTTGAAAAAGTGTCCGATTTATATCCACACATGGATTTAATACAATTTTGGAGTGACCAGAACATATTTTTAGACAAAAAATAAAACAAAACAATCAGAAATGGACACATTTAACTAACCAGACAGTGACACAGACATTACTCCCATGTTACATACAAGATTTGTTTACTAAAAAGTCAAAAAGGTGGTGTGCCGTGGTATCTTTTCAACCAAAAAAGGGTGCCGTGACTCAAAAAAGCTGCAATAGTCCATGTTCAGGCTTGATGCATATTTGAGTTATATTTATTGTCTTGTATTGAATGCACCTTTGTTCTGAAAATTTGACTTACCCCCTGCACACACCCTCAGGTCTTACTTTACTCTTTTTTTTTTTTTTTTTTTCCTGAAAACGGTTCAACAAAGGGTTCAACAGTGTTTCATAGCCATTAAAAACAAATCCGATTGCTACTGTAAACTGCAGCTATAACTGAATCATGGTTTGGGCAGCACCAGGCAGTAAACCTTGGAAATGTCTTACCTCCAAGAGAATGTTTACTTCTGAACACATGGCCACCTGAAAACTATCAATTTAACTGTCCCACTGTTCGCAAATACTGGACTGAGAATAAAAAGGCTCTGCAGGGTGTTGTGAGCAGACATTCATAGACGTGAAAGTGTCTATCTCTGCCTGCTGCTCAAACAGTCCCACTTTGCTGCCGATGCTACCTGGACTTGCGTCACACGGAAAGCTCCTTCACAAATGAATGGACCAGTTGATCCCCATATTAAATTATACAAAAGTTTCATGATATTTATGCCATTTATCTGCTCTCCTCTCCAGTGACATGTGAAAGAGGATGTTTTGTGGTCACTAGATGCTCACCAGAAGTGCACAAGTTCAGAAATATCAACTTAAAGTCAGTTAGCCTTTAGCTAAGATGACAGTTCATTCATTCATTCATTTTCTACCGCTTATGACAGTTTTACACACTAATTATTATATGGAATAAAAAACCAAAGGTTTGCACACTCAACAATGACTTGTAACAAGGCTTTGGTCTCTCATAAATGTGCTCGATGGGTTGGTACCAGCAGACACTCTCTGGATTATTCAGAATTTGCGTGTTTTGTGGGCTAATGCTAACGGCTATAGGGAAAATGCATGAGACTTACGCCGAAGTCCTTCAAATCATACTGGACTAGCCGCATTGCTAAGTGGTTCATAGCGTGAGCATCGAACGCCGCGTCTACTTATTTTTATGTCTTTGGTTGTGAGTATGGGCATCTCACTTACCTTCAGAAATATTTGTCTGCATTTGGGTCTCAAAACTCCTTCCATGGTCACAATAAATGGATACCTTTGGAATATACTTCTGGCAGCAGGGAAAAAGCCGTCACAAAATATGGAGGCCTCAAGCTGCACCAACAATCAAGGACTTAAAGTTTATGTTACACATTTCACTCTGATTATATTTAAGATTTTACTAAACATTTTGCCTATTTGTCCCCAGTTTGAGAGTTTTGTAAAGTTTATATTGTTACTTCCTGAATATGAGTAGAGGTAAAAACTGTTACCTAGCAACCATTTTGTTAACAAGGGCCAAAATCCATATAAATTGCACAATAGTTATGATTTGACAATAAACAATACCTGAGAACACATTTATTTTGTTGAATTATTGTTTGAACTATCAAAAAATGTGTCAGTTGCATTTAAATTGTCTCTGTGTTTTCAATGGCAAAACTCAGCTCTTCTTCCTGTAATTTTAAACCTTATTTTCCTAAATTTCCTCACAAATTGCATTGTGACTTATTTAAAACTGTGATAAATGTTTACCACAGGTTGAATCCCACCAAACTAAATCGTAATTAGACAAACATGAGAACCTTCCTATAGACTTTAAGACCAAATGCAATGACTATGCCAGACTACATGTTTAGGACTTTGTAAAATGTTTGTTTGCTCTCTTTTTTATGTTAAACCAAAAAACAGAAAAAGAATGGCAAAATAGAAAAAGAAATTCTACATACTTTGGACTTAGATAGGATATATATGTTGGACAATTATTATATGCCTTCATTTGTGCCGATTGCCTGTTTTGTTCTATGTTTTTTGTTTTCTCATTTGTTCTAAAAATTGAAAAAAAAAGACAGAAAACTCTCCATGTCATTCCAGGTGGGGATCCTGCAGTACGGTGAGGTGGCGCTGCACGAGTGGTCACTGAAGGACTATCAGACGACACAGGAGGTGGTGGACGCGGCCAAAAACATCAGCCGCCAGGAGGGGCGAGAGACCCGCACCGCATATGCCATCCACATGGCCTGGTGAGCGCTGTCCATCACCCCTGCACCAATATTATGAGTCTCACGACCGTCTGACCACCAGGCTCATTTAGCAGTGTTTCAACAACAGATATATTTTACGCACATGTCTTTTCGGTCTGTAATTATATATATCTTACATTGACTCCTTTGTTAGTTTAGGCCATAAAGAGGAGAAAATTGTGACCTTTTTTTGCGGGAATTCAATGCCGTTACCAGTAAATGACCTCATAATGTGATTCTAATGTGTACATTGTATTAAAAGCATAACCTCAATAACTTCCCTGTTAAAATACAAGTCTTTATCGTTACACATTTAGTACAAAATAAGTCCAGGGTTTTTTTGGCTCGTAATTTGAGTCTATACAAATGTCTTTAAAGATTTAACTTAAGCTCTCTGTCTTATAGTATCCATTTCTTTTCAAAATAAAATTCCTGCTTTATTAAAGTCATACCCACAGTGTACCCAGTAACCCGCCCCGGTGCTGCCTGCGTGCGGTAAAGTTACAAATGCTTCAGGTAATGGGATAGTTCCTGTTTTGTGGTGCATTTAAAGGCGAGGAAGAGTGTTAAAAGGGCAGTTGAAAAGCACTGACTGGAAAATTCTGTTAAAAAAAAGGTAGTTTAAGTGGTGTTAAAACACTGACAGGAAATCCACATTTTTGAAAGTGTCCACAGCTACAACTAATCTTTCCTTTTGGGTTTTAGCATCAACCACCAGAACAACCATTTTTAATCTCTAAATGTTCACAAAACTTAACTTTGATTTGACCATTTTAAAACAGTTTAATTCAAAAACATTACATCAGCTTTATTCTTTGTCTGTTTTTAAGATGTGTGTTGCACCCTTTTTTATTCTTGCTTAAAGGTGCACTGTGTAACTTTTCTGATGTACTATCTGCCGTCTGCCTGTCTCCATGGAGATATTATTTATTTCACTACAATGTCCCTCAGTATGGCATTAAACTTATTGGCATGTAAACAAGCAGGTGATGGCACCAGACCACAGGCAAAAAAACAACAACCCAAAAACACATTTAATTTGAATAAATGCAAGATATATTATGTTTAATGCCATACTGTGGAACATTCCAAGCAAAAAAAAGGCAACAGTATCTCCATGGACACAAGCAGAAAAGTTATACCATGCAATTTGTGAACAGAATGGCCAAAATATAACTTAAACAAATACTATGATAGAACATTTGCATTAAAAAACGTTTACGACGGTGTAGTTAATTGAATTTTAATTGAGATTCAGTCATTTTGAATTGTCAGTGATCGGCTTTGGTCTTTTTATTTGTGAGCTCCACAATCAATCCTCAGTAAAAGCTTCGGACTTCAGTGGGATCCATTTTGTTGGAAATTTTACAATTTTGTTTGTGTGAAATGGAAATATTCTGACGTCTGTTGTTTAAGTTGGGGAAATGATGAAGCCATTTGTTGTTTTGTTGCTTGTTTTTAATTAGGCAAAATAAAATTGTTTAAGAAGTTGAGATCATGTTCAATATTTGGAACAAAATCTTGATAGACTTTATTGTCATGTTGTTTTATTGTCTTATCGCCCAGCTCTAGTTTAGATGATAACAAGTAGGGATGGAACAGTAAACAATAATATCGTTGGGAAGGAAGGAAGACAATAATCGTTTGTGCTACATTTTGTATAATCTTGATAATCGCCAACCAAGATAATCACTATTTTGTCACCAGATTGTGCAGAAAAAAGCAACTCATCCATTATGTTCTCTTCTAGATTGTTTTTGTTTTCACCTTTAACAAAGTACAAATCTATAACAGTTGTTTAAACACAGAACTTATTCATAATAAGAATCTAAAGTTTATAAGTCACGTCACTGTCAGCAATTTTAATAACTTTGGTGATATTATCCATCCATCCATCCATCCATCCATCCATCCATCCATCTATCCATCCCAGATTTCCATCACCCCAGACACTTCCTCCAGCTCCTCCGGAGGGATCCTGAGGCATTTCCAGGCCAGTTGAGAGACATAGTCCCTCCTGCGTGTCCCGGTGGGACTCCGTCAGGGCTGCCCTTTGTCACCAGTGATATTATCGTTAATTTCAATTATTTTGGCCATGGAACACATTTTTTGCCACACACTTTCAGCAGCTCTGTTGTGTCATTAACATTTATTTAAACCAGATTTTAGACAGGACTCTATGTTTACAAGAGTTCAACAAGTTTACGTCTGAGTCAAAAATTGATAGATTAAGTTTTCATGAAGATTTATACTCAAGAGACTAAACAACCCAAATGTAGAAACAAGATATAATATTAAAGAAACAATTGTTCTGTTTTGAAAATGTCATTATAATGTAAAAAAAATAGTCATCATTGTGGTGTCAAAATCGAGCTTTTCCTATGTATCAAAATCGAATGTGACAGTCTATGTTTGTTCTGTGTTTTTTTAATTAAAGAACTGAAAAAAGAAGAAAAGAAAAAGAAAACAGGGCTGCACAATATTGAAAGTTAGTGCGAAATGCGATGTTGGGTGTCAAGTATTGCAATAACGATGTGATCTCAATATTTTTTCCTCATTTGCATATATTTTTCTTTTCTTTTACAGTTATAAAAGATAACAAGTACTCAACTCATACTTTAAAATATAATAGCTTAGGTACAAATGGTGTTGCTTTGTCCATTATTCTGCAAACCATAACAATACATTACTGAGGCATTTTAGACATTTCAGACATTTTATTCACCCTCATTTATGTGTGTATGAAATATTGAAAAAGTTATGAGGATTTTGAAGCAAGAACTTTAACAAACAACACTAAAACATTCGCATTCGTACTTCGCTAAACAGCACTTTTGGGGTTGAACATTTGTGTGTTTGATTGGTCAAAAGTAAAAACAAGCTCAGGCGCACAAGAAACACAAGATGAATGCATTTAACCAGTAGAAATTATCGTGCATCTTTGTGATATGCATTTTGCGAGAATAACAAGTGCGATAACAACATTTTTTTATATATTGTGCGACCTTAAAAGAAAATGTAGTTATTTTATAGTCTACAAATTAAATGGCACTTATACAGCGGACAGTTTATCCCATGAATTTTTGGGATGCCAATTTTGTTCTCTCTTGTTCTACCTTTTTTGTTTCAAAATTGAAAGCGAAAACTAAACGACACCAAAAGTAATATCAAAACAAGATATAATATTAAAGAAAAGAATATTTCGTTTAGATTTGGTTTCAAAATCAAGTCTTTTCCTCTGCATCAAAATCGAGTTTGACGTTTCAGCCTCGTGACAACATTGCGGCGTTAGATAGCTGGCTTTGCAGAACCCGCAGATGGGACGGGGCAGAAGAATAACAGACTGGTTTGGGTAGCGCTGCTGAGTTAGCACAGCTCCAGGTGTGGCATGGCCTGGTGCCGCTGGGTCAGCCAAGTCCTCCTGCCACAGCTGTGAAAACACACCTCCCTCTGTACAGTGCATCCTCAAGTATCCACGCCGATGTATACGCTACGCTCAAACGGCCCATTTCTATTCTTAAAAGAGCTGACTGCATCAAACTGCCTTCATGTGCTGACCCCGTGACCAGTGTTATCGCTTTTCACAGCATGCGCGACCTTTGAACCCAACCCCAACTAACCCCGGGCTTATTATAACCGTTCCTTCAGCTCCACAGCAAAGGAAGTTCGGTAAATCACATTAGACACGCTGGTTTATGAGCGCAATGCTTTGGCTCAAGGTTAAGGATGAAAACGTTCCTGTGTCCTGTGCATTTGACCCTTCCACTGGGGCAAACAGGATCAAGAGCAGGGAAGGAGTCATGTGTGCGTTTTATGTTGATGTGGGAAACCAAGGCACCCAAAGGAAACCCACCCAGACGCGGAGAGAACATCCAAAACTCTACCCGCTCCAGGAATCACATCTTACGTCTTCCTGCTGTGGAGCTAGAATCATATGACAGTTAAAAATGTAGAAAGAGTGACACAAAAATCAATTATAACAACTGTGGGTATTGTTATACTGTATAGAATGTAGATTTGTTAGACTTGAAAAAATGTACTTCAGGGTGGATTCATGATTGTCATGGTTTGGTCTTGATTTGATCCTGGTTTGATCCCGGTTTGGTCCTGGATTGATTCTGATTTGAGCCCGATTTGGTCCTGATTTGAGCCTGATTTGAGCCTGATTTGGTCCTGGTTTGGTCCTGTTTTTTCCTTGTTTGTTTGTTCCTGGTTTGGTCGGGATTTGATCTTGGTTTGGTCCTGGTTTGGTCCTAGTTTTGCTCTGGTTTTGCCCTGGTTTGATCTTGATTTGATCTTGCTTTGGTCCTGGTTTGGTCCTAGTTTTTCCCTGGTTTGTTCCTGGTTTAGTCCTTGTTTTGTGTTGGTTTTACACTGGTTTGGTCTTGGTTTTGGTCTTGAGCGTGTGTGAGCCGTATTAACCCCATCACTTTTACAACGAAATCGAACTGCATAAAAAGTTAGATTTGTTGGGCTTGAACTTGAACTTTAGGGTGCATTCACGTGTCCTGGTTTGATCCTGGTGTAGGCGTAATTTGGTCTGGCTTAGTGCTTGTCAATTCCAGGTTTAGCTTCAATCTTGACATTGACTGTATTAACCCCAAAATATAAAATGAAAAACAAATCAGAATAAATGTTGGTTTGTTGGACTTGACAAAACTTGATCTTTCGGGTGCGTTTACTCTTGTCCTGGTTTGATCCTGGTTTAGTCCTGATATAGACTTGGTTTGGTTCTGCTCTAGTCTTGGTTTAGTCCAGGTTTAGTTCTGAGTTTAGTCCCAGTTCCCAGTTGTGTGAACTCAGCCATATTAACCCAGTAATATAAAAATGTAATCAATGTTCACAAATTCACACTTTTTCTTGTTTGGCCCTGCCTTGATCATGATTTAATTTTAATTAAGAATCAAATATCCAAACATAAAACAGTACTCCATAACGTCACAATCACAAATAGATCCCAGTATAGTCGTGATTCCTTGTCTAGTTGCCATCGAGGCAACTGTTGTTGTGATTTTGGGCATTATAAAAAATAAATTGATTTGATTTGATTTGATTTGATTTAGTTCTGAGTTAAGTCCTAGTCCTGGGCCGAGATTATAATTGGAAAAATAATTTGATAATTTATGTCTAAAATATTCTCTAAAGACCAGATATCACAGATTTTTTTCAAACATTGTTTTAGTGCAGTTTTAAAATCCAAAACAGCTTTGTTCGAAACCTTTTAAAAACAACATAAACAAAAATTTAATAGTACCAAAAAAAAAAAAACTACTTTCACTGGTATTAACCACACAATATAAAATGAAATAAACGTAATTCTGTATAAAAAGAAATAGATTTCTTGAGCAAACTTGACCTTCTACTGGACATGTACAAAACAATTCTTCTTAAATCCCAGACGTTCTTTGGGTTATTTAATTGTCCTTGCATTAACCGCCGCTGGAGCGTGCCGCGCCCGTCTGATGCCCCTCTGTGACACGCACACGGCGCTGCAGCTCTGACCACACTGTGTCATTACCACATGCTGTGACTCCATAAAGACGCTGTAACTGCAGCCAGGCCTCCCAATTAGCTGCACTTACTTTCTCTTGTCTTTCATCTCTCCTTTTCGTCTTACACACACCGTTTTATCTGTTTCCCTCTTTCCACCGTTACTGGTTTATGACTGACTTGTACAATTGTTTTTCAAATGCTTCAGCTCTTTATAGTCGGTGCTGGACCACCAATTGTTAGAGGACGTTTTGGACACAACAACTTAGCTGTATATTTAATAATCAAGCCTTAAATCAAATTAAAGGTAGTTTTAAATAAGGAAGTAGGTATTTAAATGTACTCTCCAGCGCTCACAAACCTGGTATTCACATGCATGACTTTGTGAACAGATTTTTCCAAAACGTGACACACAGCTTATTCTTCTGGTTTTTCGATCTATAACATTTTTACAATTGGATGCAGAGTTTGATTTTGTTTCTCAAGGAAAGGCTCTTTACTTGATACTCTTTGTTTGACGATAAAAAGTACTTTACATTTATTTTACCATGTAGTCTTATTCTAGGGCTGCTCAATAATGGCAAAGATTACAATCATAATTATTTGGCTCATAATTAAAATCATGATTATTTCGAATAATTACTTCTGTTGTCAAAATGATCCTATAAAGAATGAACCAAATATAGTTTATTAATAATCTTTTAGAAAAGTGCCTTTGCTCCAGGTTTTGTGGCAAAAGGAGTGCACTTTTATCTCTGAACAGAAGGCAACTCATTGTATTTACGATTACAACATTTTTGTAATTGAATGTAGTAATAATTAGAATCGCAGTTTTATATTTTTGTAATGGGTCCATGAAAATAAAAATAAAATATACACACTTTTATTCTGTGCCATTTAACACAAAAATAATCAAATTTCTTCCTCCAAAGTCTTCTTCTACTCCAAAACAACTTTTCCTGACTTAGATCTCTGTAGCTTTTGATTAATTGCCCAGCCCTTTGTATATGTGTTTATTGCTTTTTTCAGTTTTGATTCTATTATTGATTAGTATTTTGATTAATTGACGTTTCGCTTCTCATTTTGTTGAACTTTATTTTTTTGTCTGTATTTATTTGTTTATACTTTTAATCACTTTTAAATGTATCATCACCGTGAAATGGAGAGTGAAGAGAGATATTCAGTAAACAGTCTGAGTCAGGCATCTTTAGCCTATCCTACGTGCCGTGTCCAAACGCGGCTTTTTCCCCCCAACCCACTTATGCCACTTTGCATGTCTGTGCTAGCAAAAGTTTATTTTTTAGAACATCTTTTTTCACAGTTGGAGGCTAGGGTTAGGATTAAGAACAGATCAGTTGGTTAAAAGACAAATATTATGCAAAATTGACTTTGTTGAGCTTTTAACCATGTTCTAACAAAAACATACCTGGAGTAGCATATAGCTTTATTCACGTTTGTTTGATGATGCTTGTTTGTAAATCCTCTCTCCCCCACACTGTGTTCTGAACTCCTTCCATGTGTGACGTAGATCAGTGGTTCTTAAACTTTTTCAGTCAGACCCCAAAAATAACAATAGTTTACATTCGCGACCCCCAAACACAAAAAATAGGCGACGCACAAAGTGATAAATTAGCCTTATCTCCAATGTTTGATTTTATTTTGAGAATATAGACCTAGAAAATGACCAAGAAATAGGAATCTACATTTACCACTGCATTTGAAGGCGTCAAGCCTTGTTTAAGACTATTGTATACATTTTTCCCATCATCTAGGGACCCCTGGAAATCATTTCGCGACCCCATTTGGGGTCCCGACCCCTACTTTGAGAATCACTGACATAGATGATGCTCACGTCACTTATCCAAGGATCTTTTGCTGTTTTAAGTCCTTAAATCATCGCCGGACTCGCTCTGAGCATTTATTCCGTCTAATCACGATAATTACAACTTTGTCAGAGCCACTCTTTACTGCAATGCATTGTGGGTTTATATTTACATGTGTGTAATTGCCTCTACAGCCAGTAGATGGAGCCACAGCTAAGTCAAAATGGCATCTCCCAACGCAGATATAAATTATATTTTTCTTTGTACAAGCATTTTATTTTTATTTCTAAAACATGACATGTCAAACTGAAGACACTAAAGAGCAGGTTTAAAGGCCAATAAGAATACAAATAATGCATAATATTTCTTCTTTAAGTTTAAGTTTTTGGAGCAGGTGAGCTAACTGAGTCTCGGCAGAACTATGTAGTAGAAAAATGGGACGCAAACCAAACGCCTTAGCTTTTCGTGCAGCGCTCCTCTATATCCTTTTCTTTATATTTTCTCTCATTCCTTTTAGTCGATTTCTTCTCTTCTTGCCTCTCCTTCCTCGCACCCTGTGTAATTTGCAGACTGCATCGGCAAAGGGGAAACGGTTGTTTTTAACTCTGAGTTTCTTGCGGCTGACCACAATGTTATATTTAGGCGAAGGCTGGAGTTACGCCTGAAAATGACTGAGTTCACAAGCGATGACTGGCCCCGCTGAAGCTGTGTGTGTGTACATGAGTGGGGTTTGAGGCTTACCAACCCTATTGAATGCCCCGAGCAGGTCCACACAGGGAACAGGTTTTTGGGCAGAGGACAGGGTGCGGCCCGCTCTGCTGTCCCGGGCATTTGGGCGCATGTTTCAGGAGGATGGGAATGCACAGATGCGGTGAACACGGGGTGACACACTGTGGAAGTTGTGTGTGACCAATCGGAGGCAACTGGCAGTAAATGTGTGACTGACGTGTTGTTGAACGACTTAAGCACTTACAGCTCACTTTGTAGAAAACCCAGCGTGATTTATAGGCCCCAATTTAGAGAAAGAAAGTAAAGTAAAGGGATGTGGAAGGTAACAAATTACAAATATTCATGTTACCAGTGGTGGAAAGTAAAAAAGTACAAAAGTAAAAGTACTGTACTTAAGTTAATTTTGTATGAATCTGTACTTTACTTAAGTACATTTTACAGAAGATACTTTTTATTTTACTTCTCTACATTTTAGAGCGTGTATCTGTACTTTCTCCTCCACTACATTTTTGAACTGGGCTGAAAAGTAAAAGTATATTTTCTAAGGTTTTAGACCTGCTGGAAAGGCTGAGGGGTTTATATTTTAGTACACTTATGACGACATCTTGCCAGTTTTTTTTCATCTACTTCCCTTTGAGCAAACAAAAAGCCTCTAAAGAGAAAAATAACCTGGAAAGTTGCCCATTATGACCAAAACTCAACAGAATAAAGCAATCAAGATTACAATTTGATGCTTTAATAGTTCTCCAGACCAAAAAGAATTACTTTTACTTTCTGCTCTTAAAGTACATTTTTAAAGGAGTACTATAATACTTACTTGTGTAGATTTTAAAACGCGATACTTTTACTTTTACTTGAATATTTTTTGCTGTTGTATCTGTACTTTTACTTGACACCACTGCACGTTACTGTAATTGAGTAGATGTTTTGGGTAATTGTACTCTTTTCTGTACATTTTAAAACCTGTAATTGTATTTGTGATTTAGTAGAATTCTGACATGTAATTGTAATTAGTTACATTTAAAATCTTCTCAGTCAGTGAGTGTTAATTGTCCCTGTTCTGACTGATGCTTCTGTAGTCCTCGTGTTGTCTTCAGGTCATTTTGAATCCGATCTAGATTACATTATTTTTTTTTTTACTTTTTAAACTAAAATTCTATATGTAAATAAAAATCTAAATGTAAGCATTTTTTCTGATATTATTATATTGCTCACTGACCGAAGATAGCTGTAACAAAGAGAGCTGGTGGGATAAGTAGCTACAAAAAAAAAGCTATAATATGTATATACATCTTACTCTTTGCAAAAACAAATCAAATATAGTCTTGGTGGGGTTTGTAGTACATATACAAAATATATTGTTATTGTAAAGAAACATTGCAATTTTAAGAATGTCAAATTGTAAAATCGCATGAAAGAAAAAAAGATTATCACTCTATCTAATGTGATCAGCACCTACTGTGCTACTGCCGGGGCGGCAGTAGCACAGTAACAGTAACCTGCCGGGGCGGCAGTAGCACAGTAGGTAGAGTGGGCGCCTTCTGATCCGAAGGTCGGCGGTTCGAATCCCACTCCAGACATGGAGTAGTTGAGTGGTCAGATCCCCTGACCCGCAGGTTGGGGGTGCGATTTCAGCTCCTTCAGATGAATAATGCCGTTGTGTCCTTGGGCAGGACACTTAACTCCACTTCTCGCCCCAGTGTCTTCGTACACTGGTGTAAGCCGGTGTGAGTGGATGGGTGACTGGTTCCTTGATGTAAAGCGCTTTGAGTGCCTTAAAAAAGGTAGAAAAGCGCTATATAAATGTGACCATTTACCATTTATCAGCTGATGTTGTGACAAAAAAGTTGCTTTCTTTTGCTAAACTAAGAATTAATTTGAATGTATGTACTTTTCCACACTTGTTTAGATCAGATATTGTTGCTAATTCTTTTTGTGACATCTAGAATGAAGATTATGAATTCATCTCTTTATGGACTTTACTGTGTCCTCTTGGGGTTTAAGAGAGGCCTGTTCTCTGACTTACCTTGTTTTACACATTTTAAGGTGAACACTTGTCAGTAAACAGTACAATGTCTGTTCTTGTAGCACGGAGGCGTTCAGTGCAGAGCGAGGAGCCAGAGACGGAGCCACTAAAGTCATGATCGTTGTGACGGACGGAGAGTCTCACGACGGCGAGGAGCTTCCTGAGGCTCTGGAGGAGTGCAACAGCCGCAACATCACCAGATACGCCATCGCTGTGAGTACTCACACCCAAGCACCGCTCAAGTGCACACACTACGTCTAAACTGGCAGTTAAAAAGAATGTTTATCTTGAGTATGAGTCAGCTTGAGTTGTTGTTTGATTTATAACAAATATTTGAGTTTTTGAAGATGTTTTTACTGGTTTCAGTGCGATAATTTCTTCTTATCAATGCATTTTATTTTTACTCCAGTGGCACAAAAAATTACTTAAAATAGGAACAAATAGATTTAAATTAATGAATTTGATGCTTTAAAGTAAAATGTGTAATGATTGATCCTGAATTTGAGTTTTTAAGGTGAAATTACCTTAAGATTGATCCTGAATTTGAGTTTTTAAGGTGAAATTACCTAAAGATTGATCCTGAATTTGAGTTGCTAAGGTAAATGTAATGATTGATTCTGATTTTGAGTTTTTTTGGTAAATGTAACGATTGATCCTGAATTTGAGTTTTTATAGGTAAAATTATACAAAGATTGATGCTGAATTTGAGTTTTAAGATAAAATTATGTAAAGATTGATCTTGATTTAGAGTTTTTAAGGTAGAATTATGTAATGATTGATCCTGAATTTGAGTTTTTAAGGGAAAATTATGTAAAGATTTATCCTGAATTAGATTTTTTAACTAAAGCCGGCTGCACACTAGGTTATTTAACTTTCTCACGATTTTAAGACGCAACCCAAAGTTTACAGATCACAGTCAAATAAACAGTTTGCTCGTATTATTTGCCTCACACTCTGGCTGGCCTCTGTGATTGGCTGCTGTAAAGTTGATCGCAAGCAACAGACGTAAACATCCAACATCTACAATTTGAGGTTTTGGAACTACAACTCGACAAATATTGGTAACAGACTTGACCCGACAGACTTGAGGAGAGCCACGACAAATAATCATTTACGAGAAGCACTACTCGGGCCACGCCTCTCCAAACTCAAACAGATCGGGATTAAAATCAGTCTAAGAATCCTGCCCAAGTGAGATATTCATTCTTTGCTGTAGTAGTTGGCATACTTTTCACTTCTCGTACATTTAAACCTCCTCTTGACCACACAGAACTCGCACCACGCCCTAAAATAACTTCCCATAATTGCAAAATGTACCACTGAATCTAAAATAGCTCATCAAGAACAAAAACATCACCCGAACCCTCCATTTTACTTTGAAAGTGTAGAAGATATTGAACAGACAGTAATGCCACGAAGACCAGGGCTTGACATTACCATTAAAAATAACATTTAGACCAAAACATTACATCATCAGCAAACTTCTGGCGAGAAAAAAACGTTTTAAATAAAATAGCCACGGTAGCCAGTCAGTAAAAACAAGTTTATGTCAAGCCTTATTATGAAAATACTGGGCTTTTACTGTATCAAAGTTATCTCTAATTGCAGTTATATTTTAAAAAACACATGCAAAAAAAACTGAAAAACAATTGAACAAAGATTTATATACAATGTCTGTTTCCAGTGGTATTTTCAGCCTTCTGGTTTTGCAGGTTTTAAACAACGCGGCCAAATACAGCAATAACACATAAAACATAATTTGGCAGAAAAAAATAAAAAGTAAAGGCGATGACAAGTAACTACTGCTCAGATCTACAAATGACTCACAAGAGAGGGAGGGAGAGAGGGAGAGAGAGAGAGGGGAGAGAAGAGAGGGAGAGAGAGGAGAGGGAGAGGGAGAGAGAAAGAGAGAGAGAGAGGAGAGGGAGAGAGAAGAGAGATGGAGAGAGACGAGAGGGAGGGAGAGAGAGAGAGGGAGAGAGAGAGAGGAGAGGGAGAGAGAGAGAGAGAGAGAGAAGGAGAGGGGGAGAGAAAGAGGAGAGGGAGAGAAAGAGGAGAGGGAGAGAAAAGGAGAGAAAGAGAGAGGAGAGGGAGAGAGGAGAGAGAGGAGAGAGAGAGAGGAGAGGGAGAGAGGGGGGAGAACGAGGGAGAGGAAAGGGTGAAAGAGAGAAGGAGAGCAGGAGAGAGAGAGAACGAATGAGGGAGAAGGAGAGAGAGAGGGAAAGAAAGAGAGAAAAAGAGAGAGAGAGAAAGAAAGAGAGAGAAAAAGAAAGAGAAAAAGGGAGAGGAGAAGAAGAGAGTGAGAATGAGAGGAAGAGATGGACAGAGGGAGAGAAAGAGGGGAGGGGAGAAAGAGAGTGAGAATTAGAGCGAAAGAGAAGAATTGAGTGAGAGAGGGAGGAAGAAGGAGAGGAATAAAAAGAGGTGGGGGAGAGAAGGAATTGAAAAGGAGAGAAACAGAAAGAGTGTAAAAGAGGGAGAGGTGGAAGGAGTGTGAAAGAGAGAAGGAAAGGGGAAGTCGATGGAGAGAGGGGGAAAGAAAGAAGACAAGAAGAGAAATAAACAGAGAGAGGGAGAAAGAGAGGTATTGAGGGAGGGAGAGGAAGAGCAAGAACAAGAGAGAAAGGAGGCATGAAGTGAGAGAGAGGAAGAGGGACAGAAGGGGGGATAGAGAGGAGGAAGAGAAAGAGAGAGGGGAAAGAGAAAAAGAGAGGTGTTGAGGGAGAGAGAGAAAGAGGAAGAATCGAGAGGTAGGGAGGATGAAAAGGATAAAAAGAAAGGGGAGAAGGAAAAAACAGAAAGAGGGGAGAGATGTTTTGAGGGAGCGAGGGAAGGAGAGAGAGAGAAAGAGAGGTGTTGAGGGAGGGGGAAAAGAAAGTGGGGAGGGGAGAAAGTGAGTGAGTGAGAGAGGGGGAAAGAGAGAGGGGGGAGGAGAGAGAGAAAGAGAAGGATAGAGGGAAAGACTTTTACCAAGACATTTACTGAATATTATTTCAGCCACGTGAAAACAACAACAGCACCCCTACATTTACAGAAAAGAAAAAGAAAAACTCAGAGAAAGAAGGAGATAAAAAGAGAGGGATGGAGGGAAAGAAAAAGTCTGAACACTGAGTCCATGGCTGTGCATAAAATATAGTCTTTAAGTGACATTTCAGAGTTGCAAAAGTGGAGCTGGAGAAATACGCTATTGCTTTTGTTCTTTGCTGGCGTTTAACACCCCAGAGGACTTTCCCAGCCTTGTCTTGTGCATAAGCTCAGAGGATCCTGGTTAATATGCGCTCCCCTTCAGCCCCTGCTCTTTGAAAACAGAGGATTTCCTTCGCTCAGAGGGAGATCCGTGTGTTTGGCTTCTCTTATGGAATCTACTCATTTAACTGCAGGCGTTAAGCGATCGGCCACTCCGGCTCCTCCAGCGCCTCTGGATCAGAGCTTTCAGCAGCTTTTCTCTGATCCTGTCATCCTCATTGTCAAACCCCGAGAGGCTTTTGTTTGTCCTTTTATGTTTTACGCAAAATTGACAGTGAAATGTGCCAGAAATGTGCGCTCTTTTCTCAACTTGAGGCAATGTGTAAATACAGAAACATGCAACAATATCACTTTACAGTAGAAGTGGTTTATGATATATTGAAAAATAGATAATATCACAATTGTTGTTTTAGAGATGCAAAATTAGAGCTCTGAGTATATTGTATTGTCTATAATTTAATCTATTAAGAGTGACCACAAAAAGAGACAGAAAGGAGTCGTGTAATCAGGGGTATAAACTGATATTTCTGCCCTTTTGTGGTTCATTTTCGTGATCTATTCATGTTTTGAGCTAGACTTAAACCTTAACCAAGACATTTAGAGGAACGTTTTAGCACTTTCCCAATTCATTGTTAAATATCGTCTGATTATTGTTATAAATGCTCAAAGAAAAGACATATTTATCATATGTATTTTCATCAGTATAGCCCTACTTTATAGCTTTCTTTTTGTTATCTTTTGGTCAGTTTTCTTATTAACATAACTAACTAACTTACTCAATATTAATTCAATTTTGACCATATCCTTAAATAACATTTTCAATAATATTTTATGATTGATCTGGTTACCGTTAAATGATGGCTCTGTTGAAAAAAGGTACTATTAGGGCTGCACAGTTAATAAAAATGTTTTGAAATCATAATTTGAATGGACACAAATAGCAAAGGCTGCAATAATTTCTGCAAAAAAACTGCTGAAATTTAGATTGGTTTAAACATGTTCAGAAAACAGCGGCAAAAACATGACTAAAAGCGATTAAAATGCATCTTAAAGTGACAAAAACACAACTAAACATAACAAAAAGGTGACCAAAAGTGACAAAGACACATGTAAAAGTGATGGATCTGAAAGTGATGAAAATGCACTTAAAAGTTAAAAGAATTGCATCTAAAACTGACAAAAACACATCTAAAAGCAACAAAAACGTGGCCAAAAGCAACAAAAATGCACTAAAATACATGTGCTTCTTTTATTCATTTGTTAGTTCATATTTTAGGCTTTTTTGTCAATTCTCCTGGCTGTGTTTGAAAATGTGAACTTTTAACAGAGTCCTTTTACTAAAACATAAAATTAGATATTTTTCCCAAATCGTGCAGCTCCAGGTTCTACTGGTGTTAAAAGATCAATCAAAAACTTGCACAGACAGGTTTTTATGCTTGAGTTTGCCTAAAGAAATTATTTTTTGTGGAATATATGATCAATTTCAGTTGATAATGATTGATGCAGCACAACAAAAAAGTACCGTTATTGATAAATAATTCATAGTAACCCAAGTATGCATGATATTCTTGGTCACCTTTAATCGTACACTGTTTGTCTTTTAGGTTCTGGGGCATTACATCCGTCGACAGCAGGACCCCGAGACCTTCATCAACGAGATCAAATACATTGCCAGTGATCCTGACGACAAATACTTCTTCAATGTCACAGACGAAGCAGCGCTCAACGACATCGTGGACGCTCTGGGGGACCGCATCTTTACCCTGGAAGGTACAGAGAGGTTATGTTTTTATTTCAACCAATAGAGACTAATGTTGAGGAAAAAATGACCGAATCAATGCTAATTTGAAAAACTTATTGATATTGAAATAGAGCATGTAAATAGGACAAAGATAGACCTCCACAAAATAGTTTTAGAATGGTCCTAATCACATTTTAATATCATTTTGTATTGAAAGTTACATTATACTGTCTGAAAATAATCATTGTGGTATCAAATCCGTTACAAGCCTTTTCCTTGTAACCAAAATCGAGTTTGAATAATGTTTGTATCTTGAAAACACATTTTATAAAACACAGGTTTAAGAAATAGCTGAGGTTTAAGTGTGAAAGTTTGAGTGGCTCAACTTCAGCGCTTTGATCTCGGCTGGTGGGATGTTAGCGATGCAGCAAGGAGAGACAAGGATGCATTGGTGCAGCGAATGTCTCTGTGAGTTCTCAGATCAGCAATTTACAAAAACAAAATGTAAAACAATGATCTACTAAAGACCAGAAAAAAGTGTAATATGTTTGCTTTAATGTTACCATGTTGTCCTGACATAGATCAAGATAATTTTTCAGGAAAGATCCAGTTTTTCATGTGATTTTTTATCAGTATTTACACTTGTTCAAATGAGTAGTAGTAGAGATGACCAGAACTAAATCAGGGCCACAGCACGATGAAACTGAGGAAAATTTTGTTAAATCATAGAGTTAAAATGTCAGTATTTTACCATTTATTGAATTTTGGTTTTCCTTTAAACTGAACCAATATATCTCGGTAAATGTGCGTCGTTGAAGGTCAACCATGTTTAGGGCTGGATGATGTGGCAAAACATTATTAATCATGATATTCTTGGGGCCAGACCATGATTTCGATTTTATCATGATCCGTGTTCACTTTGTATCTTTCTATTGCCTTTAACAGAGCTGCACGATTTAGGAAAAACATATAATTGTGATTTTTCTGACCAGTACGATTGTGATTTATGTTTTAATAATGGATTCTGTTCCAATTCACATTTTAAACACAATTTTGTTGCTTTTAGTCATGTTTTTGTCACGCTCAAGTCGCGTTTTTGAGTCTTTTAGCCGCGTTTTGGTGCATTGAGTCGCGTTTGTTGTTTGTGGCCATGTTTTTGTCTTTTTTTTATCGCTTTTGGTCGCGCTTTATTTATTTATTTATTTATTTATTTATTTATTTGAGCAGGACCATGTACAATGACATTATGCTCGAGGGCAAAGATGATTGCACCAGATTATAGCTATGCAAGCTAATTTCCATCTGCAGTCCTGGATCAGGGACAGGGGGAGTACTTTAGTCGCTTGTTTGTACAAATCCAAACTACAGTGTTAGCAGTTTTTATTCAAATCAAAGCAAGACATTTTGTTGTTTGTGGAAGAAATGATTGCACTTAAAAAATGGCAGCCTTTGTGATTTGCTAATTGCATCCATTAAAATTGTGATTTTGTGTCGATTTCATTGAATTGTGCAGCTCTGGTCTATAAGAGGTAAATAAAGTCATCTGCTCAGAGGCTTCAGAGGCTAAACAACAGGAGAAAAAGTGTTTGAACAGACAGCTGCATTAAAGACAGAAAGAGTGAATCACAATTTGATTTTTATCACCGTATCGTCAAGGCCCAACCGTGTTACAATCTCTGGGTGGAGTTTGCGTGTCCTTCTGTGTCACTGTGGCTTCTCGACGGGTAATTCCTCTTGTTGCTGTGTTTGTGACTCTAAACGGACTCTGGTCAATGACTCTGAGAATGAGCGGTTGTTTGTGTATGTTTTGTTGATGATTCTGCAGTGAGCGAGCTTAAATGCACCCCACCTTAGGCACTGGGCTGCTGGGAGAGGATCCAGTCGCTCCATTAAAAACCACAATTTATTTCATGTTGTTGTAAATTGTGAACAGTTCAGATCAATACAGATGGAGATTTAAGAAAAACAAGGTACAAAACAGAGAACCACAGATCTACAAAACAAACGATTCTCACGGAAAAGGATACAGAACTCATCCTTTTGCAACAGAATTGATTGTTTTTGGGTTGTATTTATTTAAAGTAGGGCTGTGTAATTAATAGAACAGCCAATTGTCATCATGTCAGTAAATGATCTGGTTTGGAGCAGAGTTAGGACTTTAAATAAGTTGAACTATTGTTTCGTGTTAAATGCCACAGAAAAAAAAAGTTTGTCTTGTTTACGTTCAGTTGAAAAGTGGGTGGCTGAATATTCTGGACTTTTTTACATTTTAAAGGGGCACTGTGTAGTTTGTTGGTGGAGTGTGTGAATGAAACAAGCAGCAAACCAGGACTTTTGGGGGCAATAAAAACTCCTTTAACTGGATAAATGAAAGATAGATGAGTTTATATCATACTGTGGAACCTTCGAGGTGAAGCAAAAACTATTTAATGAGAACAACGTCAAATAGAAAGCCTAAATAGTGCACCTTTAAACAGAAAAGGAATATGAAAAGCGTTGATGTCCGGTGTGGATGTTGAGGCTTAAATTCTCTGTGTGTTTTAAGGTACACTGGGATACAACCAGAGCTCCTTCCACATGGAGATGTCTCAGATCGGCTTTTCCACCCACGCTCTGGATGTAAGTAGCACTCAGTGGTGGAAGAAGTACTCAATTTTGTTCTGATACGTGTGCAAACAATTCCTCAAGTAAAAGTAAAAGTATGACGTGAAATGTACTTTGAAAGTGAGAAGTAAAAGTATTTTGTGCAGATTATGAGATCAGTTTTACGTATTAAATGTTGTAATAATTGTAAAGAATTGGGCTTAATTTTGGTCAGCAAAGGTCTTTTCAAAGTATTATTATTTCTACTTTTCAGTTCAGTTAAAAAATGTACTGGAGTAAAAAGTACAGATACTTGGAATCAAATGTAGTGAAGTAAAAGTATCCACCATAAAAACTGCTTAAGTAAAGTACAGATCCCAAAAAAATTTACTTAAGTACAGTACTTTTACTTTTACTTTTGCACTTTATTACTTTCCACCACTGGTAGCACTGCACTGATCACTTTCTATTACTGTTTCAAAATTACAATCAACAAATTGCCAGCAAATTGCCAAGTTTTTGGTAGTATAACGCATCCTCTGCAAATGCAAATTATTAGTCTCCATGAGGACTCAATATGAACCCTTCTAGGGGCAAGTGCTACAAATTAGCTTTGGTTATAAGCACCATGATGCATGCTCCGGGCTGCTGTGTACAGTTAGTCAGTGTTTGTTGTACCCGTCCTATTCAAATAGACCAATAAATAAATAAATAAAACTTGCTAACAGACCTAGACAAACATTTTCACATTACTTTAGCTGTAGAGTCTTTTCATAAATGTTAATACTCTGGGATGTAAAGATGTAAAGATAATACTGATTAAAATGAAATGGAAAAACCCGCAATACTTCTGTTAAATTAGTTAGATAACCATTATTGCTCAACTTTTTTTGCTATCTTGAAGCCGATATTTAAACAATATATCAAACTCGTGTCAAAACCTGTCAGTAAATGTCTTGGTTGAAGCTAAAGTAGTGAATAAATCATAAATAAACTGTCAAATAAAGTGTAAAAGAAAGTGTAGAATTATCAAATTTTTTAAAATTACCGTGTAAATTTGTTTTATTTTTAGTAAAAGTCAGAATATGTTAGAATATACACAATAGTTTGTTAGTAGTTTGTTAGATTATACACAATATTCTTATTTTCCTTATCTCAAAAACAACAATTGCGATATTATCCATTGTTTCTATATAATACCTCTCACCTCTGCACTCAGTCCTACCTCTTATATTCTGTATTTCTTCTCAGGATGGTATTCTGTTTGGGACGGTGGGGGCCTACGACTGGGACGGGGGAGTCCTGAAGGAGGGAGCAAACGGACCCATCGTTCCCCCCAGAGAAGCCTTCGAGAGCGAGTTTCCACTGGAGCTCAAAAACCACGCCGCTTATTTGGGTATGAACCACTCACTGACGTTTAGACTCGTTTTCTAATTACTTAAGCTGATGAATGCAAACAGTCTTGAGCTGTATTTGTTTTTAAACGTGCGCAGGGTACACCGTCTCGTCTGTGGTGGTCGGCGACTGGAGGAGGCTGTACATCGCCGGAGCTCCTCGATTCAAACATAAAGGAAAAGTCATCCTGTTTGAGCTCAGTGAAGACGGAGATGTCAATATTGTACAGGCGCTTAATGGAGAGCAGGTACCTTATACTTTAGTTTGCTTTATTTTTAGTATTATTATTATTGATGGTTGAACTACTGCAATTTGTTACTCAAGTAAAATTACAGATACAGCAGGAAAAAATACTCAAGTAAAAGTAAGTGTCACAATTTTAAAATCTACTCAGGTAAAAGTATTAAAGTATTGATTTATTCTGTTGAGTTTTGATCATTATAGACAATTCTCCAGGTTATTTTTCTCTGTAGAGGCTTTTTGTTTGCTCAAAGGGAACGAGAAAGAAAAACAAAACAAAAAACAGGCAAGATGTCGCCATAAATGTGCAAAAAAACAAACCCCTCAGTCTTTTCAGCAGGTCTAAAACCTTAGAAAATATACTATATTTACTTTTCAGTCCAGTTCAAAAATGTAGTAGAATGTACAGATACATGCTCTGAAATGTTGTGAAGAAAAAGTATCTTCTGTAAAATGTACCTAAGTAAAGTACAGATACCAAAAAAATGTATTTAAGTACCGTACTTTTACTTATGTACTTTATTGCTTTCCACCATTGCTTTAATCAACATCAGAACAAATGTAAATGTGGCCCAGTTTTCTGATTTGAGCTAATTCTCGTCGGCTGTCCCTTTAAAGCCTCAGTGAATACAAGCAAAAATCACACATCAAAATTATAAGATATACAGTACAATTTCAGACAAATACATTTATATACAATCCTTTAGTTTATCTAGTGAGCCGACTGTATAGGTGGGTAGTAATGCACTATATCTTCTCAGTTATGTATATTTTTTTAATGTTTTTGAAGAAATTGAACTTTAAGACACTTTTTGTTGGCATATTTTATAGATGTTAGTACAGTAATTTTGAAGTAAAAACTTGATTAATTTAGGCAAGGCAAGGCAAGTCTATTTGTAGAGCACAATTCGTACACAGGGCAATTCAAAGTGCTTTACATAAACAGGAAAAGTTGCATTAAAAACACAAAAAGACACACAGAATCATTTTAAAATCATTTTAAAATAAAGTGCTTTAAAAGAGAAGAGTGCAGATAGATCTTTCAGTCGTATGCACGTCTAAAGAGAACTGTTTTTAGCCTGGATTTAAACATTGTCAGAGTGGAGGCCTGTCTCACATCTTCAGGGAGACTGTTCCAGATTTTAGCTGCAAAAAACTGAAATGCTGATTCCCCATGTTTAGTCCTCACTCTAGGCACCTGCAGGAGGCCTGTCCCTGAGGTCCTCAGAGTGTGAGATGGTTCATATGGCACTAACATGTCAGAGATGTACTTTGGTGCTTGGCCGTGGAGAGACTTAAACACAAGCAGAGCTACTTTAAAGTCAATTCTCTGAGCCACAGGAAGCCAGTGCAGAGACCTGGGCACAGACGTGTGATCACACTTCCTGGTTCTAGTTGGGACTCGAGCAGCAGCGTTCTGGATGTACTGCAGCTGTTTTACAGCTCGTTTGGAGAGGCCAGTGAACAGGCCGTTACAGTCGTCTAACCTACTGGAGACAAATGCATGGATAAGTCTCTCCAAGTCTGGTTTAGACACTATACCTTTAATTTAACTTAACTTATTTAAATACTCTTTCCTTTTTGCAAGTTTCAAAACTATTAAATTAAATTAAAGCTTTGTCATTTTGTATCTTGTAAGATGTTTCTCTTTTTCATAGTTAATTATGTGGCAATACCATATTTTGCAGATGGACTCAATTATTTTATATATTCAGTTATTTCTGTCTGATTATATTGATACTGAACTAAATTAGCTGTTATATCCAACCAGATACTTTTCATCTTACTTTGAGTTTGCACTTCTGTCATTGCTTTTTACTTTTATATTAATTTGTCTTTTTGGCAAGTCCTGAGCAAACTCCTCAACAAGAAAAGACCCAAAAATGACAACTATTACGATATCCTGAGATCCAGACAGACATTATTTACACCTATTTTTTTAAATTGGATTAAGTGTGCTGTAATCCTTTAGTCGTTTCCTCGTTACATCGGTTGATGTTGTCTTAGTCGACCAAAATTTGTATTGGTCGGCTATTTATTTTATTTAGATAATAAGGATTTACATGGGACAACAGCAAAAATTAGAAGATATTGTGAAGATTTTGGAACTAATCATGAGTTTAATCCAACTTATCTAACACATAAATACACTATTTATGTGTTAGATAAATTGGAATATAGGATAGTATATAGGCAGAATATAGTACTTCTGCATAAGTGGTTGTTTTTGCATGAATTCCTGTCCAGTTTTGGTCTTTTGAGTGCATTTTGGGTCAGATACTTGGACATACTCTATAGTTTTGAGAGCTTTTGCCTTTTTTAGTCGACTAATTGCTTGATGGGACATGTCTGTAGTGGACAACAGCCCTAGTGTGCAGAACCGTCAACACTTACCTCAGAGTTGACTGATTGAAGCGCTCCCCCTGCTGGCCGTCCACTGAAGCGACGCTCCTCTGTTTGCAGATCGGCTCTTACTACGGCAGCGAGGTGTGCGGGCTGGACATCGACCAGGACGGGATCACAGACGTGCTGCTGGTGGCTGCTCCAATGTTCCTGGGCTCTGGGAACAAAGAGGCGGGAAAAGTCTACATCTACACCCTGAGCGGAGTAAGAATGCTTGTGTTTGTTCTGCTTGTTTTGGATTGTTGGAGTAATTCCCAGATGATACCGATATATTGCTACAGAAAATAACACAATAAAGGATGATTTTGAAACTAATTTATGCCACTGACAGCAATAATCTCCTCCAAAAAAATGCAACATCGTTAAAAAACATGAGTTGCAATAAATTAATAGCACAATGAAACACTTTTTGGTTAATTTATGTCAACAACGAGTCATAAAAGTTGCTTATTTCACTTTCTAAAGCTCAAATAGTTTTGACAAGACAAAGAAAAGCTTCCAGATATATTGTTCTATCTATCATATATTGAACGATAAGTTGGTATTGTATTATTGTGACAGGCCAATGTCTGTTATTCTCAATACTGTTGTCATTTACCAAAATTGATATAAATATTTAACATTAATAGCAAGGCCCAGAGAGTAAAGTTATAGCATAGTTCTCAGATTAACTTTTGTATTAATAAAAAGAGGATGTATTTGTTGAACTTAAGATGATTATGTAAACATTTAGCCACCTCTTTAACCTCATTGTTCTTTAATTTCTATTTGAAATAAATTAGTCCTTTAAACATTTGTTGGCCAATAAAACCAATGAGTGAAAAGTCCCTCAGTATCACCAATATTTGCACCAGTATCATGTAACATGTTAGCACTGATCTAATTGTCCATCCCCAAGTCAGCGTCATCTCTGATTTAAAAAAAATAAAAATAAAAAAATACATTTGTCTGTATGTTTTTTCCGTAGGAGGAGGTTTTTGTGGCCAATGGGACTCTGAACGCCGAGGACCGGTCCCAGGACGCCAGGTTTGGTTACGCTCTGGCCTCAGCTCCAGACCTGAACCACGACGGCTTCACAGACCTGCTGGTGGGGGCCCCTCTGGAGGACGACCACTGCGGGGCCATTTACGTGTTTCATGGATGCGGCATTTACATAGAACACAATTATAAACAGGTACAATAATACTTTTACACATCTAGCGCTTATTTGTCCCTGCCACGATAATCGCAATGTCATGTTATATTTATTGTTTGCATCTTTATTTTCACTATTCACTAATTAGAATTCTTGTTGGACCTTACTTTTTTTAAATTAGGAACTACATCCAGTTAGACGAAAAACACAATGAACTTTGTGCAAATGTTTGTAAGATGTGAACAATTGATGACTCTTTCCATACTATTTTTCAGTAAATTAGAACGTAAATAAGTAAAGTTTATTTATATAGCACCTTTCACAGACAAAATGGCCACAAAGTGCTTCACAAGAAAAGAGTTAAAATACAAGAAAAAAGCACACACACAGTAGGCAATACATACAACGACAGTAAAATCAGTCCCTTAATCTGCTGCAATTAAAATGCTTGAGTCAAAAAGAAATTTTTAAGTTTGCTTTTGAGCAAATGAACCGAGTCTGTTGAACTCAGGGAGAGCGGTAGATCGTTCCAAAGTCTGGGAGCCACAGACTGGAAGGATCTGTCTCTCGTCCAAAAACGAGTGCGAGGAAACCATCAGCAGTCTGTGATCCACAGCCCTCAGTGTGAGAGGGCGTGTGGGGCTGGATCAGATCAAATATGATCAATCCAGGCTAAACCACATCGCCAAAATAGAATACATTGCCTTAGTTTAAATGACTAGAATTCAGAATATTAATCTTAATTTGAGTGGTTTTGCTCAGGTTAGAATTGAATTGCTGAAGTGATGTGTCATATGTCACTTTAGCTTCAATTAAGAAAATATATTTTTTCCAGTGCAGTAAATAAACATGTCTAACCCCATTGGTTTTGTCTTGGAATAAGAAGATATTTATTGAAACAAGGTTGAAGCATCTTGAAAAGAGTCAAATAATCCAGGTCCATGAAGTACATCTTAACCATAAAAAAACACAGAGAAAATAAAGTTTAAGTTAGATGCTGTGACGCGTGTTTGAGCAGGGCTTCATAGTTTTATGTTTTTTTTTCTGGCCGGGCTCCCTTTGGCCCCTTGTAACTCGATTTGAGCTGGCGTTACTGAGCCGTCTTTCAATATTTGTTCTGGGGGGTGTCCACTCAGAATCAGCGCTCATTGAGTTCTAATGTTTGATACCAGTCATGGTTCTGTTCATCCTTGTGATTTTCCTAAAGTGGTTTTAATTAGTCCCTCGGCAGAACGATTCCTTTGGCTCACAGCTTTAGGAAAAATACATACATCTTACAAAAGTGCATAGTGCAACTTTTTGTGTGGAATGTACACCACGTGATCACGTTGCCTGGTATGTTCCACAGTGTGGCATTAAACTGATTAGCATTTAATTCATTAGGCGACCAGCACACATGTCTGCTAAACCAATGAAATGTCAAGAAAGTGTGTGTGCTCGCCTCTCACTGCTGATTGGTTACTTTTACCGTCGATCTGTTTTTTTTTTTCTGTCTCTATTTCTTCGTCTTGCTCTGTTCACTTCACAAAACAAAATCGCTGCTTCTGAATGAGACGAGAAACAGAGTCTAATCAGTCTAATGTGACTCACAGTCAAATAATGATCCGCGTTACACTGACAGTAACTATAACGTTATGGCAGAGGAAAGGGTTTAATTAGATTACATGTTTCTATAATTACTATAATTATAATTACTATATCAATTTATTCAATATTTTATTTAGTTTTATTTAAGTGACAAAGCTGGAGAAAGTCCTCACTGAGAAAGAGTTGAAGGAGCCAAAGTGTGAGAATCAAGATTAGCAGAACGTTCCGAGCAGGCAGAGAGTCACCAGGCACACCAGATTTGTCCTGAACTGAAGAATCTCCACACCTCCAAACGCCAAAAACACAACTGTTCTTCATCCATTTTATTTACTTTCTTGATTGTTATTGATTGTTCAATGTTGCTCACGTTTGAGCCTTTTAATGTTAGTTAGTGTACTAGACATTGGATCTAGTATTTGTACGAGGAGATAAGCAGAGAAAAACTTGCTGATTCATTTATTGGTCCTCTCCCTCAACTTTAGCATGCATTAAAAAAACACGTCTCTTGTCATGTCTTTTATATTTTTTAATCAGCTTATAAACTTTATTCTGTTAAACCCTCTGAATCTCGCTTTAATCTGTGTTTTTATGTAGTTTCCTGTTACAAAAACAATAAGTCGTCCTTTGTTCCTTCATAAATGTTTTACATATTCATATTTACTCTATCACCCTCTGATGATAATCCAGATTATGACAGACTGATTTTATTACTATTCATGATGACATATCTTAGTCAAAGATAACACTGGGGTTTCTAAGGCTTGGTTTAGCAGACTGGCCTAGGTCCCCCAAATACTGATTTATGTCTTCATAATCAATAATCAGAGTCTATGTTTTGTCTGTGTTAAGATGCAGAGACTTGATACTTAGCCATCATTTTATTTGCGGTAATCGACTAACGAGCAATATATCTGGATATCGTCAGCAAATAGATGATCACTAGAAACATCACTAAAGTCTTCGATGATTTTCCCCAAAGGGATTATTATATAAAGCAGAAATAGGACAAGACCCAAAATGGAACCCTGAGGAACATCACACAACAAATCATCAGTCAGACATTTGGTTTGCAGCAACACAAAGCTCCGAACAGATAAATAATTAACTCAATAACTAATTGAGAACTGATCCTGACAGTCCAACCAGGTTGTGTTTACTTGTCCTTCATGTGTATTTGGACGTTTATATCAAAATTTATTTTGCTTATATGCAGTGTTTTGTGGCAGCTACAGCTAAAACATAGAGGGAACTACATAGACTTTGATCCTTTGCTCGATTTCAGTGCAAAAAACATGAAGAAATGAGCGCTTTAATATCTTAATTATTTGGAATATGACAGTAATGATTCACTTGAGTGAGACTTGAGTCACTACGACTTGGGACCTGGCTTGGACTTGAAGGCTAGTGACTCAAGACCGGACTTGAGATAAAAATAAAAAAACGTTTTCTGTCTGCAGTTGATGCTTAGATGTGAAACGGACATTTTAAAAGAAGAACCATTCACAAAAAAACATATAAATTGCAAAAATATGAACTGGTATTGTGATAAAATGACTTGAAAGGACTTGAAACTCAAAGCAGAGGACTCGGACTTGACTTGGACTTGTGGGCTATTGACTTGGGACTTGAAGCTAAAAATTCGAGATTTGCAAAACAGAGACTTTGATTTACAAACATTCCACCAAATCCTTCTAATCCTGTTAAATGTTTGTGTTTGTTTTAGCGTATTCCTGCATCAGCCATTTCCCCGTCACTGCAGTATTTCGGCCGCAGCATCAGTGCTCGTTTGGACCTGGATGGAGATGAGCTGATAGACCTGGCCGTGGGCGCTCAGGGCAGTGCTGTTCTGCTGAGGTGAGGAGAATGAAACACCACTGTGTCATCATCCACCAGGACACTTCAGGGACAAAGGAACTGCACGGCAAAACAGGAAAATACAATGACTAATTATTACTCATAGTTATACGTACAGCACATCAATATTAGGACTAAAAGAGGACTAAAACAGGACTATACTTGGAAAAAACAAGGACCAAACCAGGTTAAGTGAGAATGCAGCCTAAGCCTAGATTTATTATCTTGATTTTTATTTTATTAAATTATGTAGGATATTTCTTTTAGAGCTGGGAATCACAGACTTTCTCACAATTTGATACAAAACACAATATGATGCTCATGATGCAATAATGTCACAATATTACATACATGCAATCATTTATATATTGCTCATGATATTCTGCGATATATATCTATTTTAAGAACCAAATTCATTTCAACAACATTTTTTCTTAAACCACTACCTGCACAAACTTAAAATTACCTCAAAATACACCCATTTTAATCGTCGAAAAAGTTAATTTGTCAAATATTTTGCATAAACAAGTTTCTTTTCTCTAAACAACCAACCAAATTGTAGTGCTGTTACAAAATAATTTGGTAAATTATACCTAAAGCTACTCAGCAGCCCACAATATTGTCATTGTATCACCAAAAAGATATATCAGTATGTCAGCTCACCCCTCATGTGTTTCGACTTTGTTTAAAGATACGTATCACAATTCTGAAAATACTGCTTCTCATTTCAAACCATATTTAATTGCAAACTAGGTATAAAAAAAAAAAAAAAGTGCAAATTACATAACTGATGGAAGGTCATATAAGTAAATTCATTGAACATAGTCGAAACTTCTTGAATCAATAACTATTCTGAAGTATTTTCTGATATAAAACCTAAATGTGTTTGTACAGGTAATATTGATTGTCTTATTTCTCAAACTATCACTGCCTAAACAGTTGTATTTTGAACAATATGACATTTTTTGGTGTTGCATTCCCATCTTTGCACCGTGATTGAAGATGCCATGCAAACATGAGAATGTAACGCCTTCTTCCTCTTCTTTATGTTTACATTTGCTGTCTCTTTCCGTCTCCAGCTCCCGGAGCATTGTTCAGATCAACGTGAGCCTGTCCTTTCAGCCACACTCGATCAATGTCATCCAGAAGACGTGCCAGAGGGGCGGCAGGGACTCCGCCTGTCTCAACGCTACGGCCTGTTTCACCGCAGTCTCTCGCTCTCCTGGACCACAGAGCAACAACTTCGGTACAGCATTTTGTTCTTTTTGACAAATCATATTTCACAAGTGGAAGAAGTACTTAATTTTAGTGAAAGTGCAGATACTGGAGCAAATAAAAATAAATAAATAAATACAGAAGAAAAAGTATCAAATACAAAGCTACCTCAAACTATAACCATTTGGTAATTGGTAAATTGTGAAAGATAATGATAAACACTTACAATATGTCTGTTGTTACGTTGTCCACACATTTAAAGGAGAGGTATCATGTATTTAGTATTATATAAATATGACTTAAGGAGCTCATCATTTTACATTTTGTTAATTCTAAACTGCAACATTGATCGAAAATGGCTTAGTAATAGAAACAGGTCCATTAACTTCCTGTTCAAAATGGCAGAACTGAAAAGCCTCTTCATCTTCATTTCACAGTAAAAAGCAGCAGATTTCATTTATACGTTTTTTTCTTTTGTAAAGTGGCCTATGACATTTTAGAACCTTTCATGGCCTAATTTTTGAACAAATCACCACTAAGTGCAGGAATGTGGGCGGGGATAGGGGGAAAACAGGAATTTTCTGAGCATTTGAGCCTCAGTTGTTGGACAAAACAGTATTAACTCAAACATGTATGAATCAATCAAAAAGCTTGTTGAAGTTGAATTGAAATATGTCCCCTTTAAGTATTTTCTAGTTTCTCTTCCTTTGTAACAGAAAAGGGAAACTAACTGACATTTCCTTTTGCTTCACACATACACATTTACCAATATAGAATAAATATACATGGTTAGCACATAATTCTACGTTTCCTTCAGACCTGTGGATCACGGCGATGCTGGATGACAGGAAGTTGTCGGCTCGAGCTCTGTTTGACGACAGCTCGAACCGACAAACGCAGCGGTCAGTCAGAGTCCAGACGGACGAGAAACGCTGCTACACTCTGCCTTTCCATGTCTATGTGAGTCTTTGTTTGAATATTGCCTTTTACAGTCGTGACCCCCAAAATAACAACAGTGTGCATCCGTAGTAGCCCTGTGTCTAATGTTTGATTTAATTTGTTGCGAATCTAGACCTAGAAAAATTAATTTTATTGGCCAAACAATAGGAATCTACATTTACCACTGCATTTGAAATGGGTTAAGCCTCGTTAAATATTGAATTGAAATGTTCAATTTTTCCTCACATCATCTGGGGACCCCCAGAAATCATTTTGTGACCCCATGGGTCCCGACCCCCAGGTTGAGAACCACTGGACTATTATACACCTTTTTAAGCCTCAATTTTGACTTGTATCCAAATAACAATATTCACATGATATTATGTCAATCCAACAGAAATGTGTTAAAACATGTCTTTAAATGTATTAGTTGAGGTTTAATTATCAGACAAATGGGAAATGTTCGTCAGATTAACTGAAAAAGTGCCGAAATAATTTATAGCTTTCTAGTCTATAACAGAAAGTCTATTATTTTACTCAGTGTCATAGTAATTTAAACACTGAAAAAAATGAAAATAATTGCAAATATAAAGTACTTTAAATACATGTACAGACAGTCACAGTATATTTCTAATGAATCTAGATTTTCCGTTTTCTAAAACGTTTTGGAAATAGTTGCTAGTGAGCCATAAAAACACTAATATTTGTTATTAATGACATTAATTAATAACATGGTCAGAGCTTGATCCTAAACCTTTATGTCTCGTGTAGGACACTGCAGACTACATTCGTCCGATCAGCTTCACTCTGCGCTTCAAGATCAATGACACAGAGAGCGGTCCAGTTCTGGATGAAGGCTGGCCCACCACTGTCAAGAAACATGTGAGTCCAACACATTTGTGATTTATTTGAAGTATTTTTTCTTCTAATACACTTTGCTTTTTGTCCAGATCCCGTTCTTTAAAGACTGTGGCGAGGACGACGTGTGCACGACAGATCTGGTGCTGAACGCTCAAATGGACATCTCTGGGACGAGGTATCGATCGAAACAAACCTCAACAGTGAATTCTGTCTGTAATCGTTTTAAATAATCGTAATAAAATGTATGAACCATATACTCAAATGATGGCCTAGTTTGGTGTCAAATCATAACTATCGTGTAATTTATATGAATTTTGGCCCTTGTTTTCAAAATGGTTGCTAGGTAACAGTTGTAGAATTACCTCCACCTATGTCATATTTTCTGCTCATTTTCCAGGAAATACAATTATAAAAATAAAGAAAATTGTCATGGAGGACAAATAGGCAAAATGTTTAGTAAAATCTTAAATACAATCATATTCACTACGCTCTAGTCTAACATGTAGTCTAACCAGTCATACAGACTTTAATGCTTGAAAGCCTGAAGTCGTTTGTTTGTTTCTTCCTGCAGACAGAAGCCGTATTTGATCCGCAGCCCTCGCAGACGTCTGGCAGTGGAGGTCCAGCTCGAGAACAGACTTGAAAACGCCTACAACACCAGCCTGACTCTGCATTATTCACGAAACCTGCACTTCTCCAGCCTCAGCATCAGGGTAGATTACACAGACGCACTTCATTTTGTTTCTAATTCCAGCCTGCAAAGACATAATCAGCTGTTGTTGTCGCTTGTTTTTTAGGAGGATGCTTTTCTTAAGATTGAGTGCACGGCTCTAACGTCCAACAGTCACTCCTGTAACGTCAGCTACCCCGTGTTTCGCTCTCAGTCAAAGGTGTGCACTTCTGTTGTGTCGTGTTATGATTAGTCAGTATCAGGCGTGTCAATCTTTAAGTGCGGCTCTGTGCATGGAATTTCACTTGGTTATTTATTTAGTTTTTGTGGCTAGCTATTGTGCTACTGAGTGATTGAGCTCGGGACACTTAACAGAATTTTCAGTTAGCCCAACGTTAAAGTCTATATGACAGATTAGACGTCACATTTCACTAAAACATAGTAAACATGATTATATTTAAGATTTTACTAAACATTTTGCCTGTTTGTCCCCCATTTGACAGTTTTTATAAAGTTTAAAATGTTACTTCCTGGTTGAACATGAGCAGCAAATATGACATAGATAGAGGTAATTCTACAACTGTTACCTAGCAACCATTTTGAAAACAAGGGCCAAAATCCACATGAATTATACAATGGTCATGATTTGACAAATGATTATAACTGATAACAGCTTTTTGATGACGTCACAGAGGGATTTCATTTTAGAACTCAGCACTTCCTGTAATTATTATTTATTTTATTTTATTTAAATATCTCCACAAACTGCAATTTCACAAATGCAAAACTACAATCAATAACTGCCACAGGTGCCCTCCCATCAAACTAAGTCATGATTAGAACATTTTGAGAACCTGTCATATAGATTTAAAATCAATGGAGATTTTAAGATGCTAAATACTAAACTTAGCGTTAATTCAAAAGTGTTCTAACGTTAAATATTGATAAATGTATTTATCAGAAGTGACCCAGCAGTTTATCAGGTTCTTCCATGGATTTTTTGTGCTCTTTTTTTTACATTTTTTGGCTGATGTTTTTCTTACAAATGAGATGAATACTTCCCTGTCAACACTTCTAATTGATAAATGGAAGTATTTGTGGGAATTTATTTAAACATTAAACTCCCTGTTACAACAAATCTTTTATCTAAAGTGTATATATCTGCAAAAATAGAAATGTTCTTATTTCAGATAAGAGCCTGAAGTAAGGTGCTCTGAAATACATATTTATAAAAAAAAAAAAAAAAAAAAAATATTGGCATCATTCATAGCTGTTTGGATGGCCATTTAAGTAAAAAAGTAAGATGTGTAATCGTGACCCTTTTAAGAATCCCTAGTCAATATGTTTAACAAAATACACATAACATTGTAGACATGTAGTAAGTATTTCAGATGGCTGTAAATGTGAGTAACTTGATCAAGAATGGTGGTGTTTTTAAAGTCACAAAGTATGTTTACTCTCTACCACTGAGTTTGAAGATTAAGATTTTGTAATCCTTCCCCTCGTCAATGAATTTAAGAAAATACACATAAAACCGGAGCAAAATTGTGACTGTCAAGGCTCAGACAAATGTAAAGCTTAGTTACAAAAGCACAGAATATAAGCTACACCTTCACAGAAACAACAAAGTGAAGCTATCGTGTAATTTTCTCTGTTTTCTTTTTAACCAAAGGTAAATTTCATGCTGGAGTTTGAGTTCAGCTGCACGTCGCTGCACAGTCGAGTTCAGATGAAACTTTACGCCTCCAGGTAAAGCACTATAATAACACGGCACCTTTATATGATACAACTCTAAACACTCAACTCAATAATAATATCTTGTGTTTACTTTCAGTGACAGTGTAGAAAAGGAGGAAACTTTGGCAGACAACAGTGTTCAGCTGCTGAGTTTTGTCCAATATGAGCCAGACCTCTTTGTAAACAGGTTAGTTCTGTTCATTTTTGCATGCAGTTATTTCATTTATTAAGTTTTAGGCTTTATTACATGCTTTTTATCTAATACAGTGATTCTAATTTGAACCGATACGAGGTCCACCCCACACGGTCGCTGTCTGAAGCCATCGGGCCAGAGTTCTACACACATCTCAGGGTAAATCATATTAACAGTTACATTTCTACTTTTTCCCATGGGGTTTTTTGTAGTTTTTCCTCGCCGCGAAGGAGGGTCAAAGGACAGGGGCATTCTGGGACAGTTATCTGAACTGCTTTTACCTGTGGCCCATCGAGGCAACTGTTGTTGTGATTTTGGGCATTATAAAAATAAATTGATTTGATTTGATTTGATGTGCACTCAAAATTTGATTATTATTAGATTTTTGGACCCTTTTTGGACCCTTTAAAATTATTAAAATGAAACAGCAAAATCACCAAATTACTTTCTGATCATGTGCCCTATAGTTACTCACATGAGATTTTGCGGTTTTCATGTCATTTGAATAATCTTAAAGGTCCAGAAATTAACTAGGACTAATACTAATACAACAAGGATCATAAAAAGTAGCATTTTTAATGTGCCTAAAGAAAAACAAGTAAAACTATTTCACACAGATTTCAAAAACGATTTAAATGTAAGTGAACTTGATTAAGAATTGTGCAGTGTATTTATTTAAAGTAGTAATAATAATAATAATCAGAAATTGGTGTGAATGTAAACAGAGCCACTGGGTACATTTACATTTAACGTTACGTAAGTTAAGTTAAATGGGGTAGACATTATATAGATCTATTGTATTTTATTGTTATTTTATATATATCTTATATTGTTTTAATACTTTACTGTCTCTACTGGTCGGTTGCACATGTAACGAAAAGAATTTCCCCTTGGGGATAAATAAAAGTAATTCTGATTCTGATTCTGTACAAAAATTAGATAACATAACTACAAGCACATGGGTAATCTAAGGTGTGCATGTGTCAGTATATTTATGCTTTTTTTGTGTGCAAATGAGTAAATTTGGTGTATTCCTCCCAAGAGTATCAGCTCCCTGTGACAAAAATAAGTGCAGTGCATTGTTTGCACGTTTACAGAAAGTAACAGTCGAAAGCAGCGCTCTGATTGGCTGTGCTTGGGGCGGTCAGCACAAAATCTCTCTGAAAAAAGCGGTTCTAAACCCGAGCTCGTGCCTGAAAAATAAATGCTTGGTGGATATTAACAATGTGCCATAGTATTTGTGAGAGCTAGGAACTAGTTTTAAATATTTAAATACTGGTTTTGCTGTGTGAAAATGAGCTTTAATGTATTTTAGAATCGCACTGGAAGACAAAGTGAAATTATTATTAAAATAAAGCTTTAAGTCTTTTATATTTTGTCTTAAATCTTTGTCTTTGCAACATTGGTTTGCCTTGTTGTTGTATTTTTCTCATTGGCCCATGCACAGGTATTAGCCATCAGAAAGAAATCAGATTATTCACTTCAGATTTAGTTGTTTACATGACATTTTAATAATCGGATAATCAGATTTTTTTTGTTTTTGCATGAATTGAAACATAGCCACTGTTTCATATGTTGATAATTCTTTAGACTTACATAATGTCTGTGTTCAGGTACAAAATCTGGGCTGTTATTCTGTGAGTAACTTGGAGTTGAAGTTCCATCTCCCGTCAGTGGCAGCAGAGGACCGAGTGTTCATGACCGTCACAGATGTCTCTTCTTATAACGTGAGTGCAGCTCAGCTTTACTTCTGTCAAATACTGTCCGTCCATCATTTTAACCAAAGTGTCCCGTTAAAGGCCACTGGAGTCAACTGCAGTGTTCTGAGTAATCTGGCTCAGCTTAAAGCCAGACAAAGAGACGTGCGGCCGCTTCATCCAGAAGACATGGTTCAAAATGACATACTGGTGAGTTCTGTTGCCATGACTCAAAGTTTGATACCAGGAGCTGCAAAAAATAATATCTACGTGAGTTAAAATTACTTGAATCAAACATATTATCTTGATTAGAGTAGGTTTAACTTTAACTTAAAATTATCTGTCAATTGACAAAAATGTTTGTGGGTATTTTTTTCCTTAAACGCAAAAAGATGTTGGTTTTCTTATTTAAATGGTATTTATTTTATTATTTTGAGGTTTTTTTTAAGCTTTATAAAGTCAAATATACTTTATTGTAAACATTGCAAATTCAAGAAATGTTATTTACGTTTAATAAACCCACCCTTTTTAATTAATTAAAGTATATATGACATGTTCTCAAAATGTGCTAATTATGACTTAGTTTGACGAGAGGGCACCTGTGGTAAATATTTATTATAGTTTTACATTTGTGAAGTTGCAGTTTGTGAAGAAATTTTGAAAAATAAAAGTTAAAATTACAGGAAGTAGTGCTTTGTTCTAAAATGAATCCCTCTGTGATGTCATCAAAAAGCAACGTACTGTTGAACATACAGAGACAATTTACAGATGATGATTTTTTGACAGTTTAAACTGTCATTCAACAAAATAAAGTTGTTATCAGATATTTTTATTTGTCAAATCATAACTATTATGTAGTTTATATGGATTTTGTCCCTCGTTTTCAAAATGGTTGCTAGGTAACAGTTGTTGAATTGCCTCTAGCTATGTCATATTTACTGCTCCTGTCCAACAAGGAAGTAACATTATAAACATTACTATTATAAACATTATGAAAACTGTCAATCTGGGGACAAACAGACAGAATGTTTAGTAAAATCTTAAATATAATCATGTTCACGTCGTTTTAGTGAAATGTGACGTCTAACCTGTCATATAGACTTTAACACAAGATGCACTGATGTACTGGTGCTATTTACACATTATTTCAACATATTAATCATAATTGTAGAGAGTATTAAGTAGTTTTCAACTCAAAATAAAAATAAATGTTTCTGAAAAAACTATCAACACAATACTGCGTCAAATCTATTTAGTTTCAGCCCTACCCTTTGGATGAGGACATAAAAGCTTGGTATGAATATTTAAGTAGAAAAGGTTGTTTCAAAGTCGGTCATCTGGACTCTGTTATTGAATTCCCCTTTGTCTTAACTTTATTCCCTTGTCTCCTCGACTTTTCAATCCTCCAGAAGTAAAACCCGCTCCCATATTTAAACGCTATACCTATTTAAACCTGCTTACTCTCAGAAGCATAAAGACAGAAACATAAGCATCTAAAGTGTCCTCCTCCTCCTCTCGTCCTGATGCAGTGTTTGTGTTTGTGTAGAACTGCAGCAGGTCGTGGTGCACCGAGGTCACGTGTGAAGTCCAGCAGCTGTTGAGAGGTCAGGCCGCAGTCATTCGAGTCAGCCGCAGAGTACACGACGACTTCTTCAGAAATGTAAGACAACAATCACTAAACTGGGGCACTCGAGTGAAAATAAATCGACGGATAAGCCCCTGGTGACACAGCTCGGACCAGGTTTTTGTGTGATTTTAACCCAGTGGAACCTGTTTATAAAAAATACCCAGGCATTTTCAAGTTGTAAGTGCACCTTTATTAACCCTGAACTCGAGGTGGAATATAAAGTCACGAGTCTAATAATGTATTTTAATAGTTTTACCCCCTATTATTATTTTTGTTTGTATAAACTATGGCCCAGATGCTCTGTGTTCTTAATAAAAGAATTAATTGAATTGAATTAAATGCATACAATGGATAATTGTTGTTTGGGAGATATTCAAAATTAGAATATTGATTTAAAACTATTAAAAATATCTTTAAACAAGAGACAGAAATGTAATGGATATAAAGTTGTGCTGCCTGCAACTAATGATTATTTTAGGAGTCGACAGTTATTTTTCTGATTAGTCGACAAATCAATTATTTCTATTGTACACTGAGACTTTTTAAAATACATTATCAAATAAATAAAGGTTGAAATATGATGACAGAAGGCTTCTAGATCGATGGCTAAAGTGTATTATTGATTAAAATTAGTGTTACTTTACTTTTATTCTCATATTTAATTTAAAATGCCACTTTCTTTGTTTTATAGGAAGGTCTTTTCGTATGTGTTTGAGTCTGTACAGTCCAGATAATAATCACAATTATCAAAATACAACTATGATTTGTCACAATTAGTCAAGTAATCTTTGCAGCCCTACTGTAAAAAGTGCTATTTCTGCCATTTTTAGGTACATTTTGTGGTCTTCTCATGTTTTGTGCCACACTTGAACCTCAAACTTGACATTTACAGCCACATTTTAGCTCATTCCTGATGCTTTGTCTTTTAAATATTGTTATCCAGATCATGCAAAAAAGGAGATATACATATTTTGTCATTATCTCTACCCTGAACCTCATATATTTACATGTTCTGTGCAGGCAAAGTACAAATCAGCCAGGATCATAGGAGTGTACAACGTCGCCGCTCGGGAAACTAACCTCATCACGCTGGGGACCGGAACCATCTGGAGAGAGGTGAGAACGACAAACGGCTTTTCAGAGGAATAAGGGAACTTCCGATCACACAAATATCTCTGTTTTTGTTTTTGTAGACGGTTCTGGAGGTGCTGAAGGGGAGAGCCATTCCCATCTCGCTCTGGATACTGATCGGAAGCATCATCGGAGGATTACTACTACTGGCACTGATCACATTTATACTGTGGAAGGTAATTACAAGTCAAAAGCACTTAAAGGTGCACTGCGTAACTTTTCTGGGAGAGGGTATGTCACCTGCTTGTTCTGTTCACAGTAACAATGCATGTTTTTATTGCAACTTTTGAGCAATAAAAACACACATTGAAATAAATGTTGGATAGATGCTACTCAAAAAGTTAGTAAGTGCACCTTAAAATAATAATAATAAATACATAATAATAATAGAAAATATTCACCTTAATTAAACATGACAAAAAATTAATATAAATAAATTAAGTTTGGATTAAATTACAAAATAAACCTAGATTACTGTATGTTTTGGATTG
>CM033626.1:30371946-30554820 GCA_019453435.1 Rhinogobius similis
CTGTAAAGTTATATATTTCCATTAAGACATAAAGACGTTATATTTGCATAACTCCGAATCACTTTATACTCACCGCACCCAACTGTCCCGAGCTTAATTATGACGATGCTGACAGAGCGGTGCAGCGCGTGCGTCAGGTGCTGCGTCAGGTGCTGCGGCTGGTGTTGCGGCAGGTGCTGCGGCAGGCGCTGCGGCTGGTGCGTCGTGATGTCATCCACTCGCTGTTTGTCTCAATCTGTGAAAGCCACGGACTCCTCTGACTCTTGTTTCGGCCTCAGAACCTTCAGTCTCTGGTTTGCAGGGATGGACATTAAAGGTGCACAGTGTAACTTTTTTGGTGAAGGGTCAGACACCTGCTTGTCTCCATTGGGATGTAACTGATTTACCTGTAATGTTCCACAGTATGGCAGTAAACTTGTCGATCTTGCATTTGTACTGGCTCAAAAACACCTTGCAAAACGTGAATTATTTTCTGTTGGCAGACCTCATCTGCTTGTCTCCATGGAGATAAGTTTAATGCTATACAGTGGAATTTTCCAGGCAAAGCAATAGCATCTCCATGGAGACAAGCAGGCAGAGAAGGTGCAGCACAGACTGAGTTATTTGTGAGTTTGTAAACCACTTTGTCTGAAATATTAACGTATATGTTTTTGTTATTGTATGACTGAATACATTTTGTTGCTAAGCAAATAAATTATCCCTTAATTTAAAATGTGTTTTTTTTTTGCCCTTTTTTTTAAACCATTATTAAACCAGGAGGTCCCATCCCATTGAGTGCATTAATTAAATGTATAACTTTGTCTAGCCATGGGTTTCAGAGTGATGGGATATTAGGACAGTTTCCGTAGCAATTAACTATTTATTTTTCTATTTAAATGTAAAACTAAATATTGTATCTTTTAAATAGGACAAAAGTCCTCAGTGTGGCATAAAACATGAAGCAGAAACCTATGAATTAAAGAGTGGATCAAGAGGTGTTTAATTTCAGTTAATTATTGGGCAACATCATGTCATCATCATAATTGACAACTTGTCATTGAAATTACAACACCTAGATATTATGAAGAAAAAGCTTTTCAAAGAAAAGGTTTTCAATTTAAAAAATAATTGTCCCTGCATGGTGTTTAATTATATATTATATGTTTTTCACACTTCGGCATCCTGCCTGAAAACATGGAACCTTTCTGATCTAACTTCTTAAACAAATTGAATTTGAGTGACATGTGCAATATCCGTTTGTCCACCAGGCGGAGACAAATTGTGGGTCATCAACATCAATGGCAGCTCAGCACATATTCATGTTTACATAAAACATTTGTTATGGCATTTTCTGTTTTGGTCATAGATCAAACAACAAATTGCACATTATGAATTTACAAATCACTGCTGTTTGTGGCGTCATTTGGCGTAATTGTCAGTCTTTTTCTATCAGACCAGTGCAAATATTTACTGTTAGGGGACTTGAGGCCAGTGTGTTGCTTTTGCCATTCGCCATGTTTAATAAAGTGTGCATCATTAGTTTGACAGATGAAGCAGCATCTTCAGTCCGTTTGCAGTGACAGGGGAATGTGGCCGGCCGCGCCCTGAGCCTGTTTGTGTAGTGCGCCTCTCCCGCCCAGTCAGGGAATGCAGCTAAAGGCCATTACTGCTTTATCTGCCTCAGTCTCCACACCTACAGCTCCTATGAGTTAACCTGTAATTGAATCCCACTTAGCTCTGTTCTTCTGTGAACTATATTTCACAAGACAAGTGCTCAGGACACACTTACAATACGCTCTGCAGAATTGAATTTAGAATAATGTTGTAGTTTTTAAAAGTTAGGATTATTAAACGGCGCACTGTGTAACTTGTTTGTATCCATGGAGATGTTATTGTTTTGCCTGAAATGTCTTCATTTAATTTTCTTTTTATGCAAGAAAAAGATTAAAAGACATGAATCAGGCCTGACTCGCAGCAGTTTCTGTTCTGCAGCAAAAACAGTAAGTCCCAACATCCACATCAAGAGCAGACATCCACAGACACACCACACACTCAGGCAGTTCACTGTCTGTGACAAGTGTCGCCTTCAGCCAAGAAAAGTCTTCCTGCCTGTTTGCCCTGAAAGCAGCTTGTGTTCAGGAGAACATCAGTCCCGAGCCTGAGCCTCCGGTGAAGAAGGACCTCAGGCCAAAGCTGCTGCAGGATCATTATTCCACCAGACCACAGCAGCAGCATGTATTTACATTGTGAAAAAATACTTATTATTCTGATCTGAAAACTGGACTCACAACACAACACAATACAACACAATACAACACAATACAACACACACATCTTTTGGAGTGGAGGCAACTTCTGAGGACTCTGATGTGGCATCACCCATCCAGTTCTGACTTTGTTCAACTTAAAATGTATTAAATTCACATTTGGCCACTTTTTTTCCTTCATTTTTGATGGTTTGTTTGTGCTAGAATAAAAAAACAAACCTGTGTCCTTACAATGAGTGGGCTTGCATCTGCAAAACTGACTGGTACTGCTCCTGCTTGTTTCCATGGAAATGTTGTTTCTTTACTTTTAAATTCCATAGTAAAGCATAAAACCTATCTATCTGCATGCATATGAAGAATATGTAAAGTATGGTTTAACTTTCTATTTCCCTGGAGTTATGCCGTTGACTCGCCGCCTCCAGAAAGTCATTATGAGTCATTATGTAGCTCTTTGAGACCTGAGCTGGCCCTAATTTAGACTTGTATACTTTGTCCTGTCAGACCTGTTTAGACCTGGTTTAAACCTGGTTTAGATCTGGTGGTACTCGGAGAGTCCAAAATGTTTGTGTGGTACTTGTGTAAAGATTGAGAACCACTGACCTACATTCCCGTAGTTTAATTTCAAATTGATTATAGGATAAATGTTCAAAATATGAAATTAAAATCTGCCAAAAGTGGCCAAATTTATTTTGAAAGAGCAACTTATTTATACAAGTTTAGGTCCATGAAGTTATATAAACACGTCATGCCAAGACAATGTAACATGAATTTTCTTGAGTGATTTAGATTTTTTATTCATGTAGCCATTCATTTATTTTTGCAGTGTGTGCACACAATAGTGACGGCTGGAGTTTAAAATGCAGAGATGTCCTCGTGCAGTGAAAAGAACATCAACAATTATGCATTAATTGCTGCCCACGCATAAGATTTATATTAAAATAATTGCTGCACTGTTTGTAAAAGTAGAACCTGTTAATTACATTTGAAGCATTAAGTGTTTAGTGCTGCTTTGTTGCCGTCTCGGAGGTGTTGCTCTACTGGTTCGGGTGAGATAATAGGTGTATGTTTAAAGGGATCAGCGCTGGGTGGGGTGCACAGTATAACGTTACACAATGAAGAATCAGCCCTGGAGGGTCTGACGGGGTTTTGTCTTCCGCTTCTTTCCCCCTTCCTGCTGCCCTTTCTTCCCTTCTGCACCAGGTGAACGTGATGCCCTCCTCTCAGATGCACTTAATGAGTCGGAGTGACAATAGACTGTTCTGCAGCAGAGGGAGTGGACTTGTGCTCAAACCAGAGTCCAGGCACATCGAAATATAAACAAAAACAGTGGTGACTCAAATAAATTAGGGACATAAAGGTAGAGAGGGGGTTGGTAATATTGACAAAAGTCATTATCTAGATGGCAATATTATGTCAATCCAACAGAGATGTGTCTGAACGCATTTAATTATCAAACAAATGTAACATGTCTCTAAAATGAATCAGAAAAGTGCAGAAATATCACCTTACTTTTACTTGAAAGTTTCCAACATAATTATATTCCATTTATTTTTAATCAGCTCTTTTTTGTAGCATTTTTACTATAAATGATACACTCGAAATTCAAATTTTGTATATGTTCATAAATATTATTGACATTTTGTACTGTATTGTCCACCAAATACTATAAAATACTACAAATGTTGTATGTGAGAACTGATTTAAAGCTAATGTAACCTGTGACAGACGTGACATAAAATGATTCCAAATGGGATTTCCAAATCCATGGGTTTCAGAATAACAAGAATATTGGACCGTTGCCATAGTGATAAATAATTTAACACAAAATATGATCTTTTTTGAATGGAAAAATGTCTTCAAAAAATGGTAAGATGAAAACAATAGAATGTAAATTAAGAAAAAGTAAATCACATCAGAAGGTAATGTGCAAGAAACAACAAATGTGGACATAATTTTAATGTTGTCGACACCATGTTTTTGTCACTTACAAGTAAAAGTCACACACGCCACGTCAAAATCGTGATTCAACTCTGACTAAACCCAGAGCTTAACCTGGACTAGATCAGGACTAAACCAAATCTACCCCAGGATCAAACCAAAACAAATGTGAACGAATGACATCCCACTGCAGTGTCAGAATAATAACAAAAAGTGTTACTCAATAAGAACTCAAAAGTCAGATGATCTAGGAGTGAGCGATAAGACAAAGAAGAATGTGATCATTTAAATTTGATCATTTCAGGTACATTCAGGGTTCGTTAGTTGGTTCTAAATTGATCTTGTTTTCAAAGTGATGTGGACTTGGTTTGGTCCTGATCTAGTCCAGGTTCAGTTTCGGTTTTAGTCCTGGTTCAGTCCCAGTTTTGATTTGGTGAATGTGTGAACAGAGCTTTAAAACAGAGCTAAAGTAATCTGCTTCTTCTGAGAGTTCATGTGATTGGATGAATTCACCTGTCACTCACTGGCTGCGGTGCACACTCAACATCTGATTATTACCAAATTTTGGGGTTGTAAGATGATTAAAACGATATTTATTTACCAAAAAACAAATAAAACATTGATATTGAAACCTCTTTTTCAAGGTGAACCTGGGCCAAAGGACAAAATTGCAGTAAACAATCATAAAAACATATACTACACTAAAGGAAACATTAAAAGATGAAAACAGAACTACATTTAAAAGCACAAACATTGTAAATGGCAAAACCTGATGCAAGTGATCTAATTTCTTTCTGATCAGGGTCCATCCGATCAGAATTTGCTGTTTGCGTGTCGTTAAATTATTCTTGCAGGTCCAGAAATCTGAGCACGCTGGAGGAGTGCATGAGGTAAAGTGTCTGTTTTTGAGCTTAGAAATCAGAATCACCATTTGACGAATATCATAAAACAAAAAAAATCGAGGAGCGTCAGAAGAATAAGATCACAGTTAAATTTGTATTGTTGTATCGCCCAGTTTAAGAAGTAGTTTTTCTTCAAAACACCCTTAAACACAGCAAGAAATGAATTAGTTTAGTTAAAATGTCTTGATTTCAGAATATTAATTTCAGACATTTTGTTAAGTTAAGACTTGATAGAACTAAATTATTTTACTTGTTTCAAACCGTTTCTAACTTTTAAATTGCTTCTTACGTCATTGGGTTAAGATCATTTGACTTACCCCACTGACAAACTAACTTTATTTTAGATAAAATGTTGCATGATCAGTCAGAAAAAACAGTGAAACATCCTGCATCACATCCACAATTAAATCTCGAGTTTAAACTACTTAAATCCAGGTAAAAATTCTAAATCCAGGTATGGGCTGGATACATGTTTTTGCTGTGAAGTAAATAAAAATGGAGTTCCCATAGTTTTGTCTTTACCATTCTCAGTCAATCCTGCCTCCGTCCATGTTTACTTCTGAACAAATGCAAAGAGCAAACAGAAGAGCAGAATTACAGACTTCTCATGTTTATTGTTTCAACAGGACATCCTGAGCAGGTGGGTTTTGGTCTTACAACAGCATAAAGACACAGAACAGGCCTTCCGTAAATCCACATAAGCCGTTTTCTGTCCTTCAGCACCTTTTCCAGGCTCATCCTCTCCATCTCCAGTCGACTTTTTCTCTTTTTCTCTCTCTCCATCATCACTTTACCTGAGGTGAAAGTGGATGGTGGGAAGGAGGAAAGGAAAATACAAAGCTTTGTTGTCCTGTTGAGTTGCAGAGTTTGCGAAACCACCGCTGGCTTTTTACAGGTGTCTGATAACATGAGCCGACTTTAAGAATGTAACTCATGAGGTTGAGTTACAAGAACTGGGGTCGTCCTCTGTTTTGGTAAAGCCCCAAAACAATAGATAAAACATTGGCAACACACAACACATAACAGGGCTTGACGTTTATAACAAGTAGGTTTTTTGACAGATTGTCCTTTTGCCATGTTGGTGGTTTTAATTAATCATGAAATGTTGAATGTAAGAACCGGTAAGAACCATTGGATACTGGCACAGATCCATCAATTGCTGGATTGGGTATCAATTCAGCCAATATATTGGTTGGGCCTTTAATTTCACGTTATAAGACTATTTATAGGCCGATGTACGCACAGAAAGTCTTATAATGTTTGATCTTTTAGACACACAAAGCTATAAGCTAAGCAGTTAATGGCTAAGCTAACCGTTTCTCACAGCTAATGCAAACTTTAATTAAAACGTAAGATATAAAGAAACAACCAGTTAAAATGTAAAGTAAAAACTACCTGATTGTTTTTATTTATGCACTACTTCAGTTTTTCATTTTAATTTGTTTTATGCTTCAAAATTAGCATTAGCGTTAGCACTGACCCACAAACACCTCCATTTTTTGACACAGAAGTGTTCATCTCGTTTGTAAAGTCTTTAACGTGTTGTCAGTGACATCCTCCTGCAGCTCAGTCTCATCTTTAAGGATTTATTATTTTTAGTGTGACTCTGCAAAACCCTCACAGACAAAGAATTGGACAGGAAGTGCTCAGTAGTATAATGCTAGCCATTTTAAAAATAAACAGCCGACTGAAATACCGTGCTCAGTATTTTGAGGAAAAAATTGTTCCAAATTTCAATCCCTACATTGGTATCATTGGTTATTATCGGATATCGGCAGTTATTCCATGGTCAGTGAGAACTCTAATACTAACTGCCATGTGTTATTTTTGAATAACCGCAGTTAATCACATTCGATATCACTACGCTGTGGACATCACCATAGCAACGGGTAAGCAAATGAGGTGCTGGTGGGAGGGACTAGCTTCAACCAAAACTGAGATAACTGATACCTCGGACAGAAAACGCACAGCAAACAGTTTCTATATTCACCAGTGGATTGTTGCAATTCTATTTTAGCTTCAAAAGAATAAAATGTATGGAATAGTGGAATAGTATCTAATATAATCTAATATATCTCTAGATAAAATGAAAAATTATTGTGGGCTCAACATTTCTGTGAACTTTTGTCCAGTAAAACCCATAAATCTGGATTGTTCCTTCATCAAAAATGCAAAGAGTTTATCATATTTTCCTAAAACATAATGTAAAATACAATACATGTGCTTAAAGCAGCTCTGATGTCACTCACATGTGTGCTTTTCATTTTCTAAAATCATCAAAAACTTTCTCATATTTTGTGATATTCTGAGGTTAAGTTTCTCCTGTGAAATCACATTATGTTGCACTTGGCTTTTGCCTCCATTCTGAATTTAAAATGTTTTTGTTTTCAAACTTTAAAAGAGTCTATTGATCTCGGTATTGGAACTGAAAAAGCGCAATCGGTGTATCACTAATAATAACATATAAAGCATTAATTAGCAGTTTCATATGTAACAGAATTCAAATACAATCCATTCAATTTTGATTTGGGCTTTGCAAGGAATTATTTCTCAAAGATCTGCCCCATAAACACTGGAGCAAAGTCACAATAGTCTATACTGGATACTAAATGAGTCACAAAACATGACTAATAAATGATTACATGTCTAGTCTTCAACAGGTAATCTTTGACAGAACATGAAATGTTAAAAATAATTGGGATTTCATTAATGTATGATAATTGTGGCTACAGAAAACACTAACTGTAATGTAACATTTGCAGTGGCCAGTGATCAAAAAGGTTGACGTCAAGCCCTGAGCATGTTCAATCACTTTGGCTGCATAGATTCAGAAAACTGTAAAATGATAAGATAAACCTGATGCTGGTGCGAGCTCACAGTTTAACACAGGAAAAGGATACTGCTAGTTTCATTAGTAGAGTTTTGATTAGCAGTGCATTGCGTTTGGCATTCTGTAAACATCTTAGAGGTTAACTAAACTTCATGCACTAAAGCTTTTAATACAATCACGTTATGTATAAACTCTGTATATAAACAAATACAACTATGTCATTAACATAAACAAATGTCTAACTACACATTCACACATATTGTTCATTCTTTCACTTCACAGACTTACTCACACTTATACTTTGGTTCACTGAAAATGGTTGCTCAGTTGCTACAAGATTATTCTTCTCTAGTTTCAGCAAATAATCACAACATTAAAACAAGGTAAAAAAAAAAAAATCTATAAAGCTTTTAAAATACACTGTGCAAGAAAAGACAATTGCTATTGGCTAGGGCCATAATGATTTGGTATAAAATACAATTATAATTTTAACATATAAATAAAAAGGACTATTTAAAAAATCTAAAATACATAAATAGTCTTTGACAAACTGGACTGTCACATGACCTTTATGTCTGTGCGTAGTGCGTCCCTACAGCAGGGACATGTCCAAAAACTGCCCCGTGGGCTTGTTCACCAGAGGGAGGGGCATCACGGGGGCATCTCCTCCATTGGACTGTCCAATCAGACTGCTGCTCAGAACAGAAACTTCTCCTGGACTCTGCAGGGAGGAGGGATACTGTTAGCTCTATAAACATTCAACAAAGTGATAATAACCCAACACCCGAAGGTACCAGATTTTACCCCAGAGCATCACCAAACCACCAAACACTCCAACACCCGGCTCCAGGTTTACTCCCTCCCAAAAAAAACAAAAAACATCCAAATAATACCAAGATGTAAGGACTGGCTAGTTGTGAAGACATTTCTATTACGAATAGTGCAGTTTCCTTCAAATTACAACCAGGCAAGACCCAAGACATGCTGCAACCTCCATCTACAGTTTGTCCCTTGAGAGCACCCTTAGCCAATCCTTACCTGCCACCTGCCTCAGACACCTTAAATACACACCCATTCTTTGGGCTGCGTAAGAAGTGTCCTGGACGGGTCCTGCGCGTGCATAGGCGCATGCAGGAGAGCATCTTCAGCCGTGTACTGTGGTGTGAGCAACAAAACATGGGCTGAGACAACAGACAACTAACTGAATATGTTTTAAACTGAAGTACTGGTGCTGCAGGTTAATCTGGGTGATCATACACTCATTAGTCTTTGTAAAATAACCAGATCAGTTTTATGACCAAGGGACTCCACTCTCACTCTTAAAGCCTTAGCTCCTCAGATTCAAGTCTGAGCAGGCTGCGTGTGACAGAGCAGGGAGAGGAGACAGGACAAACGAGTTTGATCGCCTCTGGGCAAACACACTCACAACACACCTTCTGAACAGGATTTGAATAAAGAGCTGAGCTGCAGAGCTTCTTTTTGACCTACACAGGAAACCTTAAGGTATTTTAAACTCAGATAAACTAGTGCCTCTTACCTGGTATCCCTGCACTGCATTAATAATGTCTTTGACTCCATTGCTGGGGTAGGGCAGGCCTGGCATGCGCACCAGCCCCCCCGGAGAGCTCAGGGCTGAGGGGGAGGGGAAGAAGCCCATGGTGGTGGGTGAGCCAGGTGGACTGAAGGAGACAGGAGAGAAAAAAGTCCCTTATTAGTCTGTGAACAGGTTTGTTGTGGTTAGAGTTAGCGCAATGCTGGGCGTTGGTCAAATGTGACGCTTTGTTGGTCTGAAGAAAACAGGGGTCAGTGATGTTTGCCGAGCTATTTCTGATACCAAAGTTCAGTCATTAACTACCCTTGTCTGAGGCGTTCACTTTGGAAGAGGACTACAGTTAACAAATTTAACACAATAACACAAGTAACACTTTTAGTTTTAACACGTCTTACATGATATTGTATGTAGATTAAATAACACTAAGATCAAGTGAAAGTAAAGTAATAGTGTACTATTGTACAAACTCTGCGCACATTACCTGGGGTAGTAGGCAGAGTAGTTCATGTAGAGCTGAGCAGAGGCAGGGTAGTAAGCATGTCCTGGGGGCAGGGGCCGAGGGGCCAGCAGCACTTGACCAAAGGGAGGGTAAAGCGCGGCTGCTGCTTCTGGTGTGAGGATTTGTGGAGCTGCAGCGAACGAGTATAAAGGTGGAGACAAGCCTGGAAATAAAAACATATTTAGAAACAAACTCAAACTCTTTACTCTTAAGTTAAACGATTATTTATGATTGGGTTCAAAAGTAAGAACGTGCAAACATGCAAATAAAAACAGTACTATTGGGGGGAAAAACAATTACTTTGAGATTAAGTGTATATTTATGCATATTCATGTTTTAGTACACGTCTACACTGGTGAATTTTATCATGAAAAATACAATAATGCATTACTCTAATTGAAGCTTTTATCTAAGCAGCAGAGCTCTGCCCACCTTTCACAGCTCCCCTGATTGGATGAGGATAAGGGACGAACCTAAGGTGTGTCAATCCCATAACCAGCACTACAATCTGATAAGACTGGAGAGTTGTAAGCCGTGTTCAGTGTTGCTTGTTGGCTTACAAAGCTTACACTTTTCCAACCTAGTCAGATTTTCAGTGTCCAAATAAAGAGTCAGTGAACATGCTTAAAATCTAAAGATTTCTATCAGAATGTGTTCACAATGAACAGTTTGGAAAACATGCAACCTGAACAATGATTTGCAAAAAAACACACACACACACTAAATTATTTTGTGTAGACCAAATGTCCCGTTGTCCAAAGTTCTAAAGAAACCCAGCCACACTGGCCCGATGGCAGAGACCCACCTACCCTGCAGGCCCGAAGCACCCCAGCTCCCAGCAGCACTTACGTCTGGACTTACATGGCGGCGGGCTGAGCCCTGTCCCACTCCTCTGTGTGCGTGTATGTGTGTGCGAGAGCGAGCCGCCCATCAACACCAGCCCCATCTCCTCCGCACTGCAGGGAAACACCTCCACGTATCGACTGTTCTGTCCACGCTGGCTCGTCATCACATGTTTGTGCAGCCGCTGAGATGCCATGAGCGCCCGCTCTGCTGAGGTCATCTGGATGAAGCAGTCACCCGAAGGACGGCCCTGATGGTGAATTATACAAGATAACTTTAGGTGTTAAGTCAGCAGAAAGCGAGCCGACATGTACCTGCTGCATGTACCTGCTGGTTCAGAACCATGTGGACGCCATGGGGCCTAATGTCATGCATGAACTCGCCCAAAAAGGCGAGGATGTCGTCAATACTCGCCGTGTAGGGCAAACCTCTGAGCCTCAGACAGTCCCTGAGGGTGCCAGGAGGGGGCAGGAGCGGCATCGCAGGCAGAACAGACACCAGAGGGGCAGGGGCCACGGGGATCAAAGGAGCCGATGAATAACGATTTAACACCTGGAAGACATGCACAATAAAACGTTAAACAACCTAAAAATAATGACACATTTTAGTCATGTCAAATGTAAAAAAAAAAAAAAGGCGACATTCTTGCAACAGTCGTAACAGTTAGTAGATGAAAGCATCTCTGCGTGGCTTTTCCTTTGTGATGTAATGTTAGACTGGAGCTGGCTCAGTGCCAACAGGACACAGTGTTTGCATTACAGCAGAGAGTTTTATTGACCTCCTTCTGGTGTCAAACATAAAACACACGAGGAAAGGAGCCATATGGGCAGTAAATATGATGGAGAGAAAAGACGATAAACCTGTTAACGCATTTGTACATTTTACCAAGCGGAACTGATGAGTGTGCATAAACTAAACCGACCAAAAGCACTCCATCCACGTGTTTTAAAATGATACAAAATTTGGACTGTTGCCATGACAATTCAGAACAAACCATTCTCTCTTTTGAATCACAAAGGCCCTTGAAATAATGCCCACCAGCAGAATGGAATCCATGAAATTCATACGTCAACCAAAAAGTAACATTCCTACAGTTTTTTGTCTCCAGATTAACGAATAAACTAACAAAACTCTTTTTTTTATAGAGCAACAGCAAGACTACAGGTGAAACAGTCGAACAGTTTTGCTTTTGTACCTGCTGGACTTCTGCTGCCGTGCTCTTGAACAGCTCGATGTATCTCCTCCCCAGGATGTCTTTGTGTTTCTTCAGGGCATTCTGGGCATGCTCTTCACAGGCGAACAGAACAAAGGCGTCGCCGGTCGGACGTCCATCTGGATACCGAACAAACAGGATGCCGTCCCTCCCTCCGCTCACGGGACAAACCTCCTTCAGATCGTCGTCGGGCGAGAAGAAGGTCAGCACCTGTTCAGGGGTCGCGGTGAACGGAAGACCTCGCATCCTCACGATGATCTGATCGTCCCGGGACAGGAACATGGCTACTTCACTGGAGGTCCCTAAAACAGAGGTACGCCGAGGTCATTACAGGAGGTGTGTGAAGAAAAAGTATTAAAAATGATGAGTTGACAAGTGGATAAACCAGACCAACCAACAGAGATCTATAAGTCGCTTGAGTATGACAAGGAAACGCTAAGATATACACATTAATTTTACACAATAATAACTACTTGATGGTAAAAATATTTCTCCATATTGAGGGGGAAAAAAAGTTTTACAAAATGAATCTCCAATCCATTATAAACAAGGACTGAACCCAAAACAAACCTGGACTAGATCAGGACTATACAAGGACTAGAACAGAACCAAACCAAGTCCAAATCAGGCTCAAATCGGCTAAATTTAAGTCAAAATAACAGCGTAAACACACCCTTAGATGACTTTAGTAAAAAATAATGAACAATGATTACTGCATTACAGTACTGTCCTCACTCAATTGTAAAAAAAAAAAAAAAAAAACAGTATAATAAGACATTTTATCCATGAAGTATAACATATATACAATTAAAATAAATTAGAATGTGTGATTTGGCAAAAGAACACATTAGCAAAACAGTTTGTACAGATTGAATTCTCACCTCCCGCAATCTTCAAGAAGTCATCTCCTGTTGCTTTGTAAACCTTTAAGAGAAAGTATTCATTCAGAATCACAATGGCCGGTGTTTACAGAATACTGTTTTGAGTTCAGACAAGTTTACCTCTATGTATCTGTTGCCCATGTGATGTTTGTGTCTCTGCAGAGCCAAATCTCTGTGCTCTTCGCTGACGAAACGGACGAGAGCTTCTCCATTTCTTCTGCCCTGAGCGTTGAGACACAAGGCAGCACCTCCCCTGTACAAAAAGACAACGTTATGCTTTTTTTTTTCCAGATTTTAACAATTAAAAAAGGTTTAAATAAATATAACATACTTGGCAATGTTAAGGCCTCTAAAAAACCTAGCGATGTCCTGATCAGACGATTGCCATGGCAACCCTCGAGCGCGGATAACTGTGTTGTCTGAAACTTTTTCCATTTTACTGCTGCACAAATAACAAAAAAAAACCAACAACAATAACTTAAGAAACATGATTTTGGCAGTTTAAATGATAATAATGTGCAATGCCATTAACTCACCAAGTGCCAGATTCAAACTTATCATTAACTTTTTCAGGATTTGAAAATGTGTGGCCTGTTCAGAGAAAGAAAAACAATTAATATGTTTCTGAAAATGTGTCAAAACAATATTTTCAAAGCAATTACTCACAAAATGGCTCAGAAAGCAGGGCAAGAACAATACTGGCCATCGTCTGGACCTGTTGCACTGCTACTTCAGGAGATAAACTGGCTTCAGGGTCCAATGTCGGGGCCTCACTGGGTAAAGCAAGAGCTGAAGATGGTGTGGTTAAGGAAAAAAGAAAGGCAACAATAAAAAAAAAAAAAAAAAAACATTTCTTTTTTTTTAAACAAACTATTCATCCCCATAATTTTATAAAACATTCAAATGTATTTATAATCAAGATTCAGCCCTTGTAAACATGTCCAGTTGTATATATGAATGCTAAAACGGATAATCATAGGCATTTCGGACATGTTTTAGAGGCTTAACTTACACGGTTGGCGTTTTTATTTTATTATTTTCACGAGAGGTGATATTAGGTATTTACTGAGGTCAATCTATTACCTACATGACTGCAGTCTACACAGTTTGATGATTGCAAAGGTTCAATTTGTGATTTTTAATGTGATTCATAGAGCAGCTCAAGTCTAACTACACTATATAGGTTTTATACATGCTCCCACTCTATGGATACTAGTTTTTAATACTATTTTTAATACCATTTCAAACTAGATTTTGATATTCAGGAAAAGGTTTGATGCTCGATACCGATTTTAAAACCACAATTATTAAAAAAAAAAAAAACTAAAAAAAACCCCCACCAACTCTCATCCAAATATAATCAAATTGTCTACACAAACGACTGTAGTTCCTTGAATAGTACAACGTTTTCTCAAAGTTCTTCTGATATAGATCAAGACCGTTCTACAATGTTCAGCACCTGTCCAACGTTGCCATATTTATATAATTTCGTACCACTTAATAATAATTAATAATATAATAACCACACCTTAATTTGCCTTAACAAAGCATGAACAAAGCCTTAAATCACAATGAACATATAGTTTATTAAATTAGGGTTAGAGTATTATGTATTAAGTAGTTACGACGGCTGATTCATTCTTAAAAAGCAATTTGTTCAATATGAATTACGACTTTGTTCATGCTTTATTAAAGGTAGGAATAAGTGTAGTTATTATAAAGTGTTAATTATAATTTTTTTGGAGTTATCGATTCTTCAATGAGTATCTAGTTTCGGTACTAGTTTTTATATTGATTTGAGTCTGTTTATCGTTTCTTTTGACAACTCTGAAACAGGACAGCGTATTGTTGGACATCTTACAAACTAAAAAAACAGTCTTTCCAATTTGCTAGTGACCGTGTAAATTGCAGTTTCAGTGTGACTGTGGTCAGCCTTGCAGCCGGACTCTGCAGGTAAAAGCAGGAGGACAGTTCCTGGTTGACTGGGCGTGTGGGGTGTTTCTGTTGGCTAAACATACCCTCTTTCACTGAGCTCATAGTAAGGTGCTTCATTGTGTGCTTATTTGCATTTCAAAACCTCTCAACCTACAGCCAACACCCGTGGCCTATAAACTGCTGTGTTATGTGTGGTAGAAGCACAATCAAAGAAAAAGAGGCAAATTAATACAACTGTTCATGGCTTCTCGCTTGTGTCAAAAGTGATGTTTTGGAGATTCAAGACTATGCTGAGTCTATCGAACCGCATAAAATATAAAAAAAGAGTAGCAAAAATAATAGAAACCTGCAGCGTTATCTTCCAAACAAGTCAATATCCCACTCCTTTTTTTTTTGCAGAGTTATACAGAAAGGATACATTCTGCCATTAGGTGCACGTTCAAAGCCTTCAGATCCGAGGCAGGGAAATGCTGCTTGAACTCTTTACGAATGTCAAAGAAGGAGTAGAAACAGTCAGGCACCAGGATGTTCTGAGAAGAAAAAATAAACGGGTGATGTTAAATCAACAGCGACAGTTAGCCTTTTACTGTTGTTTGTTCTCGTTTAATATTATGCAGAGGACAAAGAGTAAAGAGTGAAGACATGTGCAGCAGATGTAATGCATGACTATGTGGTTAACGGCACAAAGATGAATAAAAAGAGGGAAGAGAATCAAAAAGGCACATGTTAAATTGTTTTTGGCTATAGAAATTGAGATTATGTTATTGTTTTAAGACACTAAAATCTAAACTTAGCGTTCATTCAAAAGTATTCTGATACTAAAGTGTGATAATTGTATTTACCAGTAGTAATCCAGCATCTAATCTAGTTACTCCACAGCTCTTAAATTTACTTTTTTGCAAATGCATCTCTGTGAACGTTTGGTACACCTTGCCAATAATAAAGCGTTTGATGTTCAATCTTGACCTCAATATGTCAATTTAAAGCTTATGATGATGAGCTACTCATGTCCGTGTCCAAAATGTTCAAGACACAACATTCACAGTTATAATAGTTCAGGAACAACTGGACTTTATTATTGATTAAATCGTTTCTGTCAATGTCCCAGAATCTAATTGTTTTAGTCACAATATTCCAGTCCTTCCCATCTCCTCACATATTTACACTGTGACTTTGACAAGTTTTAACATTAATATTTACCGCCCCTTTATATAAATCAAAAAGATAAACATGGAATATAGAGAGTGCATATAACTGCCATTTATGAACAAAGAATTGCTTTATGAATGTTGTTCCAGCCATCTTTTGTCATTCTATGTTACTTGGGTTCTTTGTTTACGGTTTTTAAAATGATTATAGTTTTATTTAAGAGTGCGTTCACACTTTCATTGTTTGGTCCTAAATTAAGACCATTTTAGTCCTGATGTGGACTTGGTTTGGTCCTGTTTTAATCCTTGTTTAGTCCTGATCTAGTTAAGGTTTAGTCCTGGTTTAGTGCCAGTTTTTGAAGTGCAAATGAGAATGCAGGTTTAGTTAACATAATGCACTGAAGTCGCTTGGTTGGTTTGACTTATCGAGAAGAGCAAGCGAACACTTTTTTTTACTAAAGTTTTGGCTGGTGCTTTATAAATGTTCTTTAAATAGCCCATAAAATATTTCAGCCATTCTTACAACTTACAGCAGATTCTCAGCTCTTATCCTGAGTACATTTTCATAGCAACACTAAATGTATACATAAGTGAAGTGCTGATTTGACATATTCCTTTGTGGTTTTGCAGCAGTTCACAGCACCGCCCCAGCTCCGAGGCGTGTACCCACCCAGCCGGCTCACCTTGCTCGCCGCCTCAGGGTGAATCACTTGACGGATGTGGAGCTGCCCGTCCGCGCACAAACACACCGACGTGCCTGTGCCCGCGCTGTTCACCTCGTTCGTGAGATGGAGATAAAACTGCACATATATCAAACATTTGTGGAAACTTTAATTACAAAAAAAACATCAAATTGGTCAGGTTACAGTATGTTCAATTATTATCATTACATAGTTATTACCAGATTCAGGGCTGTTTCGAAATTTTCTGCAGAAGTAACGCAATCTGCTCCAGAGTTGTGCTCCTCTGTGGTGCTCTTTTCTTCCTCCTCATCCTCTTGTTTCTCCTCGGAGTCTGTGTGGTCAGACTTAACGAGCAGCTCATTCACCTTGCCCAACTGGTTCAGAGAAAAGGAAAAACATGTCAGGCCTGAAATAGTGGTGCACAGAAAAACGTATCTATACTTGACAAGTGACATGATAATTATTTGGACTTGACAACTGTATTCACGATAAAGTTTGTACATTATAAGAGTGCAATGACATAATTCAGTTTTGTCACTCAATTGTTTAATTGTGGTAATTATCAGTTTTAGAGTTGTATGGCAACTTCATTAAAATAATCACATAGGCCTACAGTCCTGCAGTCAAACGGATTTTTTGTTATAAGCAGCCTGTATATATAGAGGTTAGTCTAAAAGCCCACAGATTATTGCCCAAACAACAAAACTAGAACATAAAAATGCAACTGAATAATTGCATAGATGTTTATTACAGTAACAAGTTGTCAAAATAAGACTTGTTCTGCTTCAGTTCAATAATGACAACAGCATAAGTTGAAGGCCTATCACCATCATATTAGGGCTGAAATAAATGTATTTACCTTCACTATTTTTGCTTAACTTTACTTAAACACTACACATTCAACTCAACTAAAAAAAAAACATATTTTGAGAGGATTGCCATACCTTTTTGTTCTTGACATCCACAAGCTGCCACACAAGCTGTACGACCTCCTTCTCATCAGATCCGAGCCATTCACCGCTGGAGCCAGATGTAGCAGTGAAAACCACCGCCAGGTAATCTACCTGCGCCGTCATTTGAACAAAAAACAACACAAAAGCAAGCTTTAACTTTTCCCAGGCTCGACGGGCGGGTCAGAGAGGAGATCTGTGACGGATGACTTCTGATCGGAGAGGAAAACTCACAAACTCGACTGTTTCACGATGTGTTGTTTAACGTGAAACCTCCCTCCGTCACCATCGCAAAGTAATGGCTGAACGTCCCTCGTTTTTGTAGTGCGCCTACCTGTGTGACCACGTGACTTCACCTGGTCCCTCCCTCATTCAGGTGCAGAAAGAACGTGTCATGTGTTACTTTTTTGTTTAGTAATATCATCAACTTTATTTATTACACTATGATCCACCACGATCGCACGACTGCTCAATGGGAATTCTATTGTAAAGATCCGTGATACTACTTCACGTCAATGATCAGTGTGGTCAGTTTAGAAAGTTTGGCCCTCCATTATCAGATATTTAAAATAAGCTGTTGTGTTGTTATTGTTAATAAGCTTTTCATCTTATTAGAAAATTAGACGACTTAGACACGGTACTGATTCTCAAGGGAGAGATTAGCTTGCACATGACAATAGTAAAAAAATAAAGTAAAAAAAAAAGCAAAAATAGTATGAGCTTGTGACAATTATTTAGGCACAGTTAGACACATTTGTTCGAGTAAAGCAGAATGACACAATCAAAGTGCTGCATAGAAATTCACTAAAACAAACAAATAAACAACTGATCTAACAGTGCTCATAAAAACAACAATAAAACCCTAAAACTACATAATTCTAAAACAATAAACAGTAGCTGATAACAAGAAATAAAAATTAAAAAAAAAAAAAAAAACACAGTAAAAGAAAAAAAGTCATGTAATGAATTTTATATATATATAAAATGTAATACTACTAACTAGTAAACTCCAGTGTCTGGTCAAAATCGGGGAAAGAAATATTCAAATAATATAAAAACATAGACTGATATCTACAGTCTATGTATAAAAATCAACCACCAAACCGGAAGTGCTACTCTTGGATCCCGGAAGTAACTCGTTCTCCGAGGAGTGTAGAAAACGATGGCTGGCGAGACTTCTGTGGAGCTGTTATTTTTAGATACATTCAAGCACCAGAGTGCTGAGGTAAACAATTTTATTCTCTGGCAAACATGAGCTGATATGAGCTGCAAGAGTATCTAATTACATTGTTTATGTCTATTATCCTGAGAGTTGTTTTAGTACGAAGCTAAATTGCTAACGGGGGCTAACGGTTTTACTCTATCGTATCTTTTTAATTAATCAGGCTTTAAGTACTTTCAAACTTGTGCAAACTGTTTTATTATGAACTTACACACATTCTCTGCTTTTATCTCTCAACCTTCATTTATAATTTTTGACGTATTCTGTTGTACATTTCCCGGTTCGCTCTGTTTTTGTGGACGATTATAATAACAGTAGCCCTCATCTGTTTTATAAAAAAATGTCAAAAATTACAAACGTTGATTCAAAATATAAAATAACGGTATTCAGTTCATAAATTAATTCTAAAATCATTTTTACCTGCGTTTCTGTAATTAATTATCAGTATTCACAAATAATATTAATTTCTCAGAAGGACATTTCTCTTGCATTAGGGTCACAAAATAACACGAACAACAAAGAACATAAACTAGGACCATTAGCATAGCAATACAGTTTAAAAAACAAAATATTCTATCTTTTGAATGGTAAAAAGTCTTCAGAATGTTCCATATCATCGAAAGCTGTCCATTAAGCCCCTTTAAAACAAGATACAGAAAGTCAGCTGTCAAATTATATGTTAAGTGTAGAATTTGTAAGGTTAATTTAATTTTCTGTATTTACTGCTTTCTACTACTACTACTACTACTACTACTACTACTACTACTACTACTACTACTACTGTATTTATCATCAACTTCATTGTATTTTGGTCTGTTGTAGATAACCAATGTAGATGTGGTGCGGTTTCCATATGGAGTCCTAGTAACAGAGGTGCGGGTCATTCCTCCTGGATTAAAAGCCCACAGCAGTTTACCTGATAACAGAGCATTTGGGTAAGGTCTATAACTTCAAGCACACTCTGGCATTTGTTATAATGTAATGCCTGATTGGCTGGGTTTGGTTGGGTTGGTAGCCTGTGCCTCTTACTGGTATAAAAGAACTCCAATCACAACTGAAGCGCTGCTGCCAGTAGGTTTGTCAAAAGTTTCAAAAATCTGATACTAATCAATACTGCATTGTATCTTTATTTTATTTTATTTATTTGGTCATGACAGCACATGTTGAACACACACCTTCTCTCTGGACCTTCTTGCTGTGAAGTGACAGCTAACCGTAGTGCAGCGGTTAGTGCTGCAAAAATCAATATTAATAATACTAATAATAATACAAAATCACATTAACCGGTCAAAATGTGACATTCTCAGAACAGTTTAAGAATTATCTTGAGCTTTACCAGAACATGATAAAGAATATGGTTTTATATATATACTATATTTTGAGGCATTTTAAAATGATCATTGTAGAATCAAAATCAATCTGGAAATGTTTATATCATGACAAGACAACACTTGTCATGAGGACACGTAAAAGTTTTTCTCCTCAGTTATGGACAGGCCATTCCTCATGTTCTGCTCTGAACCTCCGGAACTCACTCAGTTAGCTGCAGAGGCTGCACTAGCACTGACTCAAGAATGGTGCAGGTGCCGGGCTTTAGGTAGTGATCATTCAGATCAGAGAGAGGACAAATTTAGTTGTGTGAACTGGTGACTCAAATGAGAGACTAATCTGAGGCTCATTTGGCTTTCTGAACCAAAACACCAAATAATATGGATTACTTTGCCATGATGCCCAATGTTTTTGTAATTGAGAATAAATCAGCATTACATTTGTGATCAGTAAAAGCTGTATTTGATTGGAACAAGTTTACCTTGTAACTGAAGACAGACATTACATTTTAGATAATAAGGTGAATGCAACAGTATCAAAAATGGCTATAATTGGTTGTGAACTTAATAACTGCTACTGTAGGACACAAATTTGACCTTTCATCTATCTATCTATCTATCTATCTATCTATCTATCTATCTATCTATCTATCTATCTATCTATCTATCTATCTATCCATCTATCCATCTATCCATCTATCCATCTATCCATCTATCCATCTATCCATCTATCCATCTATCCATCTATCTATCTATCTATCTATCTATCTATCTATCTATCTATCTATCTATCTATCTATCTATCCATCTATCCATCTATCCATCTATCCATCTATCCATCTATCCATCTATCCATCTATCCATCTATCCATCTATCCATCTATCCATCTATCCATCTATCCATCTATCCATCTATCTAGTAAATAAGTCATAAATAAATAAATGAATGTGAAAGTTGGGTTTGTTCCAACAACACATCGGTAATAAAAGTTTATGAACATGCTCCAAGGAGCTTTGCTATATATAATACACCAAACACAACACGTGATCCCTCTCATGGATAATGATGTGTTCATTAAATTCTAATTGTCTAGTTTTCTACTGTGAAATCTGCTTTCCTAAACAAGGATAATCAAACACCAAATGTGAAAATGTGTCTTGCAAATATTTGTCATAGATATCAAAATGTTTATGTTATGTTATAAAATCATTTGCTTGTCTGTCTTACCAGTGAGACCTCGCCTCATGCATTTCAGCTGGAAATTTTCTTCAATAATGTCACCAAGCCCAACTGCTCCACCTTCCACAGACTGGGCAGGTCAGTTTTCACCCATGCACTAATCCTGAAACATTATTTTGCATGTGTGGCAAAATTCAGATGATGCTCAAGTTGGTCTCACTTGTAGAACCGGTCATGTTAGAAATTGAGCCCTTTTGTTGAAGACCTGTGTGTTTATTGTGTTAGCAACAACCTATATTCAGGTTCTTTGTTCCCCACCTAGCCAACTGGTCTCTCCAGAAACACGGCTCCTCTCATACATTAGCTGAAAGTGACACTCAAAAATAGGATTTTTTTTTAGTTTTACACCAAAAGAGTATTTATTCCTGTTTTTTCACTCGTCCTCAAAAGTGCACTTGTTGTACAGTTTGCACACATCATTTCCAGAACATTTACACAATTAGATTTACACTGACAGTAAATATGTGTTTGAATGTAGAGAAAAAGTCCGCAGGCAACTCATAAATAAGGTATAAAAAATATTCTTTCAGCTGATGATATTGAATCTTGCAAGGCGTTCACAGTTCCATGAAAAGAAGCAGTTCTTGGTCAATGGAAATTTATGCCTTCACAAGGGCTGCAAACTCATCGACTCCGATCATGCCATCACCATCGCTGTCTCCAGCAGCCAGGAAAGCCTTGGTCTCCTTGTCAGAGAGTGCTCTGGCGCCGGCAGCGAAGTTCTGCAGGAACAGCTTCAGTTCTTCCTCCTCAATGAAGCCACTGTTGTCCTGGTCAATGATGGCGAAGGCCTTCTTGACCTCATCAGCGGACTTGCTTGCCAGGCCGCATGCCTTGAAAAACTTCTTGTAGTCGAAGGATTCAGCAGCTGTGCAGCCAGCAATGGCAGCTTTGACATCAGCATCATTGAGAACACCAGCGAAGGCCATTTTTTAATCTTCTGCGCTGCGTTGAGGCGAGTGGAAACCAAGGCGGATTCGAGTGAATGCCAGGAGCCCCTTAACCCTCTAGCTTATATATCCTTGAGCAACACCATTTACAGAGCTTTGAGTCTCAGTATCGGATACCAAGATGCATGGGTTTCAAAAAAATTTGTCTAGTAGTCTCGGCCTATTTTTAGGGGAACAAAATGAGGATGTTACCATGTGTGCGGGGGCCCATAGCTAGACTTGTGGAAACCTGAGCAGACCCTCTGCTTACTGACTTCACTGGCTCATGTCACACATGTCAAAAATACGAGTTTTCAAGGAAACAACTGTGGATAATCGCACTGGAATGTAAAATTTATGAAAGAAATTGACTTGCCTCTTGTTTCAATTCCCATTCTAGACTAAAATAATAGTTTTAAATATTAAAGTGTACTAATGTAATATGACAGTGCGTTTATTTTAAGGCTGCTGTTCTTTCTCTCCTCAGTCTTGAATATGATGAGAACAAGTCTATTGTTTTCCGACCAAGTGGAAAGGCAAGTAAATTAATTCAGGCAAGACTAAAGCATTGTTTAATGTGATTGACAACATATTTTTCTGTTGAATGTGCAGGTGAACACAGATGGCCTGGTTCTGCGTGGCTGGTACACAAGTCTTACTGTGGCTGTGTATGGAACCGCAGAGCGTTCCCACGGACACGACCAGGGCTCCCCCCCACCACCACCTCCCCCTCCCCCGCAGCAGCAGAGTGGGCTCAAAAGAGTAAAGCAAGGTGTGCACCATCCCAATGAAACCCCCACACCCAAAATGTGACACTAAAACATGAACACACCCCATTGAGTCTAATTTCATTGCACGTTTTGTTTTAAGAATGGGAAAAAGATGAGCATTACAATGGGAGTCCTCCCAGACTAGGTCCCAGGGGCCCACGCACACCGCCTGGCCCTCCTCCACCAGACGACGACGATGAGGAGCAACTTCCAATGACAAGTAAGATATATATATATATTTTATTTAATTTATTTAACTGTGCTTAACTTTGTATGTTACACTGAATGCAGTGGGAATTGTGAAAGTGGAGCCGTGCGAGGGTCGCGATGACTATCTAGAGGCAGTCTCGCCTGAGCGGTCGCTACCGGCAGATGAGCCGTACTCTGATGCTGAGGGAGAGGAAGAGGGCGAAGAAGAAGAGGAAGACGAGGACCCGGATGATGTACGCAGTGAGGGCAGCGCTCTGGAGGACGAAGAGGAGGAGGATGAGGGTGAGGACCAGGACTTAGAGGAAGGTATGGGAGGTTTATGTGGAAGAGGAAAGCCTGACTTTCCAAATGGATTCTTACCACAATCCAAGTGACTGCACTGTGGACAGTGCAGGCATGTTTATCCTTGGAACCAAATGGAGAAGGATCCATTTGAAAACATGCTCCAGCATGATGTTCATCACCATCACTTGATGGTTACAATTTGACAGTGAGAATGTTTGAGCGGTGGTTCCAGCATCCTAACAGCTTGACCTACGCTTTGGTTATAACCTGCATGATAAATTATGTGCATGCCTAGTGTGTGGCTATTTTGGTGAGGAGTTTTTGTGTGAAATTTCTATTGTGCAATAATTTTTTATGGTTTTCTCGATCTGTTTGGTTTTTAACTTTTTTTCTGCTTCCTTCTGTCTGTCTCAGATAATGACGGCTATGAGCAAATTTCCAGTGATGAAGATGATCTTGACAATGGCAGCTTCAAACTGCCAACATTTGACATGGACTACACTGCTGAAGACCTGGCTTCAGTTCCACCCGTTCAGTATGATCCGTATGAACGAGAGCTCAGACCTATGCAGTACTTCAATCCTCCGTATAAAACCCGCTTTGAGACACAGCTGGACAAGGCCAGTGTGGAGGAGCCCATGGATCCTGGTGGCACAGAGGAGAGTGTTGGAGGAGAGGCAGAGGCTGTGGCTCAGCTCAGAGAGCTGAGAGCATCTATTGGTGTCGACAGAGACACCCGCTGGGTCACTGCACTGGAGGAGGCCCCAGGGCTGCTGTCTAAAGGATTGCCGTCTTTAATTAAACAGTGCGAGGGGGAGGACAAGGTGGAAGAACAACTTGCCATATTTGTCCAGTGGGCTCTCCAGGCTCTAAATATGGACATTGCTCTGACACAGCCCATAGCTCTGAACCTCCGACAGCTGAAAGCAGGTGCCAAGCTGGCGTCAAATCTGGCAGAAAGCCCACAGGGCCTGTCTGCACTGCTTCGAGCGGGGGCCTTGAATGTGCTGCTGCAGCTGCTTCACACAGACCACGTCTCCTCAACACTGAAGCTCAGTCTCCTGAAGGCTGTAGACGCTCTGATCAGCGCCCCTGCTGGTGTGGAGGCCTTCCTGCTCTCAGAGAATGAAGAGAAGAGTGGATACCAGGTGAGTAACATGACTGTGTGTAAAAAAAAAAAAACATTAATTATTAATACATTTATAGTATGTATGCTATTGTAATATGTTGGTTTTTTTTATCAATGAATTGTCATTTTTGTGTGTATTGACAGCGCTTGGTTCATTTATTCTTGCGTGAAGAGACTGTAAGAGTTATAACGGCTGGAAATGCCATACTTCAGAAAAGTCATGTCTATGAAGTGCTGTCAGATTTGCAGCGGTCTGCAGACTCCCTCAGTGAGCGTGAGCCTGTTCAGGTATGAACTGCTGTCATGTTTTGGATTTAATATTTGATTGAATCTATGAGTTTGATGGCTCCTGCAGGAGGATGTGGAGGGTGCTGAGAGCCCCATGGAGGAGGACCCGCCGCTCAGCTCCACTGCAGTCAGTGAGACAGAGCTGGATCGACTCGGTGGTCTTTTGGAGGAGTTGCATCATTTATTGGAGACTGCGCCTCATAGCATGGTTCAACCTCCTGGAAAAGCATTCCCCACTTCAGCCAGAATAACTGGGCCACAAGAACGAGACGACCCGTACCCAACATTGTACAGGTATATCAATAGTAAATGTTTGCAATTATTAGAGCTTAGCCATTTTAGAAAAAACCCCAACTCTTTTTGAGTGGTTCTGGTTCCACAGTCCAATTGGATGCGTCAGTCCTAGTTCATCTGCAGTCTGTCCGTCCGTGGGAGTAGGATCTCTCCTTCACTGTGGTTCTCCCCGAGGTTTCTACTTTTTCCCATGGGGTTTTGTTTAGTTTTTCCTCGCCACGAAGGAGGGTCAAAGGACAGGGGCGTTCTGGGGACAGTTATCTGAACTGCTATCTACCTGTGGCCCATCGAGGCAACTGTTGTTATGATTTTGGGCATTATAAAAATAAACTGATTTGATATTTTCATTATGCTTTTTCAAAAAGCAAGAATGTTTATTAACTGAAATATGAGCAGCTAAACTCACTGAAGAATCACCTGCATTTCAGAACATGCTGGTCCCCCTCTTTTGTTGTTGTACCTAAATAATTTAACTTAATAAATAAGTTACTTTTATTTTCAGTTCGTGACTCAGTCCTAGCAACTACTAACTTGATAAATGGACACTGATAGTTTTTGTCATGTTGTCTCTCCTCTTCCAGATACATGCACGCGTGTCACTTCCTGGAGAGTGTTACTGTGGTGCTGTCAGCCGCTGCTGCCGCTGGACACTTGGGCATCATACAGGGCATCAAAGAACTTCTGCGATTCCTGTCTCTCACTCAGTCGGGCCTGTTATTTCTTCTGGCTCAGCCGACGCCTTCAAACTTGTTGCTACGACTACTAGCTTCTGTAACTGAGGCGGAGACCGAGGAGATGCCGTTCACTGGAGGAGAAAGTGCTCTTAACGGACCAGGATTTGGCGAAGAGGGCTTTGGAGTGTGGTTGATGCAGGCGCTACACGCTCTTCAGAGTGTTTCCGAGCTCATGAGTCACGTGAATGCAGGCGGAGAGGGAGGAGTGGGACTCGAAGAAGGGGACAATGCAGAGATACTTGGCCTGCTTAACAGCCTGTACGTGATGACGTTCACTCAGACCGGGCGCAGTGCTGTGGCTCATGTGTGCAGTTTGGACAGTAACATTTCCTGTCTGGTCACTCTGCTCCAACACTACAGCAAAGAAGGCCAAGGGTGAGACAAACTCCTCCTGATTCCTTGAACTGTGTAGCTGATAGAAGTGGGAAATTACAAAAATGATCAGAATATCCATGAGCAAATCTTGTAATATTAATCATAATAAAAGCTATTTAAAAGTGCCTAAAATCCTGATTAAATATAAACCTCAGAAGAATTAGCCGTTTTATATCATGTCCATTCACTTTTTGAGCAATTCTTCCACCTCAAGATATTCACAGGAACATTTTAATTTTCGTCTGATGGATTGCAAAGAGATTATTATTATTTGAGTGAAAAACGCCTGACCTTTATTTATATTTAGCGCTATATGCAAACAATCAGAAAGTCGTACAAAAAGGACTACATTCTGTACAGGTAAAGTCCAAAACAAAGAGGGAAATGAGAGGGAAGAAGTAAGACTTATTTTTGAAAAATCCATTTTGTATTCTATTAAATATCAACTGGTATTTTTTGTCTTGTAATAAGACCGATGATGCAAAAAACAATGAGCTTATTTACCTTTTTTTGCATCATCTGTACTATAGACGAAAAACACAAGAAGAAGATCTTGATCCACCTCAGTGCCAGAAAAGCCATTTAACTCTTCTTGTTCTGTTGCAGAGACACCAAAGCTCGCAAAGCAGTCACCTACAACTACGCGTGCATGCTGGTGTTACTGGTGGTGCAGAACTCACATGAGCTCAAGATGATGGAACATTTTGGTGCTCCTTTGTTGACCATTGCAAAGGCTGACGAGACAAATGCCAAGTTACAGGGTAAGTTTTAAAAGGTTAGTGCACTGTTTCCACAGATGTGTGAAGAACATTTATGTTTTATCCTTCTCTTTTGCAGAACTTAGCAAATGGCTGGAGCCTCTGGAGAAGCTACGATTTGAAATGGGCAGTATACCAACACTCATAGAATACATTAAACAGGTAACTTTTAGTAAATTTGTTGAATAACTGTGTTAAAACTATAAAGGGGAAAAAAACATAAAACTACTTAGTTAGCTATTGTCTATTACAATTTTAGTACCACCTAAGAAAATATTTGGCCCTCCAAGTACTACTAGATCTAAAACGGATCTTTAAATGGGTCTTTTCCAGGTCTAAACTGTTACAATAGACTATACTATGATTTATAGTTGTTCTAGAGAAACACTAACCCAACGGAGGGCAAAACATCAACAAAATCGACTCAAAATGAAACACCTGGAGAAGAATCCGTGTACCAGCAGTGATACATGTTCCACAGTTTGAGTAACGCTGGTCTATTCGTTTTATGTAATATCATTTTTAAACTTTTAGTTAAATTGTCAAAGCAGAATGTGCTACTTTTTTACAGTCACTTAATAAACGTCACAATCTACTGTATCCAAGCTTTACTTGAGCTTCGACTTAGTGTCCATGTCCTCTAATAACATATTTGCACTTGATAGATCTATTCAGCCCTGTTTGATGATCTGTCAATGTTTTATGCAAATTTTGTGTTCCATGTGTCATTACGCCTCCATTTTTTAAAAAGAATGTGGAAAATGTGTTGACGGCTGATGGGACTGGACTCGTCACTGCTCTGAGAATCCTCGGACACCTCGCCTGTCCCTCACCTCCCACAGAAGGTAATTTATGTATTCTTTATGTTTATCAGTAGGTTTGTTTTCAGATTCTGTAACTTGTAGTAATGTATTTTATTTACGTTAAATATATATATTTTTTGCTACTTACCCATTTTTCTGCATTATTTTGGTGCATATTGTAGTTTTTTAATCAATAATTATTCAACATCTCTTTAATCCCGGATGGGCCTCCAAAGAAACTTTTTATTTTGTAAATTCTTCGAATAAATGAAGGCAGTTGTTTGAAGACTAATTGAAGGTATTCTCTTTATGTTCCACCAATTACTTCATGGATTTTGTGATGATTTTTCACAATTATGTGCGTCACACATAAATAATATAAATTAATGAATATTTTTTTGCATAAAATAATTATTCAGGCGAAGTACATGGAGCCAGAGGTCCCATTCTGGACTAATGCAATTAAAATATCTGCATTTTTAATTAACAATTATTTGTAATGTTTACACTACTCTTTCCGATATAATATATTTACCAAAGCCTCTATACGTATTTGTACTTTCAAAACAAAGTAATGGTATAAAATAAAGCTTTTTGTTGTTTTTTTTTTTAAAAAGAGGGGAAAAAAGCTCAAAATTCAGGGTTGTGCAATGTGGTGTACAGTGGTGTGGTGTAACGTCACACCTATTTTTGGGCATCACACTATATTATGTTATGCACTTAAAGCAAATTTTTCAACTTATTTAAAGAAGCTGCCAAATTCTTTCTATATCATTTGACAGCAGCATGGTTTACACATGAAGAGGTTTTTAAAAAGATTCACAAAAGAAGTTACCACCATTTTACATTTTATGTCGCAACATATTGTAACCAAACAAACAAGCACTACACCCCCACTTATTCTCGGGACCGTTATACATTTTTCTGTCTAGTTAAGGTTTGTTTATCACACATCAGATTTAAACCAAATTGAAAATCTAAAAACCCCTGTCATTATTTATATGGCAAAACTTAATGTTGTGTTATATAAAGAATGCATAAACCTCAAAAGCTTTACCATTAGTAATAAAACCTCGACTTGCTGACTAGTTGCCTTCTAAAATAATCGTTAGCTGCACACCCAAAATATTAATTTCACCTGATCCCACCCCTATTCAATGTTATAAATTAGAGACAGTCACATAATTTAAACCCAATTATTTGTATTCCATATAAATTATACTTTATATTAACTGTTGATTGTTGTTGCTGTTTGCCCTATGTTTTTTTTAGGTCAACAGAAGGACCTTAAATGGAGCCTGGCTGTGGTGCAGCTGTTCTCCGGCGAGGGACTAGACACCTGTGTGCGTGTGCTGCAGAAACTGTGCAGCGTTCTACTTCAGCCCTGGCGTCTTCATGGACACATGGGCCCGACCCCCCAGCGCTGCATGATCGTCAGCATCTGCATCAGCACACTGCGACTCCTGCGCACCATGTTGACCGAGCTGCTGCGAGGAGGGGCCTTTCAGTTCAGGGACACTCGGGTCGCCAGCGTTTTGGTGACACTGCACATGATCGTGTGCTCCATCCCCGCGTCTGGGCGTCTGGATGGGGAGGAAATGAGAGTGCAGGCGCTTATTGTGGACATTCTGCTCACTTTCACACAAGGAGTCAATGAAGAGGTGTGTGTAACGTGCTTAAAACATTAAACTGTAGGAGAGGACAATATGCCAAAGAGGGCTGCACTCAAAATATAGATACAGCATCTGTTGACTGCTGCATTAAGGCTGACTCTGCTCGGCTGAAAAAGTGGCAGAATTCATTTTACTAAACTTTTAACACCGGTTTTAAGGGATATCCATGTATCGTGAGGTTATAACCAGCAAAAAAAAAAAGTTCTTACATTATTCATCTTCAAATCCTTTTCACTACAAACATGATACATTATGCAGTTATTATTAAACAAATAGATTTAGTATGAAAAAACTATACTGTCACAAAACAGATTTTTACATGATCATGATCCTTGGTGCATAGGTCACGATTTTAACATGGTTCTTGTACACTGAGGATGTGTTCACAGTCACTCCTGACAAATTGGCACTAAACCCGGAACGAAACCTAAACTTGAACAGGACTAAACACCAAACCAGATCTGTATCAGGACTAAAATAGGCCCACACCCGGATAAGTGGCTCTTTTAGTAGCTTTATTTTGCCCTAAGAGGTCATTCATTTTTGAAAAGCACTGTCAGATGATCCTAATTTTATTTTACGTTGTTATATTTCCGCCCCTGCTACACTATTCCATTTCGTGTTTGTGTTTTCTTTGGCTGTAGGTGACTCACACAGAAGAAACACTGGCGAGTAACACGTGGTCCTTGATGCTCAAAGAGGTGATCAGTTCACTCCTAAAAGCTCCTGAAGGACTTTTCTCAGGCCTTACGTTACTGTCTGAGCTGCTTCCTCTGCCACTCCCAATGCAGAGCACACAGGTATCGTCACTTTTATCTCAGTTTGTTTGTTACTTGTTTGTTTTAAGTAGAGTTGTGCAATTAATGACATTTTTATTCTAATTACAATTATTGCTCCAATCAAATGATCTATAAGTCTACATCGAAAGTCAAATCTGGTTTAAACGGGTATCGACACAAAGCGTTTTACATAAGCAGGACTACATTTTATTTTTTCTGAATAGATTTTGAATGATCTTGAAGTTTATAAGAACTAGTATAAGATCACATGGTAACATAAAGAAAGTACCAGTATTTTTTGTTGAAAATGTCTTAGTAATTAGCTTTTTTTTCTTAACATTGGGGTATAAACCTCGATTAGTGTGAGCTTATTCCTTATTATCGAAATTGGTTTTGAAATTTTGTGACACTAGTCCATTTGTCCAATCTACTGTGGGTTTGAAACATAAATCATAAAAAAAAACAAATATATAAGTGGTCGTTTGTTGCAGTTTAGTTTGGTCACAGGTATAAACAGTGACCTTAACGGTTTAGGTTGAACTTGTGGTTATTTTGCTAACTCTTAATACCTCGCTGTCGTAGTATTTTATTGTTAAACCTTTCATCAATTCTTCCTCAATCAATTTCCCACCTTTGTCAGACATAAACAACAGTTCCAAATAATAACACTTTCAATAATGACCCAAATAATCGTGTTTGTCGAAGCCACAATATTTACTCTGTATGTTGTGACTTTCAGGGCATTTCGGTTCAAGACGTGGCCGTCGCTCTGAACACCAGAAAGCTGTGGAGTATGCACCTGCGAGCCAAGTGGAAGGAGTTCTCTGAGGTCTTCACGTGCGTCAGTCCCACCACTTGCCCTCCGCTGCTCGCCATGCTGAGGAGAGTGTGCGTTCAGATGGCAGACCTCTCCTCCACGACGGCCACGCTCATCATGAAAACTGTTATGGAGCAGGTCATGGAGGAGCTACAGCCGTGAGTTCAATACACACTGCGGTTCTTCTGTTAGCAGAGGGTAAAGTCAGGCTGCTGCAATGTTTAAATCAACCTAAAACTGTGTTGGGAGCAATGGTATCGGAGTAAAATTGAATCCAACATAAAGTGCCTCTGACAGGTTGGGCTACTCATTTAACTAAAATGCAGTTAGGATGACTATATTTCAAATTCAGCTGAAATCTTTACACATTTTTCTCCGTTTTAACTATTTTTTGGGTTTTTAAAATTTTACTTCCTGGTTGTAAATGATGACATCACACTTGGGAATTGCCAAGAAACCGTAATGTATAGTGCACAAAAACTTTTTTTATTTGACAAAGAAAAATACATGCGTACACTTTTATTTTGTTGAGTCAATGTTTAAAGGGTCAGTGTTTCTTTTGTGTAAATTATGACCTTTGGCCCCTCAGTGTGATGTTACTAATTTGGTTCAACATATTTTTCAACTTTTCTCCACAAACAGCGACCTGATTGGTGTAAAACTATAATTTATATTTACAAGGTATTAATACACTGAATAAAATCAAAATTAGCTTCACTGACATTATTCAACTTTATATATATTGTAGAGTGTAAAAAATGTAAGTAAGAGATTGGTTACTTTAAATAATATTACTCCTGTACAAGTACATTTAAATAGTTTCCAGAATAAAAATAACTTGAGTAAAAAGCACTAATTTGTTGAAACTTCTATTCAAGACTGGCTGGGTTAGCTGTTTGAACGTAACATAAAAAATTTAATTGAATCAATGTGTTGAAAGCAAAAATGAGAAAACCAAGAAAGAAAAGAAGAAACAAGAAACGCAAATGAAAATTAAATAATTTTGGACATAAAGCTTTTGTCACTTACAGACTGACTTACTTTCTGACTATAACTTAAAAATAAATGGATACATTATTCATATTTTATTATATTTTTAATGATTTATTTGTTACACTTTTTATGAAGTAATGCTTGACAATACAGAACCATGACAAGTGAAACAAAACACATACACAGTCTATTATTATTATGACGTTGTTGCTCTTTTTAACTGATTAGTCAAAAAAATCACAATCTACACAATTTAGGGTTCAAATTTCTTAGATTCGTAAAGAGACTGGCAATGGCAACTCTCAACAGTGGCAATGGCAACAAAGAAACGTCCTTCCACAATACGAGACACCAACAAATGCTGTTGTAGAAAAAGAAATGATGAATGTTTCAAAACGCGTCCATCAGCACTATCAATTATTAGTTTCAGTACCGTCCATTTGATCTGAATGCACTCTGGCTATTTTTAGATTGTTCATTTCCTTAGTTTTGATGCATAAGCTCTTTTGTGTGGTGTCAGGCCTGAACCAAGGGAAAAAACATCTGAGATCTTAGATTAAAAAAAAAACAAAAAAACAATCCTTCAACGAAAATTCCTTATTCGTCCTACCACCCGCCTGGGAAAAGGGCGGCCCTCGGATCAGTGATATTCTTTACAGACATCTCAGGTGGCATCCAGATGATTCTGTCAACATAAAACCAGACAGGGTATTCTTCAAAAATGTTTCACACTCCTTGGCCTGAAACATCACGGGACTCACTTTTCAGTTTACAAAAGACATTTTAATTGCTTAAAACAGTGCTTCTCAGAGTTGGGGTTTTTTCATCCGACTTGTGTAAAAGTGAAAGTTTTCTCTTGCTCTAAACATGAGGCCGTGGGCAGTTCTGTATTCACAGAACGTCGGAAAACCAAAACTCAGCAAAAACACGTCAAGTTTACAGAAAAAATAATAATAGTTTTAGCTTAAAATAACCCTGGGTTACAACATGATAACACGACCCAGCAATAAAGACCTTTGGGAAATGGGACTTTGATGAGAAATTGGAAATGGTTGGGTGTTACTTAGAAGATTATGTTGAAAATGAAGTTGCCATTTGTTCTATTTTAGTTTTGTGTTTTGTGAGCAGAGATGTAGGAGATTGAGGATGAAGGTTGGTTAAAGATAATTAATGACAAAGGACTTTACATTGAAAGGAAAATATGACCATGTCTGTTGTTATACATGAGTTTCTGTGTTCGTGCCGTTTATGGACCAAATCAAACAAAGATGGAGTGACTATTCATATTAGTCTTTAGTTTCAAAGCTAACTGGTGTTTTTATCTTCATTTGTTGCAGCGCTGAAGGGAAAGGTGTGTGCTGGGCTCAGGTGGCTCGACTTCTCTCTTTGATGGACGCGCTGGTGTCACAGAGAGCTTGTAAAAGTGCTGCGTTACATTTGATGTCTGGATCTGCGTCTGGAGACGAGCAACTGGCAGAGCTGTTTCCCATGCTCCTGTCGCTGATGTCGCCCCCTTCAGACCAGACCTCGCAACAACAGTGCAGCGAACTCGTGGGCACCATTATACAGTCGCTGTGTGACCAGGTAATATCAATATCAATAATAATATCAATAATAAAATCAATATCGCTCAACAAATGATAGTTTTACTCTGGTAATGATCGCAACACCAGTACATCACACCCTCCTCAGGCCTCTGCTCCCTGTGAGCTGCAGGATAGATTTTACTAAGTACTTTTATTGTTTTTTAAAGCTCTTAACGGCCTCAGTCAAATTTATTTTACTAATCTGTTTTATCCTATGAGCCCTCTCAGACCCTCAGGTCATCAGGTGATAATCAGGTCGTCAAAACTAAAACGCCCGGTGAGGCCTCATTCAGTTTTTACGGCCCCCGTATATAGAACAGTCGACCTGAGGACCTGAGGTCTGCTGCTAGTGTTCATTTGATTAATTGATTGATTGAATACCTGTGAGTTTTATGCTGAAATGCATAAAAAAAAAATAAATGTGCCTTGTACCATATAGTAGCATCATTAATTTGTTCCACACCAGCTTGAACTGATTTAAAACATAATTAAATGTGCAGATAAACTAAAATGTAAACAGTGTATTTATAAAAATGAATTTAAAAATTGGATACGAAAAAAAAAGATGAGACATTTTTATAAGTCGTGATATTTTTGCCTGAAAATAGAGACGTTTCGATACTCTGAAATCAATACTTTATTGATCTGTTCATTATTAACAAATGAACCAAGATCGTGAGACGAATAGCTTTACAACAGTAAACTCTAAAACCTTTTGTTCATTTGGTTTGTGTGGATCCCTGGAAGAACAGTTAAAGCCGTGGTAATTGTTAAAGGGAATCCAGAATAAAAAGTAAAGAATGTACGATTATTTCAACTGCTCTTTTTAGTCATATTTATATTCCCATCACATTACTTTACAGGTGTCATTTTGAAGACTCTTGACCATGCCAAGACCTAATACTTTATTTTGAAATGCTCTTGCAACAGCCCAGATTTCTCCGCACTTGCATGGATTGTCTTGCTTTAATTACGTTATTGTTTTTAAGCGATTTGTAAATGAACTCTTTAACTATTCTCCCTCTCCTCCTTTAGGATATTGCGCTGGTTGTTTCTGCTCCCGGTGAAGGTTGTGTGTCGGAGGTGGAGCAGTTGGCCAATTCTCTTCCGGGACGAGAGATGATTTCGTCAGTTTGTAACGCCTTGTTGGAGGTTTTGGGGAATTCAGAAAGCACCGTTTCTCTCCTCCTCACCTGCATCCGAACTCTGACCTTCCTCACAGAACACGACTACGGGCTTTACCACCTGAAAATGTAAGTGAGGGTTTTACACACAAAGGCAGGAATCAGAGGGTACGTCAAGAGTCAATACAATATACAATGACCTAATTCATGACGTAGAAGTTTAATTAAAATCCATACCCAGATGCTTATCAATATCAATACTAAAGTTTGTTTTGAAACTTAATCATTATTTGAAAATTGAATCAAAACTATGAACAATCTTGAACTTCATTAGGAGTAAAAAGAGCACATAATCAATTCAATAAATTAATATTATTCTGTTTTGTACAAAGCAATCATAATATAAAAAGGTGGTATCCATTCCAGTCCATTTTTGACCTACAGTGAATATGCCAACTCTACATACACAACTTACCTTTAGCCTAATGAAATGGCTTTGCTGCCAACATTTACAACAATATACAAAACTATTCATTACTATTCACTTTATTCCGGAAGTTGCCATACACGCCGCCGTCTTGTTTCCGTTGTATTCGTTTACATGGAGCAGACGAACTCAACAGAAAATAAGTTCTACATGGACTAAAAAGCCGTTTTCAGACTGACCAGGAAATCGGTGCGTTGTTGACTTGTTGTTGCTCGTGTTCATTAAACATTTTACACAAATCAATCTACTTTATGTAATATTTTAGCGGCAAGACTTTTCCCTCGTTCCTCATTAGCTTTAACAGAGTTCTCGTCAAACGGAAGTGCGTTTACAACAAAAGTGCGCATCTGTGGCAAAAAGCGGCAAAAGTGGAATAAAGTGAATAGTCCATCTGCAGTATTCATACAGCATTACCAAAAGAATCACCGAATCCCTTTTGTGTCTCACATTTAATAATGCGATTGTCTTTTCTTGTTACAGCTCGCTAAAGAAACACAACTCAAACCTGTGCTCACTGTTGAAGAGACTGGCTTTTCCGTTCAACAAGGATTCTGCCGATCTGCTCTCTACTTTACTGGACTTCCTCAGACAGATCCTCAACACAGAGACCATGGTGCGCTATCAAATGTTATTGTGTTGGATTTAACAAAATAATATAAGGAAAAAAGAAAAGAGTTGTTTTTTTATTTCATATAATTGTTAATTGTTTATTGTTTGTTTATTTTGAGTGAAATATTTGGTAAAAAAAAGAACTATATATATAATTTAATAATAATCCTCAGTCAAAGCTGCTCAAATCAAGTTAACAGATTCTAAATTTAGATAGTTTTAACCTAAGTTTAATGTATTTTTGTGTGTTTGTGATGGGAAATCTGATGGATGCGGTTGTTTTTCAGTGTGTGGATGAGTCTCGCAGTGAAGAGGCCGTGTTCCTCCCTCCGCGGCTGTTGACCGGGTCCGAAATGAAAGCCCTTCTGCAATGGGAAGACTCTGAGTCACATCCACTGCCCACTTTAGAGAAGACCATCACGGTACAAGAATGCACAAAATGGCTCAAATAAATGTCATAAGCCAGCACTTTAACGCTAATGTTTGTGACATTAACCTTTATTCTTTTTCACAGAAATTATGCAAAGAGGATGAGTCACTGGAACCGATGCTGGAGAATGTGATCGTTCTGAGACAGACTCTTGAATCGGCCTCAGACTCTGGATCAGCTCTGGACTCAGAACCCGCTCTGCCGCCGCCCGAACCTCTCACCACTCAGTTTAATCACAGGTGCGTTTGTGAGAGAACCTGCCTCTTTGTCAACAGATTGTATTCATGCTCACAATGTACAGATCCTTTTGTGAACAATTATATACTAAACAAAAATCAAGATAATGTTCCAATCATAGAAGCCCAGACCGTAAAGAAACATGGACAGTCTGGTACTTTGTAAATGTTGGCAAAAGTGGATGAAGCGGTGGGAAAAAGTATGCGATTCTGACAAAAAATGCATGACATTCATCAACTAAAATTACAAACCTTTTTGGACTAAATCTTGACAACATCTAATTGGCTTTTTTGTTATAAATCTATGACTCAAACTAAATTAAAATTATCTAACAAAGGCTAAAGTTAAAGTGTCTATGACAAGTTTGACTACTCGTTTGATTAAAATGTAATTAAGAAAAGTATATTTCAAATTCTGCTGAAATCTTTACTAAATTTGGCCAGTTTAGCTTTTTTTTGTTTTTTACTTCCTGCCAAAACTCCTCTAATGTCACAATTTTTTTCATTTGACAAAGAAAAATACACGTGAACACCTTTTATTTTGTTGAATCAAATATTTAAAGGGTGAAAAAAAGTCATTTCTTTTGTATAAATTATGCATATCCTCTGTCTCCCTAGGGTGATGTCATCAGTTTGTTTAATTCCCGTAATTTTCATCATGATTTTAAACTTTTTTCTCAAATAGCGACCTGATTGGAGTAAAACTATCATTCATATTTACAAGAGTTTAAATCTAAATTAGAAAATCATAAAAACCTGTCATACGCACTTTAAGCAAGCAGTTTGGTTTGAGGTTGGTGCGTGTGATTTAACATGGGGTATGTCTGAAAATGCAGCATAAACTAACCTGCTCACATTTAAACATGTTTTTTGTTTTTTTCGGTTCGTTACTCGCAGGTCTGTTTACATTCTGTCTGAAGCTCTGGACGAACAGCTGAAGGCGCTCTGGTTTTCTCCTTTCCAAAACGAGGACATTGAGCCTGACCTCGATATGGTTTGTTTGCTTCACATTTATACGCATTCCACTGCATCGGGACGGTAGTTAACGCGGCTCTTGTTTGAATGCGGCAGGTGAAGGTGGACCTCATGGGTTTGGCTCAGGAGTGTTGTCCCGAGCTCGACCTGAAGGCTGAACTGGAGCGCTCCTTTTTGTCCGAACCCTCCTCTCCGGGACACGCCAAACCTTCGAAAGGCTTCAGACTGGGCAAGCACAAGCACGAGACCTTCATCACATCAAGGTAACAAACCTCTGCAGTCGGTAATTCTAGGTCGCCTTTAGGTTTGTCAAAAATCAGTGCTAAAAGTGGTGTTGGTACTAGATACTCACTTGAACGATACAGGGTCCGTCACTGTGACACGAGACACCCATCACTTTCAGACAATTTGGCAGAAAGATGAATTTGCTGAGAGACATGTTCTTTTACACACTTTATAGCAAGGTGTGAGCTCTTAATTCTTCAATTTTTATTTCTTGAATCTCTAGCCCCGATAATTGTGGTGCGAGGTTTAGGATCTTAATATATATTACTTGATTTCTTCTTGTCAGACAGCTTGGTGAGTGAAATGTATTTACCTCGACGTGTTTCGGCTGCTATCTGCGAATTTAAGACCTTAACCTTATTTGAATTTAATTTAAATGTCCAGGATGTGCAAACTAAATCCTTCGTAATCCGTTCGTAAAAACAAACTTTATGTCTTTCCCTCAAAACGTCAGAAGTTGTACTTTTAGTCAGTATTATCATTTAGTGTGGTCAGAGGTTTTTAGCGTAAACAAGTAAATCAACAGTAATTGTTGAGTCAAATAATGGGAAAAAAAACCTAATAAAGCAGCTAACCACTGTTTTTGAACCTTTTTTGAGTCTTGGCACACTTTATTGGATGTGAAAATACCAATGTTTTACCACAAAACCTGCTAAAACATTATCACATCAGATCTTTAAGAAAAACAAGAGCATACAATGTGCCAAATAATGTCTGCTCCACTGTCAGCTTCTTTAAAGTTGGTAATTGAGATTGTTTTGCTGTCTATTTGGTACTGAAATATGTTCAGGACACTCTTAAATCGGAAATTATTCAATTAAATCAATTTGTGAATCTCACCTCAAGGCGCTCTAGTGTTCCCCGGCACTGGTTGAAAATCAGGGGCTTTGAGTGAAGGAATAATGCAGTGAAGCGGCTTTGAGTGTTCAAAAATCTCTCTTTGAAGCAGATGTGTCATTATTTTTTGTTTTGACAGTGGAAAAATGGACTACACCGAGCCGGCTAAAAGGGCCCACATCATGGCGCAGCCTCGAGGGCGCGGAGGTCGAGGTGGATTCGGACAAAACCTCTCTCGACCACACGACATTTTCCGTCAGCGCAAACAGAACACGTCGCGCCCGCCCAGCATGCACGTGGACGACTTTGTGGCCGCAGAGTTTAAAGACATTACTCCAGTCGGGCTGCTTCCCCCAAAACGACCCCCAAAAAGCTCCCCCAAACCCCCCACACGAGGACTGTTCACAGGAAACCGAGGCAGAGCGACGTTCAACAGCCAGACGCGGTTCTTCACCCCTCCACAACCAAAAGGAGTCCTGCTCTCCGGTATGTGCCACATTCAATTATATCTTCTGCATTGAAGAAACATTAGGAATAACATAATCATTTTAAATATTGGGCTAAATAAAGGTTCTCTTACCTCAACATCGACTTGTGCGTTCAAAAGATATGAAAATGTGAATTGAGAAGTTTTGACTACTTTATACGATTATTACGTCTGCATTTTTTTACTTTTATGTAACTTGTATTTATACATTGTTTTCTTTGTCATTGATGTAATTTTTTTTTTACAAATTTAGTTGATTTTTTTTTTTTAGGTGCAATTTTCTGACTCAGCTGGAAATTGACTAAAAATGTCAGAAATACTGTAAAACATGCCCCAGAAAGTGAATCTAAATGCTTGGGCTGCACAATGTATTGCAAATTTGGCTGACGCAGTAATCGTAAACAGTTTTTAAAATGAACATGCTCCTAAAGACTTTTATTAATGCTTCTCCATATTCAATCTAAATGAGCCTTAATTTTGGGTTTGATTTTGTTTCTCTTAAGTTTTATTTTGACATAGTTTGACTCATTAAATAAGGCATGAACATTTTTCTTTTAATATAGATGAAGCTCATGAATAACTTGTCATAAATACTGTGAAACATTTCATTTATTCATTTGAATAAATTAAATTAAACATTAAATTGGCCAAATCTAAAAGCTCCCAAAGCTGTTAAATTCTCATAAATATTTATTACTCAACATCAACCAAAGAAAGTTGTACGTTACTATTTATAGAAAATGTAGATGTATAAATGGCCAGTAGGTGGCGCTGACACTTGTGTGATTTCAGGTAACTACGCTCGCAGAGAAGGTGGGCGCGGCTCCTCGTGGGGCGCACAGGTCCCAGCGGTCACTCACAGAGGGACCTACAGTGAACCACGAGGAGGTCAGAGCAACTTCACCCGAGGACCGCTGCCTTCAAGACAACCGCCTGCAGGTGAGGGCCACACTCTGCATTTATCATCAACATCAGAACTGTGTTCAACCGAGAAACAAAACCACACAGTGTGACTTTACAAAAGAAAGAGCTTTTCTATCCATGTTTCTGTCCATGGGCCTAAGAATGAGGAGAAGTTAGGACTGTTGCAATAACGATTAACAATTTAAAACAAATTATCTTTTAAAAGGGCAACAGTCCTCAAACTGTAGGGTTAGTATAAAATTGGCTATGTGTATCTGATTAATGTTATAAAGGTTTGATTTGTCGGAGTATCAGTCAGACATTTAGATCTAACAGTAACATTTAATTAACCTCCGTCTTTCTCTGATCTGAAGGTAAGGTTTTTGGTTCAGGGACTAATTATTTAACTCCAAAAATCAAATAACACCACAGTCATTTTGGAATTATGTCCAGGCAATATTGTTACACCTATAACAGAAAGTTACAACCCTTGAATTGCTATTTATGCACTTTTGGCTCTGACAAATCCTATGTTAAGTTATTTGTTTTATTCAGAAAGTATTTCAGAATATCTTTGTTGATATTTTAGCAGAGGGTATAGCGCTAATAAAATAATTGATGTATACTTCTTAATTTAACCAAAACGAGTCTTTTGATTCTAAACTTTTAAAACGTTTTACCTTTGTTTTCTCATTTTTATATTTATACCTTTTATATAACGATTAGGTCCCATTGAGACACAATCAACACAGGACAGAAAAATCACAAAATATTATACTGTAAAAACAAATAATTCTCAATTATCAAAGTTTTTATAATTTTCTGTAGTTTATGGGGAGCTTCTACAACTTTAAGGTATTTTTGTAGCTTATTCCAAGACCAAAAAAGCTGATGTCCCTGTTCTTTAAGGCGTCGAGACACGTTGAAAAGTAGTTTGTAGGAAGAGCTGACAGTGAGGAGGTCACTGAGGTACTGAGGTTTCCCCAGAATAGCTTTGTAAATGAATATGTGTTTTCTACGCGTTGACAGAGATGTTCAACCAACTAAATCATAAAGAGTGCAGAGTTAGTCATAAACCGGAGCGATGCATCATATACAGAGCCCAGATCATATGGAGTGGAGGAGGGATTTTTTTAGCAGTGAAAGAAAAACAAGATCAGTGTCTAAAATAAAACCCAATCTTTAGTTTTAGTTTTTTGATCGTTGCTGTGACATGGATTTTAAATGTGAGACAAGTATTGATGTGAATGCATCTACTAAAGTTTCTACTTTAAAGTAGAACTAAGTAATATTTTTCCCTTATTAAACGTCTTCATATGTCGGTGTGGTGGTTGTTGTTCGGGGCGTTTGACGCCCCCGCCGTCGCCCCCTGCTGCCTCTGAGCGGAAAACCAGCCATGCAACTTTTCTGATGCCGACCCGATGACAACTTTCTTTACATTTAGCGACATTAAATGTTTTTATATGTGATTAAACTTCCTTATTTCAATATAAAGGATGGGTGAAAAAGAAAAAAAGAAAGAAAAAAGCATTTGCCGTCATTTTATTGAGAGTGTACGTTCTCAAGAGACCTGCAGGGGGAGCTCTGTCGCTGAAGTTACTGAGTTCTTCTGCTACTTTTCTTTATCGTTCTTTGTCTCGTCTTTGCAGGTGCGTATCGTCTGGCTCCGCGGGACAGAGCTCCGCGGGGCAGAGGCGGCACCGGGCTGTCGTGGCTGAGCGGAGGAGGCGGCGGCGCGGGCGGAGGAGGCAGAGGGTCCCAGGGGAGCAAGTTCGGTGGAGGTGGGAGCGGAGGAGGGAGGGGCCGACACGTGCGCTCCTTCACCAGGTAAAAGGACAAAAACTGCCCCTTCGACGACGACAAACTGCTTTAACGTGAAGCTGGGGGCAGTTTCAAAGGGTGGGATTGTGCGCCTGATTGAAATACAGACTGTTTGTTTTTGTTTAACATGAACTGTTCAGAGAATAGAGATCGTACTGAGCAAGTGACATTTTTTATTATGTGGACTTTAGTGACTGTAACTGTTGTAAAAATGTGATGAAAATATTTAATAAAAGCAAAAAAGAGACGTTTTTTGGAAAATGTTCTCTATTCTGCTCCAGAACAGTTTGAAAACTTCCTCATCAATGGCTCTGTGTGACTTTGCGAAATGTGAAACAAAATGACAAACACTGTTGCATTGTTCTATAATGGAATTTACTTTTGTTGAAAAACACAGCAAAACTGACATGATTTTCTCCCGTTATCAGACAAAACAAAACACAATAGTTCAGCTTTTTCATTCAAACAACAAAATTGCAACTCATTTTTGAGGTTTTTTGACCCATATGTTAATTTGCACAGAAAGAGCAGCAAGAAATTGGATTGTCAAATGTTTCATGTTCCATCGACACAAACGGGGAGTTTAAATTTAAGACGTATCAGAAAAACTATTTCATATTAAATTATATCGGTGCATGCACCTATTTTTGTAATAAATTCATTTTTTGATGCAAATAAAAGTGAAAGAAAATGCAAAGAAAATGGTTAAGTCTGTCCACTTTAGGACAAATGAATAGAAATGATAATGACGTGTAATAACATAAAACCAAATTGCACACATTTTGCCTGCAGTGAACGAATTAAAGTATTAGTTGTGCCGATGCAGTCTTTTCTTATTTCTTGAAGACTTGAATATTCTTGTCCTGGAATTATAATGGTAAACATAATTACTCGTAGCATTTTATGACCACACCTCTAATAACCTTAAGAAAGCATGAACAAGACTTGACCCCCCCAAAAAAGAAAAGTGATTTAGGCTTTGAAATTAATTAATTAATTACTACTCAATTAATTCCCTAAAAAAATGTAACCCCATTTATTAAGAATGAATCAGGCTTAGAAACTACTTAATTAACTTCATTACCTAAGTCTTTGTTCATTATGTTTCATTAGGGTGTAGTTATTATAAAGTGGGTAAACCGTTTTATAATTTAAGTCTTGGATTACACTTAAACGATTGTTGTACATTTTAAACGACATGTACAGAGCCCTGGAGCAGGTTCAAATTTGGCAAAATGCCACTGCAGAGAAAGAGGCTTGAGTTTCATTGGACTCAGAAATAGACAAAGTACAATTACGGCATCAGCCTGTAACACTTCCATAAGGAGAGAAATCAGGGAGAGACATTTAACACAACGCTGAGGCCGGCAAAGTGTCGAGCGAGCATGTGTGCTGCAACCGTACCCTCTGTACGGCAGCATGTAACGCTTTTAAACTAAATATCTGAGCCGCGGAGGATCGGGCCCCTGCCCTCAGATGACCGTGACTTCTCGGCTCTTCTTCTTGATGCAGTCCAGAGTGAGGCTGCGGGTGCTCCCCCTGTGGGCCGCGAGCTGAGGCGACGCAGGAGCCTGGCCCGGGGCACTCAGGGTCTGGGCCGACTGCAGGGACAGGCTGGAGGCGTGCACCGAGCCCTCCCTCTGCTGGAGCCGGCTGGACTCTGTGAGCAGGGCCCACTCGGAGGACTGGGCGTGGTCCGGCCGCTGGTCCCTGCACGAGGGGGAGACATTCACAATATTTACTGTGAAACATACGTGCTGTTCATAATCAGTGGTGGAAGTACAGATACATGTGCAAATAATGACTCAAGTAAAAGTATCACATTCAAACATAAGTAAACGTGCTGAAGTACCTGTTTGGAAATGGACTTCAAGAGTAAAAAGGAAAAGTAGTTCATGCAGATTATAAAACCAGTTTTACGTATTAAATGGTGTAATTTTGGTAAAGTTTAATTTTTCTCAACAAAGGTCTATTCGAATTAATTTCCTTAATTTTATGTCTATGTTTTTGTTTGTTTTGTTGTTGAGCTTGAACTCAAAACCTTCAGGCAGAATGTCACCATCAACATACTAAATATGACACTTCAAATAAAACGAAAAGAACTTTCTACTTTTCAATCCAGTTGAAAAATTTACAGATACTTGGATTCAAATGTAGTGAAGTAAAAGTATCCACTGTAAAAACAACTTTAGTAAAGTACAGATACCTAATACTTTGTTACTTTTGTACTTTGTTACTTTCCACCACTGTTCGTAAAACTGTGCAAAAATGTATTAAGACTGGGCAATGAATTCCATTTTAATCAAATTAAGATCTAATAATTCAAAATAATCCAATCTAACTTTATTTGTACAGCCAGCACAGGGTTTCCAAAGTGCTGCACAGAGTAAAACATCAATAATCACTTCAAATCATATAAGTTGCATAAATAGTATAAAAAGAAATAAACATGAGGTCAATAAAATGTATAAAAATAAATCAAATTAGCAATAGAAAACCCTGTCAGAGACAATTCTCATGCCAAGGAGTAAAAATAAACAAGACTTAAAAGCATCGACTGATGGGGCAGTCTTTATTACTATTGCACTAAAAATATGTTCATGTTTATGTTCATGAAATGAACAGCAGAAGTGGGTAATGTTCACTCAGCTACATTTACTCAGTTACATTTATTTACATTTATTTAAGAAACTATACTTTTCAGATTTATTTTCTGTGACTCCAGACATTGGAGGAAGAAGTTTGACTGTGTTTTTTGTTAAAGGGCACGGATTAAAACATAAACTGTGTTGTTCATGAACGCAAGTCTTAATCAAATCAAGATCAATATAAGGAAAAAAGTATTCTTTTTTTTGCCATATCACTGAGCCAAAGTTGGATAAGTTAGAAATAAAATATATAAACTATTGCAATGGTTATGTAGATAGGCAAAATCAGTCCATATATATTTTGTAACGATTAAATTGCTGCAAAATGATCTGATAAATGAATTAAACCAACTTAGAAGAGTGTGATAAGATAAAGAGCTGTGCAGTACTCGATCAGTGTTTAGTTTTCACCAAACACTTTTAAAGCGACAGTACACTCACACGTTGTGGCTGCTCCTCACCTCTGGTCCCTGGCGGCTCCGTCTGTGGGAGCTTGAGTTCTTTGGGGCAGGTCTCGGAGCAGCTCCAGGAGCTCCCTCTTCTCGAGCTCAGCCTCCGCCAGCTCCTGTCGCCTCAGACGCTCCGCTCCCAGCAGAGCGCGCACGTCACACATCACACGGGACAACTGGCCCTGCAGGACGACAGCACGGCATGTAACACCCCTCATTTATCATCAATACAACCAGCAAAATCACAACAACAAAAGGAGTGTATGACCAGGTGTCGGCTGAAGATAAAGTCATGTCACCCATTTCAATCAACAGAAAAGTCCTCTACATTCCATAAGTATCACATTAAGAGTCAGACTGCAACAACAGTCAATATTAGAGATAATGTGTTTGAAATATTCAACAATAATAATCAGATGAAATGTGCTGAAATGTGTCACTGAATGTCTTGGTTGATTTTCCAATCAGATTTGTATCAACGTGAAAAGTCTATAAATATTATATAGTACACAAACGTGCTGAAATATTACTTTTTGCCATGAAGAAAATGTATTTAGTTACAGAACAATGAATACTTGTAATATACAAAATGTATTTTGCAACGTATTCCATTTCATGGTTCAGAGTACTCTACGGAGCTCAACAAGAGGTACATTTCTCAGGTACCTCTTGTTGTTGTGGTGACTAATGTCCACACAGTTGTTTTCAGTCCAAAAAACACATGTAAAACTTCAAATTCTACAAAGTGTTTTAATCACTTAGCAGTTTATAACGTTTCAGAAACAGATTTTGATTAAACAGTATTATAGGTCTTGTGCTCATTACTCACCACAGCTGTTTATCCCCATAACTTTCAAACATCTAATATTATTTTTTTGAATCCCAATGTATTCACAGCAGAAGCGCTATGTTTGTTACACAGTTTTAATTTTGGTTCATGTTTTTTGTTTCTTCTCAGTGCTGGGTATAGAAGGTATTCTAACTTTTCTTGCATTTTCTAAACTACAATGTTGACGTTGTGGACATATAGATGTGTAAATGCAGAAGAGTACACTTAAACAATAGATATATTCTACACTTATTACCCATCTCCACTCGATTAAACACAGAGTTACTCAGCTGCTCTTCTAAATGTTGATTAAATGTGAATTAGAGCAGTGAAAGCGTCGTCTGACCTTGAGCTCCTCCACCTCGTTCTTCAGCTGCGACTCTTTCTGAACCATGTGCCTCCTCTGGGAATCCAAACGAGACTCCATTTCCCGTCTCACCTCCTCCACTTTGCACAACATCTCGGCTCTGACAAAACCATGACAAAAGACAACACCGTATTCATCTCACAGAGTAGAAAATCACTTAATAAAACACAATAAAGCACTGATTAGAGGTCATAAAGGTGCAAAAATAAGATTCAGGAATAAAAATGATTGCAAGAAATGATAACACTAACAATTTGCTGAAACAAACCATATACAACAATCTGAATATAACATGTAAACCATAAGAAACCTGGAACTTAACTTGGACTGGACCATGACTAAACCGAGACTGGAACAGGATCAGACCAAGTCCACATCAGGACTGGACAGGGATCGAACCAGGACTGGAGTTGTCAAGAGTTTTGACATTTAAATAATAATCAATACTTAAACCAGTCTCAAAAGTATTGATACTGAAACAATCACATGAATGGAACAAAACTGGACTTTTCTGAATAGTTTTGAAACGTCTTGATCTTTATCTGAACAAATATGAGACCACATGGTAAGATTAATGAAACTACCATCACTTTGTGCAGGAAATTACCCTTTTTTAATCACTGTTGTATCAAAATGTGTAAAGAGTATGAAGCCTTTTCCTAATGATCGAAATTTAGTTTGACATTTTAATATCAAACACTAACGAAGCAATGGTGGAAAGTAACAAAGTACAAAAGTAAAAGTGCTGTACTTAAGTCATTTGTTTTATATATCTGTACTTTACCTAAGTACATTTTACAGTAGATACTTTTAACTTTACTTCACTACATTTCAGAGCGTATATCTGTACTTTCTACTGCACTACATTTTTTAACTGGACTGGAAAGTAAAAGTATATTTTTATTGGATGTTTTTTTTTTTTTAGCACATCTTGTTTTTGTTTTTTTTTCCCTAGTCCCCTTTGAGTAAATAAAAAGCCTCTATAGAGAGAAATAACCTGGAAAGTTGCATTTATTGACCAAAACTCAACATAATAAATTAAAGATTATAATTTGATGCTTTAATACTTCTCCAAAACAAAAATAATTACTTTTACTTTTTCTCTTAAAGTACATTTTTATAGGAGTACATTAATGCTTTTACTTGAGTAGATTTTAAAATGTGACACTTTTACTTAAGTATTTTTTTGTTGGTTAGGGTTAGTACTTCATCCACTGCTGTAACAAAGACAAGTTTAAATGCAGCCAGATGATCAAAAATGGTATAAAAAAGACATAGAAACACACGCTATACTTGTACTTGCAGAAGTAAAAAAAAAACAGATAAAACATACGTACATTGTTTTATGAAAAGCTTAATCTCAGAAATAACAATAATACATCAAACTTCTATACTGCAGCACTTTTTTGGACTCTCAAATGCTTTACCGTAAAAAGACAAAGGCATATAAGATAAGATAAGATAAGATAAGATAAGATAAGAGATCCTTTATTTGTCCCACAATGGGGAAATTCCACTGTTGCAACACACAGGTTAGAACATGAATGAAAGAAATAGTTGCATGCAATAAAAATAGGATAAATAAACATGATACTAAAAATACAATATAAAGTATAAGGTATAAAGTGCACACTCTTATTTACAGTAAAATGGCAACTAAAGTGGCTCAAGTGTATTGTTATATACAGTAAGTGACTATGGACTATACAAATACACATGCACACGCACGCACATACACACACATACACAAATACACACACATGCACATACACACACACACGCACATACACAAATACACACACATACACACACACATACACATATCCAGTAAATGCTCGTTTGTGAGTGTCCAGTCTGCAGTCTGTACCTGAGCAGTTCCACCTCGGTGCGTAACTCGGCGACACAGTTGTGCTGGACCGGGTCTGTGGACAACAGCGTGTGGCCGCAGCCGTTGGGACAAGACCTGCTGCGGAAACTGCACTCGGACAGATGAGCCTCCAGCCCCCGCCTCTCCACCTGCACGGGACATCCTGCCACGGGACAGTCACACATCGTCAGAGCTCGTGTCGCACAAGTCAAAGCAAAGCACGTCAAACTGAAGGTGGAAAGTCAAAGTGTGATCTGAACCTGTGACCGTTTGGAGAGATGGTTGTGGAAGGATTTACACACTGCAAATATTGAAGTTCTAGCTGAGTTAAAGTGTCTTGATTTGTGGATATTAATCTGAATTTTCGATGTTTTGACTCTTTAAGATTAGTGGAGACGTTTCAATACATTATTTCTGTCAATCCAAATGATCTGTCAGTGGGTAAAGATCATTTTACTTACCCCACTGACAATTTTTTTTTATTTTAAGCAAAATTATCCTATGATCATCAGAAATACCTTGAAACCAGTGAAATATTCTGCATTACATCAACATCGAGCAACTGATCGAGTCAAAACTTCTCAAATCCAGATCAAAATGATAAATTCAAGCCATTTTAAGCTCGGATTGATTTACATTTTTTGCTGTGCAGTGTTTCTAGGCTCAAACACTGAAATATGCCGACTACTTTAGCCCCTGCTCCTTCTGTTCAGCTTTTGTTATGCTCTGAGTGACCAGTGAATCTTGACCAATCACAGGTGAGACACTACAGGCAAAACTCTTTTCTTTTTTTTTTGGTCAGTTTGGTCTCTCAACATATCAGCTTTCATGTGGAAACAACAAACTTGTCCAATCTTCTCTTAAAGATGTTTTATTCTTTCATTTAATCCACTTCATCCATAGATTTCTCTGGGACATTGTAACTTCAAGGCCATTTTCTTCAAATGCCTTTTTCTCCCCTCGGGACATGAGGATCAACACTTAAAGTAGATCCCACACACGTCTAACTGTACAATCTTGGACTCAATAAGATTTTGATGAAACGTGCAGAGGGATTTTTTGATATCTAATTCTAAAACTGATTTATTGAAGTTTAAGTAAAAAAAATCAAAATCCCCTCTGTAAAGTTCTTTGTAACTATCATTTGTACAAAGTGAAAGAAATTAAAACCTGGTTCTGTCCATATTTCAGGTTTATATGTCTCAATTTAATTTTTTTTGTCAATTTTTCCACACAAAATGCCTTTTTCTATGAAAACATGACATGATGAAAAACTTGTAATAATACATTTTTTTCTTACATTTATGTGAGTAAACTACAGGAGAAGTTTCAAATTGATATCTTTAAATTTAAGATGTTTTCCTGCTCACCTGCAGTGTCTAAACTTAACTGTGAACTCTTAAGAAAATTGTTTAGGTTTATACAACCTACAGTTTTAGCTACGCTGCCCTTGGAGCAATTCTGCTGGGGGAAGTATGGCAGCTTGAACACTATCCTCTGGTTCTTCCTACTTTATCTATCAACAATATTTAATATTACTTCAACTGTAGTCTGTTCATTGCTGTTCACATGTTTCTCTTTCTCTCCACTTCCCCCGGGGAGTGGAGACTGTTTCAGACACTGCGGCGGCTGCTCCAGTGACGACCCCCCCACCCCCACCTGTCTGGACGATCTATGCGCCACCCGCCTGGACAGCTGGATTAGCCACACCTCGTCTGCCTGGACGAACTCCTTCTACTTTAGATGAACTGTTCCTCATCTCCTGCTGGAGGGATCTCTCTACACTGGTGGACTGCTCCTCGTCCGCCTGGAGGAACTCTTTAAAGCCACCTCCCTCTTGAGTGGTTCTGGCTCCACAGTCCAAGTGGATGTCAGTCCTAGTTAATCTGCAGCCTGTCCGTCCGTGGGAGTAGGATCTCTCCTTCACTGTGGTTCTCCCCGAGGTTTCTACTTTTTCCCATGGGGTTTTTTGTAGTTTTTCCTCGCCGCGAAGGAGGGTCAAAGGACAGGGGCATTCTGGGACAGTTATCTGAACTGCTTTTACCTGTGGCCCATCGAGGCAACTGTTGTTGTGATTTTGGGCATTATAAAAATTAATTAATTGATTTGATACAGACAGTCAGGGGCGTTGAACCAACTTCTGGGCTCCAGGCACTAACCAGCTCGGTTGGCCTCTAATACATAATTTTGTACATTTATTTCTCCCAGCAAATTCAGTTATTGTTATTTTTTCATTCACTATTACTAGACTATCCCCCTATGCATTCCACATACACCTAACAATAACTCACTAATTCATGGACATCCTGTGTATCTACTATATATATTATTGTACTGTACTGTTTGTATGTGCAGTAATTACCAGACTGATTTCACAAAGATCACAAACGTATTATTACTATAAGATAATGGGCACGATGACGTCATTAGTTGTTAACAAATATTAGTTGTATTTGTTAACAATTTGGCTAATGTGTGAGCTATGGTCTTATTTGGGGCCCTCAGATCTCCTGCAGAACTGTATTTAGTCTGTCAAGGAGTTTACTCAACCACAATGCATTTTATTACAACAAAATAAAGAATAGAGCGTTGATAAATGCAACGGAGGAAAAAAAAAACATGCTTTTGAGGGCCCACACTGCCTTGGGCCCCGGGGAAACCAGTCCCCTTTGCCCCCCTCAGTCTAGCGCCCCTGTAGGCCGTATATCAAACTACAAACTGGACATGAATTTTAAGGACGGGACAAGAAAATCACACACGATTGGGCACAAATGAAGAGAATTATTTTTTTTCATGTCTACAAAACTTGAATATGGCTCACAGCTCGCAGCCAAACAAGTCATTTACATCTCTTTATGCACTGGAAATACAAAGTGCGAGGTCAAAACTGTGAACAGGACCGCACCAGTTTCTTTATTTATAAATTATGTCAAAGTCTCATCTCATTCTCGTGGACTCAATCTCGTGTCTCGTCTTGTGGGAACTGTATCTGGTGAATTGCGATAAATATAAAAATTGTGACCTCAGCTCTAAGAAATTAGTTTGATATGATTTTCTTTTTCTTCATATCACCCACTCCTAAATCAAACTTCAAACCAAGCTCCATGCACATGCACTACCTACCACAGTGACAACAAATGTACTCTCCATCTGCCAAAGACACATTTACACATAAACCACATTAAAACAGAGAAAACGCAGGTTCATCTTGACACTTTCATGTGACAAAGAGTTGAACTGAGCTGGACAGCAGATGTTTCCACTTACAATAACTCATGAAATAAATAAAGACTTGCAAAAAGTTTACCTTCTTCTAAGTCAAAAGTTAAATTAAATCACATGTGTAGTTATCTCCTAGCAGTTTAATTTGCACACAAAGATAAAAATAAACCTCAAATGAACTGAGGTGAAGTTGTTTTTCAATATAAAAGGGTGGCATTTTATAATTACACAGAGACAGTTGTTATTTGCCTGTCACAGTTATACATGACTCATCGTTCAATAAATAAAAGCTATAGAACAATATGTTTTGAGACTCAATATACCTGTCCTTCGCACCAACGGCAAACTTTCTCTTATTTGTTTGTGTTTCATTATTTGTATTTGAGCTGCTGAGCGTTGAATAATTAACACCTTGACTCATTAATGTTACTACTTAAAGCCTACATGGCGGTCAGACGACACATTTCATTGAAACGTAGTGAATATGATTGTATTTAAGATTTTACTAAACATTTTGCCCATTTGTCCCCAGTTTGACAGTTTTCGTAATGTTTATAATGTTACTTCCTGGTTGATGAGCAGCAAAGGTAATTCCACAACTGTTACCTAGCAACCATTTTGAAAACAAGGGCCAAAATCCACATAAATTACACAATAATTAAGATTTGATAAATAATTATACCAGATAACAGCTTTATTTTGTTGAATGAAACTAGAAACTGTCAAAAAAATTAAATGGTGCGTTGTTTTTTGATGACATCACAGAGGGATTCCATTTTAGGATTCAGCACAACTTCCTGTCTTTTATTTTTCAATATTTCTTCACAAACTGAAACCTCACAGATGTGAAACTATAATAATAATAATAATAAGAAGAAATAAATAAAGTCATAATTAGACAATTTTGAGAACCTGTCATAGTCCTTAAAGTGCGTATGACAGGTTTTTATGATTTTCTAATTTTGACTTTATTCAGTGTATTAATACTTGTTATAAATATATATAATAGTTTCACACCAATCAAGTCGCTGTTTGTGGAGAAAAGTTGAAAAATATGTTGAAAATTACAGGAAGTAAACAAACTGATGACATCACACTGGGGAGACAAACTTTATACATGATTTACACAAAATAAACTACTTTTTTGACCATTTAAACTTTAATTCAACTAAATAAATAAGTTCAAATATATTTTTATTTGTCAGGTAAAAGAACTGATGACATTAGATGAGTTTTAGCCCAGTTTACAGTGTGGTTGCTATGGTAATTTCCTAGCGTGATGTCATTATTTACAACCAGGAAGTGAAATTAAAACTTATAAAACTGCTAAACCGGGATAACATTTGTAAAGAATTTTAGCAAAACTTGAAATATATTTATCTTAACTGCATTTTAGGTAAATGAGTGGTCCGACCTGTCATGGGCACTTTAAGGTTATTGGGCCAGTTGTATGAAGTAGTTTCAATATTCTTGTTTATTGTGATATTATAACAATATATCGCTCTAAATAATGTGTTACTGTAAAAGGACTAGTTATTGTCGTTGTTAGCTGGAAGTACATTAATCCAGAAGATGAATACAGCGAAACTGTAACAGATTCAACATTTGCAATATTTTTATCTTTCAATATTTATCTCAAAAAATGTAAATTGCCCTTGAATTTAAACTCCCTCCATCATAACTCAAGACATGTCTGAAATATAAAGCGCGAATGCAACAAATGTGGAGGTTTAACCAAGTAATACGGGCGCACCGTAACCATAGCAACAGCAGCGGCCACCTGTCGCTCTCTCAAAGGTGTCCCATTACCGCCGCATCTATACCTTTATATATAAACTGGCTTTTGTTACAGATTATGAGCCTACCTCCCCTTTTCCTCTTTGTTAAAGCGCCTCTGACAGGATGGACTACTCTTTTAACTAAAATGCAGTTAAGATAAATGTATTTCAAATTCTGCTAAAAATCTTTAAAATTTTACCCCAGTTCACTCATTTTTTGTAGGTATTTAAGGTATTGTAGGTATTTTGTAGGTTGTAAATGATGACATCACACCAGGAAAATACCAAGAACCATCCTGTACAGTGCAGCAAAACTCCACTAAGGTCACAGATTTTTTTTATATTTGTCAAAGAAAAATAAATGTGAACCCCTTTATTGTGTTGAATCAATGTTTAGAAGTCTCTTTTGTGTAAATGATGCATAAACGCTGTCTCCCCAGTGTGATGTCATCAATTTGTTTACTTCCTGTAATTTTCAACAGATTTTTCAACTTTTCTCCATAAACAGCGACCTGATTGATGTAAAACTATTATTTATGTTTACATCAGGTATTAATGCACCAAATAAAGTCCAAATTAGAAAATCGTAATAACCTGTCATACGCACTTTAATAAAAACGTGTATTTAATCTGCCTTGTACAAATAATGTCCGTCTTGGTGGATCAATAAAGTTTTGTCTCGACACTGAAGCACGATACTGAGTGATTGTCAGACCTGTGTTGGAGCAGGATATGAAGGCAAACTCGCACTCGTCCTGGTGCGTGTGCAGGTTCTCCAGGGAGCAGACCACCTCGCAGCCCTGCCCCGCGTTCACGCAGCGGATCTGCAGCCGGTTCAAGTCATTACGCATGTACCTGTGCCGGAAAAAAAGAAGCCAAAAGTAGGTTTCAGCTTGGTGAGTGTTTATTTGCAAGGGAACAATGGAAGGAGTGTTCCTGATGTGCAGATTTTTGGTGGGAAATGGTGGGATCATGGACCCAAACCCAAGAATATGAATGAATGAAATGTTTATTGTTCCAAGAGGCATTTGAAATCTTTGATCACTCACTCTTGTAGCGTTAAGTTAGTCAAAAATGCAGAAGTGGTAAGTTGCATTCTTCTACAAATATATTGTTTGAAATAACAGTTCTCATGATCGATTAAAGGTTTTGGTCAATAAACGGATTAGTTTCATATGAACAACATTAAATCCTTTAACCATCCATTAACCTCAGAATATCACAAAAATTGAAGACTTTTGATGATATTAGAAAATGAAAACCACTCACATTTAAACACATATATTATTGTATTTTACATTATGTTTTAGGAAATTATTATAAACTCTTTGCATTTTGATGAAGGAACAATCCAGATTTATGGGTTTTACTAGAAAAATACTCACAGAAATGTTGAGCCCATAATGATTTTTCATTTTATCTAGAAATATATTAGATACTATACCACAAATTAGATTATTTTGAAGCTCAAATACAATTTTAAGGCCAGAAAATAGTACTGTGTTCATCCTGACCTTTCTGCCCGGAAAAATTCGAATGTGTTTCTTTTATCCCGACACAAACACTTAAAACCAGTAGAATTTAGATCTAATGTGAGATAATCAAAGAAAAATTTACAATCAACTTCATTGTTCCTCCAGTCGCCTCCATTCCAGCAATTTGATCACATTTTAAAGGGTCTAATCACTTGGGCCCCTACTCTGTACCTCTGAGCATTAATTCAATGTGGCGTTGCTCTCACTCACGTCCATATCTTATTGACTCTACCTCTACATGCCATAACCCCCTCTGACAGACCTGCAGAGCGGTCTGAGCCTCTGACAGACCTGTAGAGCGGCCTCTGACAGACCTGTAGAGCGGCCTGAGCCTCTGACAGACCTGTAGAGCGGCCTCTGACAGACCTGTAGAGCGGCCTCTGACAGACCTGTAGAGCGGCCTGACCCTCTGACAGACCTGCAGAGCGGTCTGAGCCTCTGACAGACCTGTAGAGCGGCCTCTGACAGACCTGTAAAGCGGCCTCTGACAGACCTGTAGAGCGGTCTGAGCCTCTGACAGACCTGTAGAGCGGCCTGAGCCTCTGACAGACCTGTAGAGCGGCCTGGGCCTCTGACAGACCTGTAGAGCGGTCTGAGCCTCTGACAGACCTGTAGAGCGGCCTCTGACAGACCCGTAGAGCGGCCTCTGACAGACCTGTAGAGCGGTCTGAGCCTCTGACAGACCTGTAGAGCGGCCTCTGACAGACCTGTAGAGCGGTCTGAGCCTCTGACAGACCTGTAGAGCGGCCTGAGCCTCTGACAGACCTGTAGAGCGGTCTGAGCCTCTGACAGACCTGTAGAGCGGCCTGAGCCTGTGACAGACCTGTAGAGCAGTCTGAGCCTCTGACAGACCTGTAGAGCTGCCTGAGCCTCTGACAGACCTGTAGAGCGGCCTGAGCCTGTGACAGACCTGTAGAGCGGCCAGTCCCTCTGACAGACCTGTAGAGCGGTCTGAGCCTCTGACAGACCTGTAGAGCGGCCTCTGACAGACCTGTAGAGCGGCCTGAGCCTCTGACAGACCTGTAGAGCGGCCTGAGCCTCTGACAGACCTGTAGAGCGGCCTCTGACAGACCTGTAGAGCGGCCTGAGCCTCTGACAGACCTGTAGAGCGGCCTGAGCCTCTGACAGACCTATAGAGCGGTCTGAGCCTCTGACAGACCTGTAGAGCGGCCTCTGACAGACCTGTAGAGCGGTCTAACCCTCTGACAGACCTGTAGAGCGGCCTGACCCTCTGACAGACCTGTAGAGCGGCCTGACCCTCTGACAGACCTGTAGAGCGGCCTCTGACAGACCTGTAGAGCGGCCTGAGCCTCTGACAGACCTGTAGAGTGGCCTGAACCTCTGACAGACCTGTAGAGCGGCCTGAGCCTCTGACAGACCTGTAGAGCGGCCTGAGCCTCTGACAGACCTGTAGAGCGGCCTGAGCCTCTGACAGACCTGTAGAGCGGCCTGAACCTCTGACAGACCTGTAGAGCGGCCTCTGACAGACCTGTAGAGCGGCCTGAGCCTCTGACAGACCTGTAGAGCGGTCTGACCCTCTGACAGACCTGTAGAGCGGCCTGAGCCTCTGACAGACCTGTAGAGCGGCCTGACCCTCTGACAGACCTGTAGAGTGGCCTGACCCTCTGACAGACCTGTAGAGCGGCCTGACCCTCTGACAGACCTGTAGAGTGGTCTGACCCTCTGACAGACCTGTAGAGCGGTCTGACCCTCTGACAGACCTGTAGAGCGGCCTGAGCCTCTCACAGACCTATAGAGCGGTCTGACCCTCTGACAGACCTGTAGAGCGGCCTGAGCCTCTCACAGACCTGTAGAGCGGTTTGAGGCTGCCTGAGTCCAGCGGCAGTCTGTCTTCAGGGCACGAGCTGTGATGGACCAACCAGCCGCTTATGCACGCGCTGCAGAAGGCGTGTTCACACGGAGCCTGAAGAGGGCGCTCCAACACGTCCCGACACACGCAGCACAGAAGCCCCTCGTTCACGTAGCCGACAAACCTCTCCAGATCAAACCCCATCCTGAGACAGAAGCGGACAAACACAGAGACCACGGTATCTGTTAAATATCATGAGTGTCAAATAATAATACTTCACACTGACAGGATTATTTGGCAACTAATTGAGAATGTGTTTGAAATTGGCTGTCGAAAAAGGAATCTACTTGAATCGGTGCATTTTTTAACCTGTTACCATGAGGTCGGACGTTTGATTCTTTTCTGTTTAATCTGTTCCTTTTTGGTTCACTGTCTATCAAGTTGCTGGACATGTTAAATATAAAAAGAAAGCTGCAACCCTCTTATTTTCAGACAAATAAATCGGTCTGGGATGAATCAGGATGAGCTTGTACTGTAAAAACAACTTATTTACAAAAACAAAACAAAAAAACCTTAACATAATAAATGACTAGGACATTTTTATGGATTCTGACTGATTTTTACTGTACAACAAGTCTCTAAAACTCATCTTTAGTCAAACTAGTTTATGTTTTGAAAGTGGAATTGTCTAACCCTGGAGATTAAACTGTTAACAAATACACAAAAAGAAAATCCATACATCTATTCTATTGCTGCAACAGTTAATTGGAACAATCATGTTAAAATATTCATAATCGTATTTTGATCATTGTTATTTGAAGTATACAGGCTAAAACACAAGCAAAAAGATGTTTTATAACACACACAGCAGCAATTTTACATCAAAATGTCAAAAAAGAAATAAACAACTACAGTTTTCATCAGTAATGCACTCTTATATGTAAAAAATCTCTAACTAGAATCCTTCACTCACCACATTTAAACTGTTAGTTAAACATGCACTTTAAAAATCTCAATGTACAATAGAAATAATCGTTTGAGTCGACTTCTATAAAAAGCCTGTAATCGTTAGTTGCAGCCTTAAGCTATTCTATTCTGGAGACTCGTGGCAAAGGGGTAGTTTTAGGTCTAGTCTGTTGAACTCAAGTTTGTTTTTTGTTTTTGTTATGTCACAACAATGATGATAAAAGATAAGACAAGAAAGCCTTTATTTGTGCCACACTGGGGGAAATTCCAGTGTTGCAAAGTTCAAGAACAACAATAGAACTGAATGAAATATGCAATTTAAAAATAATCAAGACGATAGCCCTAACTATCAAAAATGGCCGGAAATTTTACTAATGTGGTTAGAATAGTATAAATGCTTTGAGGATACAATAAGATGTACAGATGCTAAGTATAAGTACAGATAAGTACAAACAGAGTGCAAGCAGAGTAAAAGTACAAGGGGAGTATGTACAATAAGTGGTTATGTACAGTGTTGTTCTGTGTCTACTTGTCTTTAACGTCTGTATTTTATGTATTAACAGTGTCAGTGAAAACAAATTTCCCCTTGGGCACCATAAAGGTCTGTCTACAGCACATGGACATGAATAAACAGCGGGTAAAGTGTTTTGTACCAGTGATGATTCAAAAAGCACAACTCACCTCCTGTTTTCCTCCTCAGACTTTCCCGTGTGTTTCTTCGGGATGTGTCCTCTTGTCTTCTGCTCTCACTTCCCTCTGTGGATGCATCCAGGTGAGGGGCCCTTCCTTTGGGACGGTGTATCCATGGAGACGCACCCTGACAACCTGACCACCAGCCCGCCAGCTGTCGGATGAAAACCAACCACACAGGCAGCGTTACAGGAAATTAAGACATGCTCGGCAAAATGTGGACAAAATGTGTTTTTCAGTAAGTCGCCATTATAATATTGTTGTTGTTTATTTTAGTCCCTGGAGATTACCGCTGTCCTGCAGGTCTCTCTCTCTCCCGATGGCCCATCCTTTCCCAAGTTTCCCTGTGAACGTGGGATTAACATGGATTATACACTCTCTCCCTCTCTGATTAGATTACGCACTGTACAACATCACAGTCAGACAAACAGCAAAAAGCAAACCATCAAAATACCACTGGCTTCACCAGTGCTATATTCAATAATAGGCTGTACGATATATTGATGCTACAATTTTCTCAATGCTAAATTATAACTTGAATTCTAGTAGGGCTGTTGCATTCAGATTCTCTTCAAAATTCTCAAAATACTTGGCAATACAGTTGAGTATTCAAAACACAATTTGTGCTTGCCTCCTTCCAAAAAGGTTTAAATGTTGTCAGTATTAGTAAAGTGTAAATTTATGACCTGTTTTTTATAGTGCAGGCCTAATCGATGGACCTCATCAATGTCACTATAATAAATGATCAATGTCGCTATAATAAATGATAAGGTGCACCATTTGCATACTTTTCTTGTTGGATGTTTCATATAAAATATCGTCTCTTCATGGGTTTCAACTTCCATTATATGCAACATTTCATTCAAAATATATAACATTTATTTTTGAACAGTCATTTGCCATGGCAACAGTCCTTTCTCATCATCATTCTGAAACCCATAGTTGGTATAACCACTGTCTCAGACAACCGGCTCCTGCCCCCATCTGGCAGTTTGGCATCGCTACAATTTATGTTGAGACAACCAATAAACATCAGAGAAAAATGCCTTCTCTAAAGTGTAGACTTGTCTACTCTGATTAAATTTAACCTACTTCTATCTTTATTTTGGTATAGGTTATCATCCATATATTAAAACAGACAGTAGCCAAATAATGAAATAGAAGACTTAAATAGACTCTTTAAAATGGCATTAAACACAAAACACATGGCAACTGGAGGCAAGAGTGAAGTGGAACTTCAGGGCAGAATTTGGAATTAACCATAAAAACACACACAAAAAGAAACATCAAGGGGAATTTGTAAGTGATATCAAAGCCTGGTTTAAAGATATTTAGTAAAAAACTAATGTCTGAGTATCTTGTACTTATTCTAGTATTAATACAATTTAGCTGCACACTTGAGATGACCTTAAACAGTGCCCTTTTCGATTTTCATCTGTTTTAATCATAGACATAAAAACTTTCATTTGGAACACGCAGCAGCAGGAACAGAAACGCAATCACGCAACGTGCCCTCGTCAGACCCCGCCCACTGTCTGACATGAACCAATCAGAATGCGCAGCTCTTTAGCGGGAGAAAGTCTTCTGTTTTGAGAATAAACTGGAGATAAATAACGCTGTGGATGTGAAATAGCTGAGCTTTAACATCGCTAATAAACTACGTCTATCTTGGGTATGTAACGCGCAATGTTCAGGCAAGGTAATCCATAAAAATGCGTTTTGCGTTAGGCTACTAACAGTTTTGTTGTTATCCTGATGCTAACACCAGACACGGAAGTAGATCAGAGTTAAGTCATTACAGCATTTCTAGTGGAAGAAACACATGGATCTGAAATAAGTCAGTTATAAGTTACACACATTTCTGTTCAGGTGCGGCTGGTGAACCTTATTCAGTCTTTTACTTCTTGTTTGAAGTACCTTGTCAGCTATTATTTATTTAATCATTAGACAAAGCTTTGGCGACATGCCAAAGATGTAATATCACAATTTTCTTGGAGGGAGATCATGAGTTTATTAGATCACGATGTACACTTAGTATCGTTATGCAAGCTTTAAGAGGTAAATGAAAATATTTGCCTCTTCAGGCAGTTCATAGTGACACTGTGATTGATTAAATCCATCTGTCACTCGGAGCATGAATAAGGCTGGACAGTAGGAAGTGTGGATGGAGAATCTGTGTGAACATCGAGCCGCTTTAAATGGATAGTTACTGAATCACGAGATGACAGTTTCTACCAAATCAAAGAAATGAAATCAAGGTTTGTTTTTTTTAATTACCCCCTTATCTTGCAGCTCGATATAGTGTATATTTTTGATAGTTTATACACCACTCCACAGTGTTTCCACACCTAGGTTTCAGAAGAACTCAAACGCTTCACAGGGGGAATCAAACTAGATTGAAAAATAATTAAGGTTCATGTAGGGTTGTGCAATTATTCGTATATATAATTGTGATTTCAGTTATTACTCTATTGAATTACAAATCGTGTTTACAATGGTCGTATTGCCTTCTGTTCAGAGTTATGAGTGCAGTCCTTTTGCCTCAAAACTAGGCCTGCACAATATATAGCAAAAGTATCGATGTCATTTGGTTAAAAATGTTAGTTTATTGTAAGTCTCAGTCTAGAATAGAAGTAATGGCTGACTAGGGGACCACTAAGATAACAGTTAGTTTCAGCCTTAGTCAAAAAGTGTATTTAAATATGATAATAATATCGATATTGCAGATCTTAATTGCCACATTGCAATAATTTCCAATATCGTGCAGCCCTAGAAGAAGAAGATTTTTTTATTTATAGAGCTCTTTTCCACCTAACAGGCACCAAAAGTGCTTTACTCAAAACCTTTTCTAAAACATTACTCTATTCGGTCTATACTTGCTCTACAGAATAGTTTTGACAATGTAGAAGTAACTGTTGTAATTGTAATCGAGATTTCAATTATGAGCCAAATGTTTAATTTAATTTAAATTTTTCCCATAATCCCTTAATCGCTTATTAGTAACATCATCATTATTAACCTTAAAATATATACAATCAGAATTACTTTTATTTATCCCCAAGGGGAAATTCTTATTGTTACATGTACAACCGACCAGTAGAGACCAGTAAAGTATTAAGAACAAAATAAGATATATATAAAATAAAAATAAAATACAACAGCTCTATAATGGTCAACCCCATTTAACTTAACTTATAAAGTATCTCCCCCCGATTTACAATAAGCTTAACTCTACTATCCTTGTCTATTTACATGATCATGTACAGTTTATAAGTGGAAGGAGTTTGTGTGGCCACCTGCGTATCCACTGATAAAATGGAGAGACACAATTTGTTTATTGTTATTGGAATAAAAAATTCTGATTTGGTTTTAGTTTTTCATTATTAAAAACAGATTATGAACACAATCTTAATTTTGTGAAAAGCAAAAATAAGACAGTGTTTGAATCAATGCATTTTAACGCATAAACAGTCAAATATTTTCTTCCACATTCTGAATTCTGCTCTAGCTTTCACTGACATGCTTTCACTGACAGATGATTGGCTGTGGACCTCTGGATTAAAAAGCCCTGAGCTGATCATTGACAATTTGGAGCTATTGAGAGGGACTGGATTAAAATTCAATAAAATGCACAGCCCTAGATCCACTACTTAGTCCTCTCTATTCTGGGAAACATTGAGTTAATTGTAGACAGTGCTTAGCCGACAGTTTATTAAAATCATTATCTATGGCGCAACAATTCATCAAAATGTTAGCATTGTATTACCATCCCTAACTGGTGTTTTAATATTTTCTTTTAGGAGATCTTCATTGAATTTGTTGAAATCATGAGGCGTTCAGGGGCCCCTAGTCAGCTCCTGAATAATCCAGTCAAAAAGCCAAGATTTGTTCCTCCAGCGACATCGGGTTCTAACTTCCCCTCACCTTCTACGAAACCCTTCACTCCAAAGCCGAGTGTCAATGTACTTGATAAGGTAAATCAACCATTTACATTTAATATGTTCAATGTCCCAAAATCGATGGAGAGTTGCAGAGGTCATATTACTCTATAGCGGAGGTACTATTTAATATATATATATATATCCTTGCAGAAAGTGCCAAATGTTAAGCTTACCTTTTTCTGTTACTGAGTCCACAAAGTCTTCTTATTTTAGAGGCATATTGTGAGTCGACCATAACAAGGATATGTTTGTTAAATACATTTTGACATAACAGTAAAAATAACTTCACTCTTTATTTCTTGTGGATTGACTCAGTAATTATACAGACATTGTCACAATTTGTAGCAAGATTACAGTAAACTGTTGTCTGATGGAATCAGATTCTACCACAAAAATAACAGTAGGGCAGCAATTAACAATTATTTTACTAGTCAAATTATTATTTCTGGTAAATAGAGGTTTTAAAAGTGTTTTATTATAACTATTAACATATATATGCTGACTGAATGCTTCTTAGATGTTGAATTTACAGAGAAGAGTGTGTTTTTTTTTATTTTTTTTTCAACATTAATTTTGATGGATCTGACAATGCAGCTGTCTTTGTGATAAAACCTTTGTAGTGCTTTTTCTGAAATTTAACAATTTATTATTATTATAGTAGTCACAATCATTCTGATTAATTGCATTAATTGGTTAATTACAGCCCTACAATAACTCTTGTGTGATTGCGACCTAATTCATGTTTTGTTATATTATTTACATACATATTCTCCTCTAGATACAAAGAAGTTTGACTCCCGATGGTCCATGTAAACCTAGCCCAGATGCCCTCCCTAAAGACCTGCAGGTCGCCTCGCCTTTGTCTCGAGCTCTGGCCCGTGTTTTAAGTGCAACAGAGAGCAAAGAAAACAACGTCTTAGAGCATCCTGATTCACCTGAACGCAGAGGAGGTCCTGAAGGTAAGAAACACAAACATGAAACGATCTTTAATTTAGTAAAAGGATGCATAGGATCCTCGAATAACAAACAATAAAACATTTACCCGTAAACGCAAATTATTATAATTTTGTACGATTCAATTTTTAAAATCACATTTTATAGAACAAACTCATGACAAAACAGAACAAAAGATAATGAAGCAGATGTTGTGAGGCATAACAGTCTAAGGGACTGACAGAGACACAGAAAGGCACAAACAAAAATGTCCCATTGTTCTGTCACAATTACCCTCCCCAACATTTTTCAACTGTCTCTCTTCTCCTTCCACATTATCATAGGATACAATTACATAATTAAAGCATAGTATATGAACACACAGAGGTCATACAAACAACCTGTGTGAGTTTAACAATGTGGACCTGCAGCTGCAGTATTTAATAACGTTGGTTTCTGATTAAATTACATAGTCATGTCTTATTTTGAACTAAAACCAATGTACGGTGCTTTAGTCAGTGTGTTCATTGGAGGTATGTTTATTTTAAAACGATAATACCAAAAGCAAACACTACACTCTTTACTTAAACGCCACATTCACCCCGTACTATGCCGGTTATAAATCTGTTTTATTGGTCTATTGGCGAACATGGAGTGACTCGCCCGTTCATTTATTTGGGTTTAGCGTGTTCCTGAGTTGTGGGGGAGGGCACACCCCTGGAGAGCAGCAGCCTAATCCCGGAGATTTGATTTGGAGACAGACCACCACGTGCTCAGAAATGTCTCCCTTGTGTTTGTGTTTGAGCCTGAAAAACGAGAAAAAAGACCTCTGCGACAGTAACACTTGTCACTGTTACACATCAATACTATGAACGAGTCTTGCTCCTTGGAGCGTGATTCAGAAGCTGCTGTTAAATCTCACGGTCGTGGCACCAAACCTCGTGTGTTTGGTCTTTTTCGGGTCACGCTTATTATTTCTTCATAACTTGTGTGTTTAGTGGCGTCGGCAGGTTTTGGTTTACGGTTAAACGTCAGTATTTGAGACTGCACAGTCCAGTCCAGACCGGTCTTCTTGTGCCTATAATAAGCCGCGCGGCAGAGGGATGTTAAACCCGGCTGGTTTATGCAAATGAGCAGCGCCGCGCAGATTAGGACTGAGCCCGGGATCAGCGCCGCCGCTCCCTTCAGCGGCAGCAACTAGTGCCTCCATTTGTGTCTCAGACACAGACCTCACGTTGACGCTGCTTATTCTCCCTCAGCCCGCCTGGTTCACATCACGTAAAGCTCACGTTGTGCAGATGCACGGTTTATTTTGATAAACTGTCGATAGCCTGAGCGCTCCTGTCTACTGCGCATGCGCACCCCCCCTTGAATCCCTCCCCCCGCGAGTTAAGCCAGCACTATTTCTAAACCTTGCAAGTTTTAGCGAAAAATGGGTGCCTCTTCAAAGGAAACGTGTGTTTCAAGATCATGGCTGTTTCTGCTCGTGATGCAGACGCCGCAGACATCCTTGTGCTCTGATTCACGCACACTGTGGCCATTTCTCTGCTTTAGTCTCTACTATGCCTGGTTTGGGGTTTACAGAGACCCAGCTGTAACTAGGTCGGGCTGGGCTTAAGCGGCTTAGCTACGTCAGTCTAAGCTGGGAGGAATTCATCCAAAGCCTTTCCCGATAGGCGGGGGCCTAAAACGAGGCTGGCCTAGTTAAGCCTGATTCTTATTGTGTGCAGCACAGTCTGTCTTTGTTGTGAAACGTAGCTGAGAGGAAACACAGAGTAGTGGTTCTGTCATAGACCTGAGGAATAGGTAATGTTTGATTCAGGGAAAGAGAAGAAAAATTACAGATGTGTGGGAGTTAGTCCCAGCTTTAAGATGGACCAGGAGAAGGCAGCAGCAGAGCTCCCTGGAGGGAAGGGTCTGGGCAGTGCTGGCTTCTGTCTTGACCAGGAGAGGGCTGCAGCAGAGCTCCCTGGAGGGAAGGGTCTGGGCAGTGCTGGCTTCTGTCTTGACCAGGAGAGGGCTGCAGCAGTGGCAGAGAACATGGGAGGCAAGAGTCTGAACAGTTTAGGTGTAGGCCAGGAGAGAGTGAGAGCAGACCACTCTGATGGGAGCAGCATGAGCAGTATGGGCTTTGTGGACCACGAGAGACTGGTGCAAGACCATGCGGATGGGAACGGCACCGCGGAGTTTGGGTTACTGAAAGGGGAAAGTTTTAGGCCTGACTTAGTTTGCGTTAGTCCTCTCTATAAAAAGATGATGACCAATAAGATGGCAACGAGCATGATTGGCTCCAACTCCATGTTCCTGTCCAGTATGATCGGCAAGGCTCGCTCTTCAAACTTCACTCTTTCGGAGAAGCTGGACCTGTTGCAGCTGGTGCGGCCTCACATCCGCATCTTGGAGGAGCACACCAACAAACACGCGGTGATTGTGGACAAGAACAAGTGTTGGGAGACTGTGGCAGAGCAGTACAACACTTTGGGAGGTGACCGACCCCATCGCACCGCTCAGGGCCTCAGGACCCTCTACAAGAGACTGAAGGAGTCAGCAAAGCAGGAAGTGATGCTGCGGAGACACGCCCAGCCCGAGTACAGATCCAACATCTCTGAGCCCACGCGGAGAATCATGGAGATGATCCCTCACCTGTTCCACCATGTGCCCTTCATCGACAAGGAGCCCGCCCTCTACAGGTACAGCTCTCCTTTTAAACCCTGTTAGACTTGACAGAGAAGTGCTTTGTAAGATTCACCGGGGAGCAGGAAGAGATGGAGAAAGGCAACTCTTTTTAAGTTTAAATGTGTTAAATAGTTTCAACATAAACAAGTAGATTCATGGCCCTTGTTTTTACTGGGCACTCACTTATGACTTTCTTTTCCATTTTCAGATTAATGATAAACAAACACGGCGTTCCCATCGAGCATCCCGGCAGCAGTTCTTCCTTAGCTGGACTCCAGGATTTTTCAGACGTCCAAAATGCGTCCCAAGATCAGGTCCAGTCGGAGTCTGACAGTGAAGCTAGGCCCACCTCAGACGACCCTGCCCCGACGATGCGCCCCGGGCTGGGTCAGGAGGCGGGCGAAGAGGAGGAAGGGGAGCAGGAGCTGAGCAGTAACCAGGACTATGACGCCTCTCTCTCCCCTGACTCTGTGAACATGCCCATGCCAGTGTCTCCGGTGGGCATCAGACACGACCTCTACCCCAACAACATCTACCCCCAGCACGAGGTGGAGCGGTTTCAGTCTCTGCAGCTGTCCCGGGAGGAGCAGGAGCTGGTGCTGTCCAATCACAGGAAGGTTGCCCTCTACCTACAAGAAAAGAGGGAAGCCTTGAAGAGGAAACAGGAACTTGAGGAGGAACTAATTCGAGCCAAAATCACAGTAGAGATGCTCAGAGCGGAGCGGCTGAGGCAAGGACTGTCGCTTCCACAATAAGCTGCTGTTCAGAGTGAACAGAGAGGCATTTATCAAGAGCCTTTAGGAAATCATAGCCGTGCCTCTATGATTTATTGTGTGCTCTGTTACGCTGGATTGTAAAGTGTCATGTAGCCAAGGCTGGACTGACGTAACATTTAAGAGCTTAATTAAATTTAAAGCCAAATTAGAAAAAGCACTATACACATATTTACAACGACAAAATAATAAGCTGGGGTTAAAAGAGCTGTAATTTCATTGTTTTGACCGTCTGTTGAACTGTAGAGTTACATAGTCTTATTCTATGAGTGCAGAAAATCTTGTTACGACCAGTGTTATGTGTTGTCTCTGGGACTGTTCAATGTTCAGCCAATCTGCCTGTTTTTATGAGGTTTGTCAAGCATTAAGGCTTGTTGTCTTGTAGCACTACATAGGGAAAAAACAACAGATTCTGTCATTACAGTTTGCCGTTATTATTGAAAGCCTTAACTATGTGGTAAGTAAATAATGGAGATATGTCTTTCCAGTGTTTTAGTCAAAGCGCTTAAGTATTAAGATAAAATAAATGCAATTATTGTTCATGTTTTTATCATGTAAATGTATATTGTATTATATGTGTTGTAATCTTTTGTAAACGTGTTTCTCTTTGTTAAATGGGCCATTCATACAATCACTTTTCATTAAAGTAAAATTCATTTTGTAAATTCGTGTGGTGTTTTTTGTCCGCGTGTTAATTGCAGCAGTGTTTGTCTTTCTGCCGCTGAGCTTTGCAGACCTGTCCAACAGTGACCTCTGCTGGCATTCAAGGTGAACGCTTTTATTTTACAGGAGCGGTAAATGACGCGCAAACGCCCGCTGCAGATTCGGTTTGCGCACAGGACGGTGTGCGCTATTTCAGTGTGATGTGGTGCAAAGCCAGCAAGAAGAAACACAAGCGCTGGGAGGGAGACGCTGTCCTCGTGACCAGAGGAAGAACCGCAACTCTGAAAGACACGGAGGGCAAAGACATAGGAAAGGGTAAGGACGGGGTAAACACACGACTGTACGAAACTGTAGTTCACTGTGGACAAGATAGATGTTCATGTACAGTCATATTTTGTTCATTACTTTTAAAAATTTTACAATAATGGATACAATTTTTTTTTTTTTGAAGCTACAAAAAGAGATGATATAGCTGAAATAGACTTTTTTTTTTGCACCTTTTTGCACTTTTTAAAACATTTGAGTAATTATTAATTATAGAAGACATTTGGGGTGAACTTCAACTAAAATATTTACATGCATGTTTAATAGGGCTGCAACAAACAATTACTCTATTGTACATTGAAAGTTTTTAATTCAACCAAATAAATGTTGAAATATGGTGACTAAAGGCTTCTTGACTGTATTTATGAAACATTTTTAATTGTTGTCTTTTTTGACATGTTTATTCAATGATGCCACTGTCTTTATTATAAGATGGTCTTCTCATGTGCATTCTGTGTTGTTCAGATGACAGTTTTATTTATTTTTTATAGGGGATTAGTCACAATTAGTTGATTAATCTTTGCAGGATTAATGTTTAAGCACATTTCTGATTAATTGCCATAAAGTCTTTGGGATGATCCACAGAATATATAAATTTTTACCAGGATTGCCCAACACTGTAGTTCTGTATCACTTGTTGGTTTGCAGAATATGTCTGTCTTTGGGGCAGCAGTGGCTGAGTGGGACAGAATTTGCCCACACTCTTTCATACTAACAATGTGTCTCTTTAAAGCCACCTCCCTCTTGAGTGGTTCTGGCTCCACAGTCCAAGTGGATGCGTCAGTCCTAGTTCATCTGCAGCCTGTCCGTCCGTGGGAGTAGGATCTCTCCTTCACTGTGGTTCTCCCCGAGGTTTCTACTTTTTCCCATGGGGTTTTGTAGTTTTTCCTCGCCGCGAAGGAGGGTCAAAGGACAGGGGCATTCTGGGACAGTTATCTGAACTGCTTTTACCTGTGGCCCATCGAGGCAACTGTTGTTGTGATTTTGGGCATTATAAAAATAAATTGATTTGATTTGATTTGATTCTTTGGGCAAGACATTTGATCCACCTTTTCTATATGTTTGACTGAGAGGCCATGCTGTCACTGACTTTAGTAGTCGTACTGTATAAAATATGTTTCTTATTCACACAGAATGATGACTATTCCGATTATTTCTCTTTTTTTAGGTAGTGGCTACAAGGTGTCGGAGCTGGCCACTTTGTGCGAGGGTCAGACTCTGATGATCGGAGGGAAGGAGGTGGAGGTGATGGGAGTCATTTCTGCAGAGGACTTCGCTCGCGGACGCTGCTTTCAGGACGTCCAGGTGGAAAAAGACGAGCCCAGGCCGGCACCTCCTGCTGCTCGGGTTTTTGCCTTTAAACCCTTCGCTCCCCCAAATCGTGCTGGATACGTCCCACCAAAACCTGAGGAGGAACAGACCTGCAAACCTCGACATGATCCTCTAGCTCCTGGTACACTGCAGTTCAGAAAATAGTTTTAATTTACGCGCAGTACCCAGACCTGTGTTTCTCAAACTGTTGCACACGGGGCCCTCTTAAGTTTGAGTATTTGTTTTATTTAGAGACAAAACTTTTAATGTTTTTGTTGTCCTTTACAGAAATCATGATGAGAACTACATTTTTCATGGTTTAGTCTCATTTTAGACCAAGTTACTCTAATTTTTGACTTTGTTTAGCACGAATTTAGGCCTTCTAAAGTCCAGGTTTAGATCTTATGGTACTCGGAAACCCAAATATTGTGTTAGGTGGTACTGAATGCAAAAAAATTAACTGACCAAGACAACCTAACTAAATGTTGTTTCAAAAAGAGATGCTTTGCCCCAGCTTTTTCAACACTTTTAAATATCTGTTCATTCCCAATAATAACAAACAATATTACAAAGACATTTATCATATTTTAAGTGCAATTTTCAGTACCACTTTATAAAAACTACACCTTAATTTGCCTTAAGCATGAACAAAGACTTAATTCACAATGAACAGTATGATTCAGGCTTTAGTAACTACTTAATTAAGGTTAGGGTTAGGAATTAGGCCTAGAGTATTAGTTAAGTTACTAAACCTGAATCATTCTTAATAAACTAATTGTTCAATATGAATTAAGCCTTTGATTGTGTTTTATTAAGGCAGGAATAGGTGTAGTTATTACAAATTGTTACCCAATTTTCTTACCTCATTAGTCAATTAATCTCAAAGACTCAATAAGTAAATAAATATAAACTAGAGATTGTGAAAAATCCAGTGGTGATATTCTGAATTCAAGTAATCTTAAGTCATGTGAATTCAAAATCTTAACGGTTTACATAGCATCACTATATTTTATAATTATTTTGCACTAGACTCTGTTTATTTATTATATTATTTGCTCATCCTAATCTTTGTAGGAGCTCTGGTGATGCCTCGACCGTCTCCCAGCCATCAGTGGTCCAACAATAAGTCAGGTCTTCCAGTTGTGGACGTTGTGGTCGATCCACACCTCACCACTCACCTCCGTCCACATCAGAGAGACGGCATTCTGTTTCTGTACGAGTGCGTCATGGGCATGAGGTACTGTTCATTTATATCATCTGCAGATGTAACGATGTCCAACAATAACAATACGAGGTTTTACAAAGAAACAGTCGTCATGGTTTAATGTTTATTGTAATGTTGTGGGAAGGTTCACTGAGAATTGATGAAAAATATTTCATATTGTGAATGTTCAGAATCAGAAAAAAGGTTTATTGCTATTGTCAGTGAACAAAATTCACTGTTTTCTATTGTTTTAATTTAACCTTTATTTAACCAGGAAAGTCCCTTTGAGATTACTGATATCTTTTTTACGGGGTACCTGGCCAAGACGGCAGCACAGATCAGTCATTACACATTAAACGCATTTGGACAATTTAGACATTAATCACATTAAAATATTCTCTAAAAACAGGTACAAACGATAGATGTCATTTCCAAACCTTTCAGCACAGATTTAAACTGACCTGTTGAAACCAGTTCTAGACCTTCTGTAAATGATTCCGTGTTGAAGGAGCAGAATATTGAAATGCCACTTTCCAGCCTCTGAGCGCACACTTGGCACAGAAAGTGTTTTTTGCTGAATGAATGCGCAGAGTACGGAGGGAGCAGACCCATGATTCTTTTGTAAATAAAGATGCACCAGTGGCTCGTCGTGCGAGTGTCCAGGGCTGATCAGGCTGGACGCCTGTGCAGGTCACAGTGGAGCGTCCCAGGCTCACAGTCTGATCAGAGACGCATGATAAACACAGTCCAGCAATTTTAAAACTCGGGCTGGTGCATTCATGTAAATTAGGTCACCGTGATCCAAGATGAGCAATAACTTTGCTGCAACAAGGTTCTTTCTTATAGAAACTTGCTTTGGTGCAACATAAAACAATTAATAAAATAGAAGCAAAATGGATAAAAGAAGGTATGCATAAAATTAAGAATTTACTAATAGAATAAAAATAGACTTAGACTGAGCACACTACATTTATTGTTGATTAGACCAGCGGTTCCCAACCTGGGGGGGTGAGGACCCCGAGGGGGGCCCCTGAGATCAGGGGTCCCCAGAGCTTTGTCTGGTCAGAGGGTCGGGTCATACAAGTAATAATTTGTGCAAAAAAATATTCAAAATCCCAAACAAATGATTCGAAATTATGGTGGGAACATAAAAAAAACACAACTGGTGTGGATTGGTTTGAAATAAACTATTCGTAGTAATACTTTTTATCATGTAACTGGCCCACAGTTTTGGACTGGGGGCCCGGCAAGTCTCTGGTTCATGCAAGAGGGTCATCAAGGAAAAAAGGTTGGGAACCACTGGATTAGATTTAGCCGCGCGAGTAGATAGTTGTTGATAGTATGTGATTGTTATACAGTAAATACATTTATAATTTATTCATAATTGTAAAAAAAAAAAAAAAAGCTACTAAACAAAGTTATCTCTCTTTCCATTGAAAATAATGAATTGTTCATGTGCATAGTACAAATGATCTGTCCTAACACGAGTCCAAAAAACAATGAGATGCTGAACAGTGATTAAACACATCCTTAAATACCCGAGAGACGGGGACGGCACAAGATGTGGGGATTAAAGACCCGAGACATAACATTAAGGCCAAGGTTTGTCTTAACACAACAAGATTAGGCAAAACACACAACGTTCACGTTTATCTCGGACACAGTGACCTGTTACATGCACGTGATCACTCCAATCTTTAGAATTGATAAAGCATATAGTTACACTACAAGTTGGCAGTAATATCATGTTGCCATTTTGAAATCATTGTCTTTGTCCTTCTCTTTTCAATTAAATAATGCCTTTTAGCCACATAAGCTAAGAATTTCACCCATTGTAAAAGTTCATGGTGAGACACTACAGCTGAATGGGAAAAATGTTAAGTTTAAAGATAACAGACAAACAGACAAAATTGCACATATTTGGGACATTTAAATCTAAAAATGGACAGAGCCAGGTTTAAATTTCTTGGTTCATTTTGTATTGTATAAGTATTAGTTACAAAAAACTTTACAGAGGGGATTTTGAATTTCTTATTTAGTCTTTGAGTGAACTAGATTTGACTTTAAATTGTCCAAAAAATTCATACTATGCTTCATTTTTTTTACTTAAAACTTTAATAAATCAATTTTAGAATTAGATATCGAAAAATCCTTCTGTACGTTTCGTCAAAATCTTGTTGAGTCCAAGATTGTAAAGTTTGGTGTAGGATCTACTTTAAGTGGGGATCTTTATGTCTCTGTGGGACAAAATGCATTTTAAGAAAACAGCCTTTGAAGTTACAGCGTCCCAGGGAAATCTATGGATGAAGTGGATTAAATGAAATAATAAAACATCTTTGAGGGCAGATTGGACAAGTTTGTTGTTTCCACATGAAAGCCGACATGTTGAGCGAGTAAACGGAACAAAAGAAAAAAATTAGTTTTGCCTGCAGTGTCTCACCTTAACATGACATTGTACTCTTGCTGCATCCTCAGTGTAACACTTTATTGTGACTTAAACCATTTGCGTTATTCTGTTTGTCTCTTCTGCCGTCAGAGCTGTTGGCCGTTTTGGTGCGATTCTGGCGGATGAGATGGGTTTGGGGAAGACACTGCAGAGTGTGGCCCTGGCCTGGACATTGCTCAAACAGGGCCCGTACGGAGGGCGGGCGACGGCGAGGCGCGTCCTGGTGGTCACGCCCGGCAGCCTCGTGCACAACTGGGGCGCGGAGTTCAACAAGTGGCTGGGCCGCGAGAGGATCAGCGTGTTCACCGTGGATCAGGTTAGAAAAGGAGCTGGATTTAACAGTTAATAGAAGAAAAAAGTGCAGTAACCGAATAGGCCTGTCTGATTACTACGGCTGCACGGTATTGGAAATGATTGCGATGTGTGATATGACAATATGATACTTAATGGCACTGAAACGATTATTTTATTCGTCAACTAGTCAGCAATTATTTCTATTGTAGATTGACACTTAGAATTAACTAACATTTTTAACCAAATAAATGTTGAAATATTGTGAATGAAGGCTTCTAGCGAGAGAATATTTAAGAATAAAATATATAATTGAGGAAAATCAGAAATCGTTTATTCTTTTTTGCCACTTTTCTTTAATAATGTCACTGTCTTTGTTATAAAAGTCTATAAGTTTGTGTTTAAGAGTCTCATTAGTCCAGAGAACGATGACTGCAATTATTCTTTACAGTCGACTAGTCATAATTATTCTCCTAATTGTTGCAGCCCTATGTTTGATGCAATAATGTCAGTTATATTAAAATAATAACCAACCGATACTTATCCGAGGATAATTTTGTTTGAAAAAGCTAGGCTTTATTCATGATTTTCCCTTTTCACTGTTTTCATTTTAAAAACAGATCATTTCAATCAAAGATGACTTTGTTGTTACTGCGATATATTTTGTTTGTTGCGATATCGTGATTGCGTCAAACAATATTGCGATATAGATATTTTTGCGATATTTTGTGTAACCCTACCAATTACTACATCGACTTATTATTCAATATGTAATATAAATAATAATATTTTTGGGGCTCAATATCTATCATGTGTATCTTTTCTATACACTTTGGAGAACTTTTTCTTTGTTTTTGATCAGATTTGGATTCAACAGAGTGAAATAAGTAATTTTAATGACTAAAAATCTGCTAATTATTTATTGTAGCTCATGAGATTTTCCAGTTTTAGGGTTCTTGTGTCAGTGGAATAAAGTAGCTTCAATGTTACTGTTTGTCGTGATATTTAGTCTAACAATATATCGCACTTAAAATGTATTATTGTGTCAGGCCTATAACCAAAGCGTCTAAAACACATTAATAGTAAAAAAGAAACAGTAGGGAGCACCTCATGGACCTTCGTGTGTAAAACAGAAGCTGGTCACGTGCTCATTTGAAGTGGAGGATGACTCTTGAGCTCACAGAACAGGTAGATGATACCAGGAAAATAGAAAGAGCTGGAGGGCACTCTTGATGAAAATAATTAAAAAGCCTTTTTAAAAAGCCTGTTTTGTAAGTTTATTATAATATTAAAAACCTGGGCATCAAGATATTAAAAGTCAGATAGACATAAGTTAGAAAAGTGCTTAACACAGTCGGCCTGAAAAGTCAGAGCTGAGAAGAGTGTTTTTACAGTGCAATGTATGTCTTTTATCGGTCTGTTTAAACTATAGAGGATGCTTCTTTTATTCAAAAAATGTTCCTGAACATTCCGACTAAGAGACAGAATCATGAGCATGTTTTGTCCATCAAGCTGTTGTTTTGCTCAATTCAATGTCAATGTTTGTTTGCTAACGGAAGTTAGAGATTTAGGACACTTCAACTGCAACAATGAATTTCCTCAACACTTGGACTCAGAAACATCTTATTCAAGGACAGAAATTTAATGAGTTAAACTGTGTGTGATCCCAAAGTCTATGTCAGTGATAAATGAGTGTAGCTGCAGTGTTCTGGTTTTCTACAAATGTTACTTGAATTTCTTCTTTTAGATTTGGCAGAGGTGTATACTTTTATATTTTTTCCAGACTTTAGCAGGTTTTTTTCCACATTTTTATTATTTTGAGCGTTTACAAGAGAAAATGTCATCACTCACCATTGACTCTCTTGTATTTTTGCCACTAACTGCTAGAATATAGTGTTGTGACGGTGTCTGCATAACCTCTATAATAAAGTATGTATAAATAATTAACTATGTATATTTAACATGTAGGACCACCGGGTAGAGCACTTTCTGGCCTCTCCTCTGCACAGTGTCCTGGTGATCAGTTATGAAATGCTGCTGCGATGTCTGGAGCAGGTATCCCATACACTTGATATTCTTGTCTCACAAAACACAACATTTTACACATGGATCTTTTATTCCTTTTTCTTAGATCCAGAAAGTAGAATTCGGGCTCGTAATCTGTGACGAGGGCCACAGGCTAAAGAACAGCGCCATCAAAACCTCCTCCGCTCTGAGCAGTTTAAGTTGCCAGCGCCGAGTCATACTTACAGGTGAAATTAACTGCTGAGAAAAGCCATGCCATTTAAAGGTCCCATAACATGCAAAATCGACTTTTCAGAGGTTTTAACCTTCCTACAGTGCTATTTGGGCCTCGTATGTTGTGCCCAAAGTGGTTTTTTGATTGATTCCCGCATGCTTTCGCTAGAGAACTGTCTTTTCCGTCCCCCTCGGGTGAGCAGGCAGACGGGGGCTCCTCACAAGGATGACGCGCTCACCAGGATGACGCGGTGTTTAAGCCACGCCTCCAGGAAGCGCGCAGCCGCAGAATAAAAACAGCTAATGCTAATGCTACACAGTAATTACACGATGGATACGACAGATCGAAGAGTTAGCTTGTTATTTACCAAACGGCAACGTCCGTCGTTGAGGTACTGGAGCACGTCAAACTCCACGTCAGATCCAGGACGTAGGACTCAGCACGACGCACCGTCAGGACGGATAAAATGTTTATTCCTGTGTTTGTGTATCGCTGTTTACCGGAGCACACGGCGCATGCGCACCATCTCCGCTCTAAGCTTCGTCACGGGTTGGGAGGGGAGCCGCGCGGGTTGGGCGGGGGAGGCACGCGAGTTGGGCGGGGGAGCAGCCTGCTCTCTGTTCGGGGGGGTCAGATCTCAGAGTTAGCCGTTTGCTTTTGCAAGGAGGGGGGCCAGTCCAAGAAAGGGGTGTTTTTGGGAAACTGTTATGTTATGGATATTGCACAACGCAAAAATGTATCAACAAAGCCCTTAGAATAGACTGTGTAAAGGGGAAAATAGCAGAATATGGGACGTTTAAATCTCTACATATTCTGACTTGGAGGACTTATGAGTTTTGTAATTAATGTAAACATGTTTTAAAAAGGTACCCCGGTGCAAAACGACCTGCAGGAGTTCTACGCCATCATAGATTTTGTCAATCCAGGGATCCTCGGGTCGTCCACTGCTTATAGAAAAGTGTACGAAGAGCCGATCCTTCGTTCAAGACAGCCCTCGTGCACAGAGGTAATGTTTTCGGTTTTTATAGCATACTCCTATAAACAAACTTAAAAAAGAGTACAGCATACAGTTAGGGGTGAGCGATAATGACATAAATGAGTATCTCCATAACGATATTCTCGCAATATTATGTCGATCCTACAGTAATGTTGTCTTTCTATGTATTAGCTGAGGTTTAATTATCAGACAAATGTGAAATGTCTGTCAAATTAATCATAAAAGTGCAGAAATATCACCATATACCTTTATTTGAACGTTTACAACATAACTTTCTTCATTTTTATTTTCAATCTGCTCTTTTTGTAGCGTTTTTTACTATAAACCACAACATTTTCCATATTTTCACACAGTATTATCTACATTTTATTTCCCACCTCTATATACAGTACATACACAAATGTAAATAATATATATAGCCTAGAATGATATTGTGGTTCTTTTTGCAAATATTACATTTTACCCTTTTTTTTGTTGCTTTTTAATCAAAATATTATTCCTTCTTCCCTTACATTTCAGTTTAAGCAATGGAGGCATAGGTGATGTTTAATAATTTGTTAAAATGTCATATAATCCCTCTATTTAATCTTAAAACAATCTTTTTTTGGATAAATTACATTCCAATTTACTTTTATATATAAGAAGCAAACAATTTATTTTGAGTTAAAAAAAAACAAAACATTGTCTAACTTGCTTGGAAGGGAAATTTAAACTATGGGAAGACACTTTATTGCTTTTTGCACTGTGCTGTGTGTGGATATCTTCCCATAATCTGTGACTTTCTCCTCTGAGACATTAATAAACCTCTGTCTCGTCTTACGTCTGAAGGAGGAAAGAGTTCTGGGCGAAGAGCGAGCGGCTGAACTGTCGCGTCTGACCGGCATGTTCACCTTACGACGAACACAAGAGATCATCAACCGGTACCTGCCCCCGCGCCTCGACTGGACCCTGTTCTGCGGCCCGTCTCCGCTGCAGCTCGAGCTCTACAGACGTCTTTTATGCCACAGAGTCTTCAGGTCTTGTATCATGGACGACGCACAAAGTCACACACACCTGGCCTGCATCACAGCCCTGAAGAAGCTGTGCAACCACCCGGGCCTGCTCTACAACACCCTCCAGGTAATGTGCTGCTGGAAGATCTAGATGGTAGATATTAGGGCTGTCACCAACGATTGAACAATTATTTCTATTATATATTTTAACTTTTTAAATACATTATCATCCAAAAAATGGTGAATGAAGGCTTCTACATAGAGAATATTTATGAATGAAAGTGTATTATTGATAAAAATCAGCAACAATCTTTTATTTTTTGACATTTGGACGTATTAATGTCATGGTCTTTTGACATGTGTGTTAGAAAATGTATAGTTCATTTAACGATCAGTAGATTATTTTTTATAGTCGACCAGTCACGATTAGTCGATTAATCGTTGGAGCCCTAGTAGATAGGTGTAAAACAATATGGAAGAATTTGTCTTTAAACTTTTATATTCAAACTATTTTGAACAGCATTCTTTGAATTACTGGAACTGCCCGCACAAGAAAAACTGGTACAAACCTCTTAACTCTTAACTTAACCTCTTCTCTGTCTGCACAAATGAATGACGTTTTCACACATAGTAGAGCTGCAACAATTAACTGACTAATTGTGACTGCTCGACTATAAAAGATAATCGTAATCATCAACAGGACTGTACAGAGTCTAAAATACACATGAAAATACCCTTTTACAACAAAGACATTGTGCATTTTTAAATTAAACTGTCACTATCAATCAATAATTCACTTTATTCATAATTGTTCTCTATCTAGAAGGCTTCAGTCTTCATATTTCAACCTTTATTTGGTTGATAATGTCTCGGTGAACAATAAAAATAACCGTTTGACTAATCGAAAAATGAATTGCTAACTTTTCGATAAAGCCTACATAGTTTCAAACAGAAGTAGTGTCTGCACTTTATTGTTATCATTGTCAGTTGAAAGGACTTTAAGCTACTTATTAACAAGACAAAAATGGCCAGATTTCAACTATGGTCCCCCCATTTGATCCTGCAAATTTGTATTAGTGGAGTTTCTATCTGAATAATTCTTTCAAAAATGATGTCTCTTCCTGGCCTCCTTTTGAAATTTTAACATCATCCAATTTTATTTAATCAGATTCACCCCAACCTTTTTAAATCTTCTGTTTATTTTGCAGCTCAAGACGCAGAATGAATCTGTGGAAAGTTCTATATATGAGGGACTGGCGGAGCTGTTCCCTGAATCTTACACATCGGCAGGATTAAACGTCTCTGATTCTGGAAAATTACAAGTTCTTTCAGACCTTTTGGCTGCGATCAGACAGATCAGCCCTTCAGACAGGCCAGTACATAACAAATCTCCTTTAGCTCCATGTTTTTCTATCTCTAAAGCAGTGTTTTTCAACTTTTTTTGAGTTGTGGCACACAATTTGGGTTTAAAAGCCACCACGGCGCGCCTCCTACCCCTAAAACATAACCAAATCAGACCATTTATAGTTAAAAATATTGAATATAATGAGGCAAATAATGTCTGTGGCACTGTCTAGTTGTTTAAAGTTGATAATACTGATGGTTTTGCGCTCTTTTGAGGTGCAAATGTTGCTCAGGACACTCTGAAAAGGTAAATTAATTCATTAAATCCACATTTGTGAATCTGCTAACTCAAACTGGACATTTTCTCAAGGCACACTAGTGTTCCCCGGCACACTGGTTGAAAATCAAGGCTCTAAAGTATAATTGTTGTGTTTTCTTTAGGGTTGTTGTGGTGTCTAACTACACCCAGACGCTCGACATGCTTGAGGAGCTTTGCACGTCGATGAGCTACACTTTCTGTCGTCTCGATGGACAGACCCCGACCAACCAGAGGCAGCGTTTGGTGGACAGCTTCAACAGCCCTTACTCCCACAACTTCCTCTTTCTCTTGAGCTCCAAAGCCGGCGGCGTGGGGCTCAACCTGATCGGCGCCTGTCACCTCGTGCTCTACGACATCGACTGGAACCCGGCCAATGACATTCAGGTGATGCTGCGGCTGTAACGTCGTCCTGTAGCTGTGTTGTTTGTCCACTAGATGGTGCTGTGTGCTCATATGTTCAGTTTGGGCTCTCGGCTCCGCACTCTGACGGGATAAACTGCAATTATTGACGTCGGGGATGAGTGCTTTGTCAATTTCAGTGTCATATCGTCAGTATTCCAAGATATTGTCATTAATCTGATATTAAACATTTTGCTGATATGTGGCAATGTTTTTAATGCGCTGTAAAGGTTTTTATGTATGGAGAGCGCTTTATAAATAGATTTGATTTGATTGATACTTTCAGATGGGGGCAAGAGCCAGATTAATGTTAGTTCACAAATGTTCAACCTGATTATTTCTAGGAACGATCAGACCCTATAGCTTACAACAAAACTATTTATATTTGTTGCCCTCTAACATTAATTAAATGTTATTGGTCTATAGAATGTTGTGACATCATCCCCAGCAATAACTTAACTTTAGGGCTGCACCAGTGATTATTTTGTCTTGATTTCTTGATTAATTGATGTTGAGTTGTTTAGAACGCTAAAGTCACATGATGAAAATGTTTTTTGTTTGTTTTGTTTTTTACAAAATTTGACCCAGATGAAACTGTATTTTCTTTTCATCAAATACACTAAATTTTGCATTTGAATCATAAACTTCAGTTCATGGCATGTGTAGACCATTTAACGATTGTTCCATTGCTTGATTAGTTAGTTAAGATAATAAAACTAGTTGCAATTAGTCAATTAACTTGTTGCAGCCCTATTTAACATACATTTGTGGTCCTTGCTTTGAATTTTAAATTGGTATCTGTAAATATCAGTCATTACCAACGACAAATATTGAATATCAGAAAAAAAATATATATATATAAGACCAGCCCTAACTTTCAACAGAGAAATTCACTTGTCAAGGCTGCTTTTAATACACAATAAGACAATTTACATTCATAGACTGTAAAAGTATTCAGATTACTGTCAAATATTTATTCGTACAAGAACTTGACCTTAACCCACCTAGTCACGTGCTTTTCTATTTCTACTTTTCCTGCAACACAATTACTTAGACTAACCGCTTTGGTGGTTAGATTTGATTCTGATTTGATGTTGATGTGTTTTTAGACCATTTCAACACTTCATCATTATCAGGGGTTTAACTATATACATGCAATAATTATAATAAAAACATGTATTACGACGTCGCTGTGCACATAAAAATCAGATCATGTCACTAGTCACATCACCAGGTGTCAGAAAGTGAACCTAGATCCCTGCTTTACTCTGTGTCCAGGCAATGGCTCGGGTTTGGAGAGATGGACAGAGGAAAACGGTTCACATCTACCGCCTCCTAACAGCAGGTTAGATTATCAAAAGTTCTTACAATTACAACATTCACATCAATACTCTGACTGTCCGCTGTGCTGCACTCTTAGGAACCATAGAGGAGCGTATATTTCAGAGACAGGTGTCCAAACAGGGGCTTTCGGGGGCCGTGGTGGACCTGGGCAAAGGGGCGGAGCACACCACTTTCTCCACCAATGAACTGCGGGATCTGTTCAGTTTGATTGACAGCTCTTGTCTCACTCACGACCTGCTCAACTGCACCTGCAGCCTGGACGGAGAGGTTAATGGTAAGTGTTTAAAGGCCTGTTCTATGCATTTTTAGACTTGCACTGTATGCTTTAACATTCTTTGTAGTAGTAAACTTAAAGGTGCTCTATGTACATTCCCGTTTGTTGCCATGGAGGGTTTGTTTCTTTGCCTAAAATGATTCACAGTATGGCTTAGATACTGTTTTCAACTTACAAACAGAATTAATACAGTATCCTTGTTTTTAAATTTGATGCTGAAATCATCTCGTGCTCCCAACTCAGTGCCTCGGACCTCTTGATTGGTTCCCGACACACACTTTGGGAATCACTGCTGTAGAGAATCAGAATCAAAATACTTCACCTTATTCTGCCCCGCCCACTTTTGCCTCTTTTTGCCACAGATACGCACTTTTGTTGTAAACGCACTTCAGTTTGACGAGAACTCCGTTAAAGCTAATGACGAACACGGGAAAAGTCTCGCCGCTAAAATGTTACATAAAGAAGGTTGATTTGTGTAAAATGTTTAATGAACACGAGCAACAACAAGTCAACAACACACCGATTTCCTGGTCAGTCTGAAAACGGCTTTTTAGTCCGTGTAGAACTTATTTTCTGTTGAGCTCGTCTGCTCCATGTAAAATAATACAACGGAAACAAGACGGCAGCGCGTACGGCAACTTCAGGAAAAAGGTGAATAAAAAAGTTCTTCTGGGACTTTAAATAGAAGTACAATGTAAACATGCACAATTTATTATGCAAATGTCAGAGAGAGGAGCTGTACAGTCCGATGGCCGTGGGGCGGAAAGAGTTCCCTAAAAGTAGTGAGTTGTTTGTATTTTTGGAGAAGAACTAAAGGCGCACTATGTAACTTTCCTGGTAAGAGGAGGCCCCCTGTTGTCTCCATGTAAATGTTATTGCTTAGCCATGAGTTCCAACTTCCCCTTGTATGCAGCATTTTGAGGACTTTTCCCCAATCAAAAGATATAATAGTAATTAGTTTTAAACTGTTAATCGCTATGGCAACGGTCCTAATTTCTCATCGTTCTAATACTTATGGATAAGGATACAGATAAGTTTAATGCTAGACTGTGAAACATTTCAGAAAAGCAGTAAGACCTCCATGGAGATAAGCAGGTACCACAAAAGTAACATAGTGCACCTTTAATTTGCAGCGGTGGAAAAGTACTGTACTTAAGTATTTTTTTAAGCTATCTGTACTTTACTTAAGTACATTCTACATTAGATACTTTTTACTTTTACTTCACTACATTCCAGAGCGTGTATCTGTATTTTCTACTCCACTACATTTTTTAACTGGACTGGAAAGTAAAAGTATATATATATATTAGACCTGATGAAAAGGCTGAGGGGTTTATTTTTAGTACATTTATGGTGACGTCTTGACATATATATATATTTTTTTCTAGTTCCCTTTGAACAAACAAAAAGCCTCTAACGAGAAAAACAACCTGGAAAGTTGCCTCTAACGACCAACAAAAGTCAACAGAATAAATTAATAAAGATTACGATTTGATGCTTTAATAATTCTCCAAATCAACAAGCATTACTTTTACTTTTTACTCTTAAAGTACATTTTTCAAGGAGCACTTTAATGCTTTTACATGAGTAGATTTTAAAATGTGATACTTTTACCTGTACTTGAGTATTTTTTTTGCTGCTGTATGTGTAATTTTACTTGAGTAACAACATTAAGTACTTCATCCTCCGCTGTTAATTCGCAGGATCACTGAAACATAACAAAATTTAGTTAAAGATCATTATATGGTTAATAGCTAATAAGAAAAGTTTCCATATTACTGTAGGCTCTTTACTTTCTCCCACGCGCTCTTACATCTGTGAATGTCAGCCGTGTGAGTCACCGTTAATGCGTTCGGTTGTACATTTACAGCTGTGGAAGTGGAGGAAGAGCAGGAGCGGCCCTGTCAGCTCGGCCGCAGAGCAGAGCGAGCGGCGGCGCAGAAGAACCTCAGCATGTCCGAGCTCACGCGCTGGAGACACTTTTCGGGTGACGCGGGCTCTTTCTCCGACGCGTACCTCGACCTGGCACGAGAACACATCACCTTCGCCTTTCAGACCACGCTCTCGCACGCGGCACATGGACTCAGAAACACGTAATACTCAAGGACAGTCTGCGAACTTGTCACGTTTTCTAGTGTCCTGAACTTTATGTTATAGGAAAAACACAACTAACACAATTAAACACTTATTTAAAGCCCGTTTTGTCTGATGTGTGGATGTTCTCATGAATTTATGAAAAATATCGTGTTCTGTTTCTACATAAGGTTAAGCAGAGACGTTTTTTTATTCGAAAAATGCTCCTCAACATTACGACTGGTGGAGTGGTAGAATTATAGGCAGCACAACTCATTAAATGTCTGTTTTTTTGTCCGTGGATCCTTTTTTTTTTTGCTCAAATCAACTTAATACGTTAAAATGTAAACTGAAAGTAGTTTCTCTGTTGTTGCTTCGACTGTACAGAGTTCAGCTAGATTGTTTGCTAAAGGCAGTTGGAGATTTAGGACACTTCAGCTGCCGCACAACAATTGATTTCCTCAACACTTGGACTCAGAAACATCGTATTTAAGGACAGAAGCAGAAAGGTAATGAGTTCAACTGTGTGTGATCCAAAGTCTGTGTCAGTGATAAATGTGTAAATTAATGAAGTGAATAAATAAATGAGCGTAGCTGCAGTGTTCCTGTTGTTTATCTGGTTTTCTACAACTGTTTACTTTTTTTAGATGTCAGATATAAACTAAATATTTTGTAGAGTTGTATACTTTCATATTTGTTATCAGACTTTGCCAACTTTTTCACATTTTACTTGTATTTTGAGCGTTTACAGGAGAAAATGTCACGACTCACCATTGACCACTCACTGCTAAAATTCACAGAATGATATGATGTCACCAGTAAAACCTCTATATGTGGCGTAGAGATTTTATTATGTGATATAATAACCCTCAAATGACAGTTTTCCCTGTTGATTACATGTCTTTTTTATGTTTATGCATAAGAAATATTTATATTATTATTTACATGAATGGATTTATGATGTAATTTTTTGTTAACTTCTAATACGGGTATTAGATTAATAAGCTATGAATAACAATTATTAGATTAGACAAACAAAGGTTTACCGGTACATAATTAAAGGTGCACTGCGTGACTTTTCTGTTGGGCTATCTCCATGGCGATGTTATTGTCTTGCCTGTGATTTTGGACAGTATGACATTAAACATATTCATGGCTTTCAGATTTAAAACTAAATATTGTATCTTTTGTACGGACAAAAGTCAGTCCTCTCGACGTTGCACAGAACACGGTGGATGTGTGGGACTGTGAAATGATGATGTTACTTCCAGGTCCAGGATAATTATAAATGTATAAATGTGATTTTAACCTGCTCCGGGGTTTTGAACAAAGCTGTTTTAAAATTTAAAACTGCACAAAAACAATGATTGAAGTCTAGTCTTCATCCAGAGATCTTTTTTAGACAGGGGCCCACATCAGGCTCCGCTGTTTGTGTGAATGGGACTCTGAACATTTGGACCCACCATGTCGCACTTTTATTTATTTAATCACTGCTGTTTTTACTGTTCAAAAATTCATTGAAAAACATTCCAGGCAAAACAATAACATCTCCATGGAGACCACCACTGAAAAAGTTACACTGTGTATCTTTAATTTTGTTTTGTATGTTTCATTGACAGAGACTTGGCATGTTCTGTCTAAACAAATGAAGGGCTTTTCATCCGGGCAGAGCCCGTCCTCATTTGTTTTTGTCACAGTTTGACTCATAGATTTTACTAATGATTTGGCAGATGCAGTTTGGGGGTTTAGAAAACGCTCTTGAGCACAAAGCTGCTGCGTGGGAGTTACGTACTTCTCTGTCTGTTTGCTCTAAATCCACATGATCTGGCTCTGTCCGACTGAATCCGGCCAATACAATGTCTTTTACATAAACAGCATTATTATTTATTTGATAATCAACAATCTGTGTTATTGTTGAGCTGCTTTGTTGTATAAAAAATGGGTCTCTGGGATGTTCTAGATCTAGATAGATAGATACTTTATTGATTCATTACAATGAATAGGAGTGGGCAATAATGACAAAAATGAATATCTCAATATTTTTGGAGTATTCTGATAATGTTATTCAGACAATATTATGTCAATCCAACAGCAATGTGTTAAAACCTGTCTTTAAACATTAATTATGAAGTGTGTGTAAAATGAATGTAAAAAGTGCAAAAAATCACCTTATACCTTTATTTATGACTTTTTTGTTCTAATCAGCCTTTTTTTTATTTTATTTTTTTTTTATTTTAACTATAAACGTTATACCTGATATCCAAATTTTTCACATCTTCAAAACAGTATTCAATATATACTGTATATATTGCTGAGCTCTGCTGCAGAAACATTTTCACGGCGTTTCTCAGTCGCTTTTGTGTCTTTGTGCTGGTGTCTCAAGCTGTTGGATAGAAGTTTTATTTTTCATGAGTAAGAAGTAAACATTCTAAAATCAAATATTGCTTTTACTGAAAACAACTGTAATGCAGTTATTCTTAATTACAAACTCCTTGGGCATGATTGGTGTTTTGGTTGTCAAGACGATGACCAGAAAGCAAAATGAGTCGCTCGCTTGGGCTGCCAGTTCCTGTGACTAAAATCAGTGTTTAAACCTCTGTCCGCTCTCTGATCTTAATAAATCATCCTCAACATTCATTTCTTTCATGCTAATATCAGAATCACAAAGCTTTTTATTGCCACTGAATAACAAAATTCACAAACAAGGATTTAGCGGTAAGTAGCAACACACAGCAATGTATAATAATAATAATTAAAAGGTAAAAAGGATAGACTATGTTAAAATAAGATAAAATTAGATCAAATAAAACAAGGGCAAGCGAAATAAAATGTGTGGAATAAAAATGACTGTTCTCTGTCTCCAGTTTTATGATGTCAAACTTTCTGAAAGCAAAAGTAAAGCACTATATATTTAGGTGTCACAATTACTAGTTTTTAGGGTTTATTATTGTGACCTGAATAATTATTGATTATTGATTATCCAAGTAATCTGGACATCCCCAGTGCTCTTTATTTGGAGGTTAAAGCACCTTGTAATTGTAGTTTCTTATTTAAAGCAGCCAGAGCACTTTATGAAACCATATTTTGAACATTTGAAACATTTTTTTTTCTAAATTAATCCTGGTATGCATTGAGTTTCAAGTGAGGAAAACGTGGTACCGTTTCCACCGCAATTAACAATTCAAAACAAAATATTAGATGGATTTGAAAGGCCGAAAGTCGTACATTTGACACCACCGTGAATAGGTGCAATCAAACCAACACGGAGTTCATAACTTTAGAACATTTATGAGTCAGCGATGGCATGGAAACGGTCGCCAAGCAACTTAGTGCAGCTCTTGAAGATCTGAGTGCGTCTAGATCCAGCCTGTTTTTTCAGAGGCGACACTGAACGGGCTTTTCAGCACTGGACACGTGTCGAGCGCACAAGCCCCACTCGTCCAAACGGGATATCGACCCGCACCTCAGCGCCGCGTGCGTCTGGCTCCGAGAGGGACGTTTGTTTTGTTTGTCTGATCCATATCTGATGACGTCGTGGTGTCAGACGGAGGACGGTTTCACTCTGAAGATGTCTTTCAAAAGCAGTGAATCACCCATGAACAAAAAGTTGAAGGTTATGAGTTCCTTGGGGTTTTGATCCACCAGTTTTATGTTGCAAAGTAAATTATGTTTGTTTATTTTTTAGGTTAACTTTATTTGTTATTATAGAGATGGTGAGTGGCAATGGCGAGTGAGTAATGACATTTTCTCTTCAAAACACAACAAAAATTTGAAAAAGTCTCATAACAAATAAAAACTTTTTAAACTTTGCCAAATATTTAGTTTGTACCTGACATCTATAAAAAGAAAACTAAATAAACAGTTGTAGAAAACCAGAAAACAACAGCAACACTGCAGCTACACCCACTTTTATCACTGATACAGACTTTGGGATCAGACGCAGATTAAGTCATTACCTTTCTGTCCTTAAATAAGATGTTTCTGAGTGTTGAGGAAATGAATTGTTGCGGGGACAGTTGAAGCATCCTTTATCTCCAACTGCAGTTAGCAAACAAGCTAAGCTCTGCACGGTCGCAGCAACAACAAGACACTACTTTCAGCTGACATTTTACCACATAAAGTTGATCTGAGCAAAACAAAAGCTCCACGGATAAAAATTAGGCCCAAGAAAAAGAAAGAAACACTGACCGGTTGTGCTGCCAATAATTCTGTCACGAATGAAAGAATGTCTGTGCATAACCTCTACAGCCTTGATGTTCAGCCAGTGTGCAGGGAACACTAGCGTGCCTTGAGCAAATGCCAGGTGTGCCCTGAAAAAATGCCAGATGTCATGGAGTTAATCGATTACATTACTATTTTGGAGTGTCTTAAGCAATGACCCGAAAAAGAAAGAAAAACAATCATCATTGCAAAATCTAAAGCACCAGACTCAGTGGCTCTTGCAAGGACAATATTTGCTGAATTAAATCACACTTTTTTCCTAAAAAGTGTGATTCGATATGTTCTATAGACTCAGTGTGTACATGTGTATGTGTATTTTAGCAGAAGTAAAGATTCAACTCATGGGGAGAGCATGCAGTCTCCACAAAAAAGCCCTTTTGAACCGAGAACCTCTTGCTAAGTGGCGAGAGCACTAACCACTCAACCACCTGCCAGTTTTACTGGTAAATTAATTTGTGCATGCTGTTAAAACAATTTTCATCCCTAATTTATTTATGCCTTAAGAGAAGATGTAGAACTTTGTGCCAGTTTTTGTTTTACGTGAATAGACCCACTTTCTTATTACAGAGATATTAATCATAACGCAGGGCAAGACCTCTGCATTTTCACTGCGAACGGACAAATTCTTCACTGCCCTCCATCTCAACTTCAAGTCTTTTTGACAGGTTTAACGACACATTTCACAAAAACGTAGCATACACGGTTATATTTAAGATTTTACTGAACATCTTGCCTATCTGTCCACCGTTTTACAGTTTTTGTGACATTAACAGTGTTACTTCCTGGTTGGACACTTGGTTACCTAGCAACCAGACTGTAAACAAGGGCCAAAATACACATAAATGGCACAATAGTTATGATTTGACAATAAGTAACACTTGATAAAACCTTTATTTTGTCGATTGATTGTTTACACTGTCAGAAAAATGTGTCCGTTGCTGTAAATTCTTCCTGCGTTTTCAGTGGCACGTCGCATGTTGATGACATCACAGAGGGATTTTGTTTTAGAACTCAGCTCTACTTCCTGTGCCAGCTGTAAAGCAATTTAAAACGCTGAATTTTCACATCTCAAACGGAACATTATCAGGTTAACCCCCTCAAAATACTGTATTAACAATAAAATAAGAACTACAATGGAAGGTAATACATCAGATCTATCCAGCCAACATAAATACAACCAAATTTACAGACACCGAAACAATCACACATTTATTTAACAAATGCCCGCACTCAAAAGGACTTTGGACCAACCTTGAAACATTCATAGCACAAAAACTGCCAGGACATAGTCACATATTTCAGCCACAAACAAAAACAAATACAATGCATAGTGAACCTCTGTACCTTATTTGGTAAATATCATATCCATAAAGCACGGCACAATAATAATAAGCCTCAATTTAAACTATTGACAATAGAAATGAACAGTCACCTAGAGTCACTTGAGAACATATCAAGCCAAAAAGCCACCAAGACACTAAAAATAATCGAAAAATACCAAATGAACTGTTGATGTTCTTGTTTGTCATTATGAGTTGAATTGCCTTGTAAACTTCATTCCTTATCTAATTGTCTCTCTTCGCCTCGAGTAATTCAACGTATTTTCTGTTTATCCTGTTTTGTAAAATGTTATGATTTAAATAAAAAAACGCAAAAATCTCTACTCTGTAACTTTAAACTTTTATATTTCAATTTTCTTCACAAACTGCAACTAAATTCACGTAAAATTATGATTCATATTAAGTTATAATTAGAAAAACCTGCCATATACTAAACCATGGGCTTTTAAGTGAATCGTGACATGTGACAAGTTCATTTAGAGCACAAGGTTCACAAAGTAGTTCAACGTGCTTTACAGAACAGGAAAAGATGCATCAAACTAAACATATATAACCATTGTGATGTACTTTGAAGGAGAAGAGTGCAGACATGACACACAAAGCACACACGTCACTGAGATTTCAGCGCTCCGGCAGTGAATGAACGAAGGCCTCTCCGCTGCTTAAGTGGAGGAGCGGATGAACTTGTTTTGATGAGAAGACTGAATGACAGACTGGAGGTTTAAACCCTGAAAATGTGAATGTAAAAGATTGAGAGAAAAGCCCAAGGTATTAACACACGCGCAGGGTCAGACTCAGCCGCCTCACGTTTCATTCACTCACGTTTAAGAGTGTGTTGCTCTGGATTAGACGACCAGCCTGCCATGGTCCTCATTAAACACATCGGACATGAATTCACACAATTTGACATTTTCAGTCTGTAGTGGGTCAGTGAACAGCGGGGGCTTTGGGGGAAATTGATCTACTTCTGTTCAGTTGCGTCTGTATTAGACCTCCTGAATCCTGAGTCTGTTAAAAGCATTTAGTATTACCATTTAAACGTGTATATAGTGAGCTCACTCTTGCACACATTCAATTATGAGGCAGTTTACTGGATTAGTATCAGAATCAGTATCAACATTGGAACAGGATTAGGACCAAAACCAAGACCGGACCACACTCAAACCAGTAGTAATAATATTTGGACGAAAGCATGCATCAGGAATGTGTTAAAATGTGCTTGTAAATGTTTTGGTTTAGCACAAAACGTGAATGAACCATAAAATTAACCACACAAGTCAAAAGTGCAGAAATATCACTTTATTCCTTTGTTTAGACGATTACTTCCAAGGTAATTTTGAGGTCATTTTAATAGTAGTTATCATAGACCATGTCCTAATTTTGCACATCTCCTAAACAACTCTTTTATATTATGTGTCAATATAAGCAGCCATACCATGTAAAAGTGGACATTGGATGTATTAGGACTAAACAATTCCCCAGAGCAATTGAAGCGATCAGTTTTATACATAATGTACTGTAAAATACCATGGCACTTATGCTGCATTCCAGGCAATTGACACACACAAGTGCACAAGGCGGCAGTTGGTGTGTTTATTTTTAAAATGGCTAGCTCAGTGCTTCCTGTCTCATTCATTTCTGTGGGGTTTTGGTCCAGTCAGACTAAAATGGATAAATCCTGACAGATCGTACACTGAACAGTGAGTTGTGTTGGACGTCTCTGAAACACGTTAAAGACTTTACAAAACAAGTGACTTCACCAAAGGACACTGTGTGTTTATTGTGTCTCTGTGCTAACGCTAATGCATAACAATTTGAAAGTAAACAGCCCAACTGACGTTCTGTGCACAGAGTCAATTGGAAGTTGTTCCGACTTCAGAGCGTTCTAATGAACTCATACGTAAACAGTTTGGCTAATGCTAATCTGTAGGCTAAAGAAACGTACTAAATACATTCATCAACATGTTAAGTATCAGAATATTGTCGTATATAATATTGTTGTCACTAACATTGACATTGTTTATGTGATTGTTAACCACTCAAAATTGTCTTTATTATCATTGTTATAATTGATGTTATCATTAACACAGTTGATCTTGTATGAAGTGGTCGTTTTCTCGACCAGATCCAGTTCTCAAATAGAGTTTATGAATTGGAGCGGCTTTCCAGGGCATTTTTTTCAAGTCTGAGGTGGGAAAAATCCCAGTTACCTGGAACACACCATTATTATTTGTAGATTTGATTGTCTCACTGTAATAAGTAGATTTGTTCCAGTATCAGTTTAGTCTGCTGTTAAAATGTCAGTATGAGTTTTGTGCTCTCTGTTATTGTATCTGTGTGAATGTTGCAAAAGAAGCTCAAAAAGAGGTCATGTAGTCATGGCCATTCCATTTCTGTGTCCCATGCTCTGGTCCGGCTCCAGCTCTTAACAAGGATTTAATGTCTGGTCATCTGTCAGGCAGATCCCAGCTGTAACACAGAGCAGCAGGTCCAGACGAGGCATGTGTGCAGTGCAACACACAACGAGCACAGAAAACAACACAACCGCTCGCTTAATCCAACTATTAAAATAATAACTCCCGCTCGCATACAGTGTACTTTCACTAATGGACGTCTCATGTTTACAAGCAGTCAATGCTCTGAGGACTTTTACATAAGCAGCTCATTCATGACAATATCACGCGGTCCATCTGCTGTTCAGGCTTTTGTTTCTGTTTCTAGTGTTTCAAGAAGAGAAGTTATGTGTTTTTCAGGTGCTTAGTATTGAACTGTAACATATGTAGACCATTATTTTATGTCAATATTCATCTGAAATGGCTTAAAGTGCCAGTGACAGGTTAGACGTTTCACTAAAACGCTATCAACATGATTTTTGCTTAACATTTCGCCCATCTTTCCCCAGTTTGACATACATTTTTGTAAATGTGAGACATCTGTAGAGGTATCACGACTATTACTTGGCAGACATAATGTAAACAAATCCATATATATTACACAATAGTTAGAAATTGACGATAACTAATAACAGATAACACCTTTATTTTGATAAATGATTGTCTAAACTGTCAGAAGAAAGTGTCAGTTGAGTGTAAATTGTCCCTGTGTTTTCAATGGTACGTTGCCTGTTTCCATTTTAGAACTCATCTCTTCTTCATGTAATTTTCTTTTACACAATTATTTTTATTTTTGAAGTTTGCCTATTGCAGTGTTTTTCAAACTTTTTTGAATCACAGCATACTTATTTTTTAGGTTGAAATTATACTATGGCACACCATCTACTAAAACATCGCTAAATCTTAGTTTTAAAAAAGTGTATGTAATGTCTGATCCACTATTTAGTTCTTTAAATTTGGTAATGGTGATAGTTTTGCTTTATTATATACAGAATTATGTTCTGGACACTCCAAAACATTAAATTATTCAATTAAATCCATGCATATGAATCCAATTTAGATATTTTTTCAAGGTGAACCTGGCAATACTTCAATATAACTTTCTGTGAAGTGAAGATGGGGAACACTGTTATAACACGTGCAGGGTTCTAAAATATCACACATATAGGCACTTTTCCAAAACTTAATACATTTAAATGACAATCTGCTGATGCTACAGTGAAATGTCGCTGTGAAGAGGCGGGGCTTATCAGTTCTGCAGTTTTGAACAGACTGTCAATGAACATGTTTTAGATTTTAGATCAATATTGTGGTTTACAAGGAACAAAAATGATAAATTAGTATCTACTTTGTTATGTTATAGTTCAACATACGTACTTTAAAAATATAATGTGTCTCCTTTACAGTTGATTTTGTACAATGACTTTATATCTTCTTTAATTTCAAACAAAAAAGCATTACATTTTTAAGGATTCTTAAATCCTTAAAAAAAGGCATGTTTAATCTCCTATTTTATTTCCGCAATTAATTTTACAATCTTACAAGATAAACACAACGAAGCCAAAAAAAAAAAAAAAAAAGGATTAGACCTACTTTTTATTTTTTTTGTAAAATCAATTCTGTGCGTGGCTAAGAGTGAAACAGTTAAACTCTCCTGGCGCGGTTCCCAGTGTGTGGGGCTGGTTTGGCTGTCTGTGTTTGATCTGGTCAATATTAAACTGGGTTATCATGTTGTGACACACCTTCACTGAGGCTCAGGCCACTTTATTGGTTTGTCTCTTTATCTGCGATCAGCCTTAAATCTGGGCGTGTTAGTAACAATAAATTAGACAACACTGTCACGTTTAGTCCAAATATCAAGTGCGATATTCCAAGATAAAAATGAATGACATGTTTCCGCACTGGTTTTCTTTTGTTGTTATCATTCATTTGTCCACAGTATGAACTCCCTGCGGTCTAATGACCTCATTATCATCACATTCCCCAGAGTTTTGTCTCTCCAGAGGGTGAAGTCATTACTGTATATGTTTCCCGCTGATCTCATGGCAGCAGCAGTCTACTTTTACTCCACTTAATCTCCAGGGCACTGATTTAATCCCATGTGGTCCATTAGAAAACCTGAACTTGATCCCGCAGTGCGCGCGGCTCTCGAGCGCCTCCTCCTCTTATAAAGCGCACAGTCCGGGCTCAGTCACTTGGAGCTGCCGCTGGAGATGGAGATTACAGCACAGACGGCCCCGGCTGGGATTTACCCATCAGACATCTCTGTGATGTGCGAATTAATGTCGATCTTAAACCCGGAGTGCGCGCGGCCGTCTTTAAACCCTGCGATAGAAAACTCTTTTATGCGCAGCGTTTTGAGTGAGTTTACATCAAGTTAAGAGTAACGAGGTCTTTCTGAGCTCTGAACTAGTCAAGTCAACAAAGATCAGTTTTTGAGGACGCGCGTCGTTGAGTCCAGCACCATGTTTTCCAGCATGCGCCGCCACAGCCTCCGGCTGCACTCGGAGCTGCACCGCTGGAGCATCTGTGACCCGGGCAGCCGGCGGCTCTCGGACAGCCTGAACCCCCGTGCGCCCTCCTGCATCTCCCGCTCCAAGTCTTGCAGCGGCTCCGCGGGGGACTCGGACGGCTGCCGGGGAAGCTGGTCCTCCTCGGACTCGGTCATTTCGTCGGACTCGGTGGAAGGGTCGCCCCCTCCGCCCTCCGCGTACCGCGTGGTGCTGCTCGGGGCCAGCGGCGTCGGGAAGACCGCTTTCGCCGGTATCTTTGCCGGAGCCGCGGACAGCATGGACAGCGACGAGTGCGAGCTGTGCGGAGGTGAGGGCCTCTGGATTAAATAGGCCATGTACTTTTATGTTGTTGTGTCTTTGTTCTTACACTTTTTGTCACGTTTCAGATGAAGTGTTTGAAAAGGAGGTTGAAGTGGATGGAGAGGCTGCAACAATTACTCTGATCGACACATGGGACACTGAGGTGAGACATCTGGATCAGCCCTGCAGATCCTTATGAGGCGTAGACCTGTGCTTGTAAATTGGAGTCATTATTCTGACATGTTTGTTGTCATTTCTCAGGTGGACGATGTCCAGGACTGTCCCATGCAGTCAGGCGATGCTTACCTGCTCCTTTACTCCATCACTGACCGTGCATCCTTCCTCAGAGCCTCAGAGTTAAGGATCACTCTTCGCCAGTTTCGTCCTGCGGAGCAGACGCCCATTATTTTGGTCGGCAACAAGTGTGACCTGGTGCGCCGCAGAGAGGTTTCATCCAGCGGTAAGAATAGCACTCAATCACTGTTCAATAGACCCGGGTGATCACCTGAAAAAGTGGCCAGTGGCACCAGTTTTAGAAGTCGGTATCTAACATCTAACTTATTGGCTCCAATACTATAAATTAGTGCCAGTAAAAGTTTCCTTCTAGTATTATTTACCCAACCTGTCCTGAATCTCATTATCCTTTGTCCTGTGTTTGAAGGGTGGAGGGTGGTCATCCTGTGGACGTTTGGGTGTTTAAATGTTACTTTCTGTTTCAGAGGGCCGCGCCTGTGCCGCTGTCTTTGACTGTAAGTTCATTGAGACGTCAGCAGCGATGCAGCACAACGTCTGGGAGGCCTTCCATGGCATCGTGCGACAGCTGCGTCTGCGCAGAGACTCAAAGGAAGCAAACAAACGACGTCGATATGTGAAGAGCAGCTCACGGAGGGAGAGCCTGCCCCTCAAAGCCAAACGCTTCATCGACAAAGTGGTGGCCAAGAACAACCCCAGTGTCGCGATTTGGCTCAAGTCCAAATCCTGCCACGACCTGTCAGTGCTGTAGGTGTCCTGTCAGTGCTGTAGGCGTCCTGTCAGTGCTGTAGGTGTCCTGTTAGTGCTGTAGGCGTCCTGTCAGTGCTGTAGGCGTCCTGTCAGTGCTGTAGGCGTCCTGTCAGTGCTGTAGGCGTCCTGTCAGTGCTGTAGGCGTCCTGTCAGTGCTGTAGGCGTCTTGTCAGTGCTGTAGGCGTCCTGTCAGTGAAGCAGGCGTCCTGTCAGTGCTGTAGGCGTCCTGTCAGTGCTGTAGGCGTCCTGTCAGTGCTGTCAGTGCTGTAGGCGTCTTGTCAGTGCTGTAGGCGTCTTGTCAGTGCTGTAGGTGTCCTGTCAGTGCTGCAGGCGTCCTGTCAGTGCTGCAGGCGTCCTGTCAGTGCTGTAGGCGTCCTGTCAGTGCTGTAGGCGTCCTGTCAGTGCTGTAGGCGTCCTGTCAGTGCTGTAGGTGTCCTGTCAGTGCTGCAGGCGTCCTGTCAGTGCTGTAGGCGTCTTGTCAGTGCTGTAGGCGTCCTGTTAGTGCTGTAGGTGTCCTGTCAGTGCTGTAGGTGTCCTGTTAGTGCTGTAGGTGTCCTGTCAGTGCTGTAGGCGTCCTGCTCTTACTGTTCTTCATCAAACAGGTTAAACAGTCTGATGGACACTTTAATGGACAGTGACAGAGCTGCACCTCGGCGTGGAGTGTGTAAACAATCCCTCGCAGACATTCTGAGGCTGAGCTCACATGTGAGTCCTGGCCCACAGACCTGGGGGACATGTGCTCAGAACATGTGATCCGAGAATTCAACCCTGGACCTTTTTGCTGTGAGGCAGAAGTGCTAACACTGTGTCACCAGAATGAATGAATCATGGGCCTAGTGAATGTTATTGCACTCTCTGTTCTCAACCAATAACTGATTTTAATCTTTTTCCTGTCATGGTCAGTATCAAAGTTGACAGAGTCGTCATCCTACTGTGATTTTTTTAAAATTGTATCTAAATATGTTATCGTTGCCAAAAAGATTAAGCTATAGATTAAAGTTTTGTAAATACGTTTATTTCAAGTGTAAATACAAAGGATTTCTGTGTATTTTCTTATCTGTAGATTCAGTGATGCCAAATAAAAAAAACCTACAGTAAAGTAAATGTCTCCTTTTATGTCACGTCACAATATAAAAGTCTTTGAACTGATTTATTCAAATCGATTAATAGCTATAAAATGAAGCAGTGTCAGTTTGGCATAACATCTGATTTATGTTGTACTGTTCAGCAAATCATGCTTTCTTCTAAGAAAGAAAATGTACAATAGTAAATATTATCAGATAAAGAATATGAAATCCTCATTTCATATTTCCTCATAATCTCAAATGCTTGATTGCTGGCCGAAACAGCGCCTCAGGAGTAAGATTATAATCTCTACAATCTGAACACATATTTGACAAACACATACAGGATCACAAGCTCACAGAAGTTCACATAAGAACAACTGTGCATACTAAAAAAAACACTTTGATTTAAAAAGTTTTTTTAATAGTCTGTTATTATTATATAATAATAATAATAAAATATTATACACGACTAATACAAATTTGGGTCAGCTTCAATAAATTGACCACTAAAGGCCTGCAGCTTTAATTGTTTCTTCAAAAGTATATTACTTAAGTATACTTAAGTAATATTACTTAAGTAATATTACTTAAATACATTACTTAAGTAATATTACTTAAGTACAAGTACAAATGCAAAAACTTCTCTCTTCAGTTCAATTCAAAGGTTCAAAATGTTACTCTGTAGATTACTTTGTGAAACTAATCAGATACTGACTACTGATTACTTCTTCTAAAAGTAATCTAAAACTACTCTGATTATTTTAATTCAAAAGTAATTAGATTACTGCTCAGTTACTTACAAAAGAAACATAACAGAAAGTACACTAAACCAGAAACGGCAGCAGAGTAAACCAACATCTACATAGTTTTGGTTCTGTGGATGTGCCTCGTGTGCTGCCTGTTTGTCTTCACTGTTTTACGACAGGTCTTTAGTTTGAATATATATTTGGTCAGAAAAAGTAAATAATGGTAAACTGTAAATTGTAATGCTCAGTGATCAGTCCAGTAAATGTGAAAGTGTTAGTTAGAAACAGCCGACAGTCCCAGATCAGCGAGTTGTGACTCAGGTCTGACAAAGACATAATTCCCGACAGTGATTCAGGAGGTGACATTAAAGTTCAACTTCACAAACCACTTTAATGTGACTAAGGGGCTGGGGCATCGTGCACCTTCTCAAGCTCCAAAATCACTGCAAAATTAGCGTCAACGCAGACTTTTGATTTGTAGGAGGAGAGCTGTTGCCAGGGTAACCGGCCTAGCGCTTGAGCCTGTTGTTTTGTGTACAGTGCGTCGCATCCTGGCAGTGAAGTGACCAGCCTGCACCGAGGGGACGTCCACATGACTTAAACCACTTCACTTCAGCATATTCATCTGGTTTTGAGGAGTTTACACTGTTTTTTTTTAAAGTGGGTCTGGCATTTGTTGTGTAGTTTTTTTCAATTCCAACTTTTTTACTAGTTTGACTTAGTAAGAAGCATTTTCTTTAGCCACGGACCGATGATTTAGCTTAAAATAATTAATTAAAATAGAAGGGGCTGCCAAATAGTGAAGTCATAATGCACTGTGAAGCACTTTGGAAGGAGCAACTTAATCCAATACTTATACAATACAAATGAACAAACAAACAGATAAATAAACACATTCATAAATAAAAGAACAAATATATAAATAAATGATAAAGAACCTGAATTCATGTCATTTTAAACGGTGCACACATTTTCTTCCCATTCCCTTTCGCGCATGAACATGAACAGATTTTCAATTAATATTTTGTCATTTACATGCATTATTCAAATAAATTAAATCATTGGAATGTCACAGGTTTTTACTGAAGCTGTCCGTGTGAGGTTGACTCATATCCAGGCTGCGCTCACACCTTGAAGCGCAGGCAAAAGGACAACACCGTCGCTCACACTCAGCACTGTTTACTGACCCTTTTCCAACTATTTACGACTTGTACTGTTCAGGCCTTGACCAGAACAGTGACCCGCACGTTTGCTTCACCGGGCGGCGCTGGACTGTCAGCCACAACTGTTGTTTAGGGACTGCTCCTTATCACACGCCAGGACTAATGGAAAATCTAAAGGAAACCGGTGGGAGGGGCAAAGGTCAAAGTCTGAGATCAAATTAGGAGCTAGACCACGGTGGGTTTAGTCAGAGGAATGCACTTGGATTGTCCCCTTTCTGGCTTCCTTTCTCGTTTATCAGTAGATTTAAAGTGCTTTGTGTCCTTTCGTGTTTCCATAAACAAACACGAATGAAGTTAGTGCATTTAAAAGCGTTATTGCAATTCCACAAAATCCGCAATATCCTCTGTGTCACATCATCTCTCATCACGTCATGATGATAATAAACACAAAATGCTAAAGAAAGTCGAACACGAAACCATTTAGAGGCAAGAATTACAGAAAAATATGATTAACTCAAAAGAATGTTACACTAATCTTTCAAAAAAAAGAGAGAGAGGAAAAGAAATGTTAGCGATTGATGCAAGCTCAAAGGAACTATTCATGGTCTTTCAGCTTCTTGTATAATGGGTGATATTTGAGGATTTTGGTCCATTCAAAAACTGTAATACTTTATTTTTAATTGTCAATTGCTATGGCAACGTTGTTAGATTTTCATCACTCTGAAACCATGAATAGGTTACACAACAGATACTCACATTAGAATTAATTAAACCAAAAATGTGGGTGGTTTTGAGAGATTTGTGTTGTATGTCACAGAGAATTATAATCATGATTATTTGGCGGATAAGTGAAACCACAATTATTTTGAAGTATTGAAGTATTTCTATATTGTCAAAATTATTCTGTAGAGAAAGATTAGGCTGAACACATCCAGCAATGTTTTGGAAAAGTGCCTTTGCTCCAGGTTTCAAGGCAAAAGAAGTCCACTTACAACTCTGAGCAGAAGGTTATTCATTGTATTTTTGATTACAACATGTTTGTAATTGAATGGAATAATAATTGAAATCAGGATATTATATTTGATTAATTGCACAGCTCTAGTGTCACCTTTAATTTATGAGACATCTGTGCATTTGAATGAGCCAATAGTGTAATATCAAGAGAGAACGAGCCATGATTCTACAGTTTTGCGCTCTATTGTCTTGTTTTGTTTTTTTCAGAAGTTATCCACATGAAACAAAAACAGACACAAAGTAAATTTTCTTCTCTTTGACCAAAGGTATTATTAAGGCAAAACTCTAGAATGAATCAGTGGTTATTCAAACACAAATGCACAGCTATCAATTTTTGGACCTATCCCTAAATATTTATTAGGTTATTAGGTCTTTCTTTCTGCAATTTACAAACCCTTTAAAACCCTTTGTCTTCAGAATATGATGTTATATATGATACTTTCAATATTTAACTGAATCCCGATCAAAATGCCAATATGTTTAAAGTCAAGCAACAAGATAAGCAACAATTTAGAATTTTCAGCTCCAAATGTAAGTAAGTTTGCATCTCTAACAGGAAGGATAGAAAACATACTATTTTCAACCTGTTAAATTGTATTTGAGGTTTAAAAAAGTATAATTTGTGATAAAGTATGTCATAAATCTGTAGATAACATGTAAAACTATTGTGGGATCAGCATTTACGGAAGTATTTGTCCAGCAAAGCAAATAAATCTCGACTCTGCCATTATCAAACATGCCAAGTGTCCTATTAATACAACAAATAATGTAAAATACAGTGGTTTAAACCGGGCTCTGATCTCACTCTCATGTGTCTGAGTGGTTTTCATTTGCCAAACCATCTTGATTTTGCCATATTCTGAGGTTAATTCCATTGAAATCCCACTATATTCCACTTCATTTGTGAGTTTCTTCTAATAAGACCACAGCTATAAACCCATTTACCTCATTACCTCATCTATAATTACAAGAAAACAGAATGAACTTTCCAAATATAATATATTCCACTTCACTACATTCCAAAATTTAGAGTGTCTTTGTGTACAAACGTTTAAAGGATCTATATGAACACAGTATAATCACACTTTGATTTTAATTCCAGCCTTTTCAGTGACTTTCATTCATTCTTAAAGTCCTTTTATGTTGGTACAGTACAAAAGTAATTGCCGTATTGTCCGACTTCCTCTCGCTCCCATTGGCCGCCTGCACAAGGGCAGGGTGATTAGACAATGATTAGATACAATAAAACATTGCAGGTTAGCGCCTGGTTAACGTTTGACCAAACACGGATGAAGCTGCTCTGATCTCTGCAAAGTCTGAGGAGTGACTCGCTCGATCTCTTCAGGAAGGTAAGGAGCTACAACTCCTCGTCCGCTTTCCTTTCTTTCTGTTTGAATACACTTTCTGTTTTTGCCGTACGTTTAGTGTGTGTTCAGCCTGGTGTTGGTTTGCCTGCAGTAACAATTCCCTGAAGTATTTTATCTTTATCTGTCACTAAGAGCTTGTGATCTTGACTTGACTTTGGGCCTAGTATCAGGTGTTCACACAGAGCAGAAGTACAAACTGTTTCCTTTTTACTTTTTATAGATTTATAACAAACAGTGGACATAAATCTAACTCTGAAAACATTTAATTTACAAATCTGAACGCATTTGGAAAAGTAACTTTAATTAATCACACGTCTTGAAGTTGTGAGAACTAAAAATGTCATGTTTTATGTTGGATTTATGTGTAGAAATAGGATTAGTTTGTTGTGTTTGTGAACATTTTATTCCACGTTCTTACGAGTGAATAAGGTTGTAAAGGTGAGCTCCAGAGAGGTCATTAGCCTTCACTCAATGTCACCTTCACTTTCGTATAATTGCAGTTTCAGATTAAGATTGAGACATGGCAACACTTCTTAATGACACATGCACTTTTATAGGAGTTTTGGCCAATTCATTGTCTCATCAAATGCTCAGATTTTACTTCATATTAAACTGAGCAAGTAATGATTGTGTTTGGTTAAGTGTAAAAAAATCTAGATTAACCTATACTGTACAACACATTCACTTTGGTCGTATCGTTTCTTACAATTTATACAATTTCTGTGACTAAATGCGTTTGTCTCGGTCGCTGCTTTCGGTTTCCAGAAGGTGGAGTCACGCTCGGTTAGTTTAAAGTTCCCGTTCACCTGGACAAGGACAAAGTGTGTAAAGGGTTTAAACATTTGTCTGTCATTGTCAGTCGCTCTGGGTCTGAGCTGAAAGTCAAACGGCAGCACTTTTCCTGCTCCAACCCCAGGACAGCGCTCTCTTAATTGTGACTTCTGTGTTTTATTTCAGAGCAAAAATGACAAAGGTCCACTTGTTGTTACTGCCGCTCCTCTTCAGTGTTGTAAGTACACAATAGTTGATTTGAGGATGTTTTTGAATATCACATTTAGTAAAACAATCACAACTGTTAAAAGGCTTCAAGCTTGTGAGAAAATTAAAAAATTAAACCAAGTTGTAGTGTTATCTAAAATGAATAAATAGTGTCGTATTTGCACTTTTGGTTACATTTTAGAGTCTATACACTAAACACTTGAACCTCAACCAAGACATTTGCATGCACTTTTTAACACATTTCTGATTCATTCTTAAGAAATCACACAGCAGAAAATGGATTTCTAGATGAGTTAAAATGTCTTAATTTCAGAATATTCATCTCAGTTTCAGACAATTTGAGTAATTGAGCGTAGTTAAGACTATTCATTTGATGGAACTTAATTATTTTACTTGTTTCAAACCGTTTCTGACTTGTTTCAGTACATTACGTCTTGCTTCAAGCCAAATTATCTGCCAATAGGTTAAAGTTATTTGATCTGTTTTACTTAAATTATCACATGATCAGTCAAAAATACCTTGAAACGAGTAATCTGCATCATAAAAGCAATTAAATCTTAGTCAAAACTACTCAGTCTAGACAGAAATGATAAATTCAAGTAATTTTAAGATCGGTTAGATGTACATTTTTTGCTGTATATTTAAATATTGCTGTCAAATTGAGATATTCACGTCTAGATGCATTCTGTCTTTAGTGTTATCAATGGTTTTGCTAAAAATGTAAAAGCAACGGTGTAATTTCTTGTCAGTCGTGTAGACTTTGGTCCCTCTGGATGTAACTTTCCACACTTCTCATGTATTCGAGTTCAATAAATAACTCTGACTGTCAGTATCACGAGCCACAAGTGGGAATGATTCATCTTCCGTGTCACTGTACGTCTGACCTCTGTGTGTGGCGCAGGCTGCAGGGGAGGGGCTCCAGGACAAGCGGGGCCCGTTTGAGAACACCGCCCTGGACGTCCCTGAGGCCACGCCCGTCCCGTACGCCATCCATAAGGTGAGCATGCTGCGTGTGACTCACTCTGAGGCGTCACGTTGTAAAATGAGTCTATTTCTGCCCGTCACAGTTCGAGGTGACACATCCAGGTGTCGACGCGTTTCGTCTGAGCGGAGAGGGCAGCGAAGACGTCAGGATCTCAGAGGATGGCTGGCTTTACCTGCTGCATCCGCTCGACTGGGCCAGAAACAATCATTACATTATCGGGGTAAGATGATTTAAATGTGACACGTTCTCATGTTTTTATGATTAATGCTTAGTTTGGTGAGATTGCACTTGTGGTAAATATTTATTATACTTTTCCATCAGTCAAATGGCAGTTTGTAAAGAAAAATGGACAAATAAAAGTTGAATATAACAGGAAGTAGGGTTAAGTTATGAAACGGCAGCCCGCTGTGATGTCATCAGTGAGCGACGTTCCGTCCAAAATGTAGAGACAATTTACAGACACGTTGTACTGACAGTTTAAACAATAGTTTAACAAAATAAAGGAGTTAACTGATATTATTTATTATCAAATTATAACTATTGCTTAATTTATTGGGTTTCTTGGTAACAGTTGTGTAATTACCTCGACTAATGATAACTGCTGCTCCTGTCCAACCAGGAAGTGCAATTCTAAACATCTCCAAAATTTATGGAACATTAGAGGAAACACCTTTTTAGTTACATCTTAAATATAATCATGTCATACTCGACATATGCATTTTACACTCTGGTTCATTTTTCCATAACTAGGTAAAATTTTTCGACATGTACTGGTTTTCATGTTTCAGTAATGAAATGTTTAATCTGAACTCCAGGTAGAGGCTTTAGAGGGTGGCAGTGTCGTAGAGGGCCCCATCTATGTGACCATCAGTGTGCTGGACATCAACAACCACCCTCCAGCCTTCAACTCCAGCGAGTACACAGCTGTGGTCCTTGAAAACAGTCCGTCTGGTAAGAACACGATGTTCAGCGTCACGCAGAACCTGCTACAGTAAAGCAGAAGTCTTGTGTTTATTTATTTATAACTGTAGAAAATGTGACAACCTCACAGCAAAAAATACATTTCTAGATGAGTTAGCTCTTAATTTTCAGACATGACCAAATAGGATGCATTTGGTTGACGGACATAGAATACTGTACTTGTTTCAAAATGTTTCAGACTTGTTTCAATATATTTTTTCTTACGTAAGTCTATTCATTTGCCATTTTGTTATGAAAATTGTCCTTACATTTGGCATTACAAAGGCATTTTCTTTTTTTTTTTCTTTTTTTGCTTTAAGCTAAATTATCTTCTAAGCAATCAGAAAGGCACTGGAATCAGTGAAATATTTTATGTCATACTGTATCTCGTCAAAATTCTTCAAATCCAGATTAAAATTCTGAATTCCAGACATTTAAAGTGAGGCTGGACATATATTTTTGCAGTGCTTCACAGCTGAATTAACCCGAGTCTCTAATGCTCTGAGCTCTTGAGGTGCACTTTGTAGTTTGTCTGATGGCTTTTTCTCAAAGCAATTTTGAGCATTCAAACTGTAATTTTAATGTAATTTTAATCTAATTTAATTAATATATGCAAGTTTAGGGCACAACAATAACATCTCTAAGGAGAAAAGAAGTTGGCGGACCCTACACCAGAAAAGTTATGAAGTGTACCTTTACATTTTCTTATCGAGGCGCCCGTATACACTTGCAAACCCAGTTACATATTAGGTAGTATTAGTTACAGCACAGATTGCATAACATAGATCCACATTTGTACCATTTACTTTGATTTGAATTCCCTTTGCAGAGATGATAAATATGTAGTAATATACTGTGTAATAATATGTAATATGTGCAGTCCCTCAGTTGTACAGGCGAGATCCAGAGCCAAAAAGTCATAAAATGTCTTCAGCAGAAGTCAGGATGCTGAGTTTTGGAGTGCTCAGTTGTGTTGTACATTGTTGTTGTGTTCCAGGAGTCCCGTTCACTCGTGTCTTTGCCACCGATCTGGACGACCCCGCCTCTGCCAACGCTCTTCTCAAGTACAGCTTAGACGGACAGATCCCCAACAAACACAACACGGCCCTGTTCCAAATCAACGCCGACACCGGAGAGATCTCCACCACTCCAGAAGGTACAGCTGTCAGCCACCACAGATATTAAAGACCACTCAGAATGAAAAATGTTCTTATGTACACACACAACGCATCAAAACTGGGGAAAAGCTGGAACTAAACCTAAACTAGACCATGACCAAAGCTGCGTTTACACTTGCACATTCACTACTTCAAAATTGCGACTAAACCCGAAACTAAACCTGGACTAGATCAGGGTCTAAAACAAGACCAAACCAAGTCCACATCAGAGTTACAATTGGCTCAATTTAGAACCAAATAAAGACAAATGTGAACGCACTCCAGAGCAGGACGAGGACAGGACCAAACCAAGTCTACATCAAGACTAAAACGGTCCAGAACGAATGGAATCTGAACACACTCTGGATGGACAAAACATTAAACAATAAATAAAATAACAGACCTTAAATATAATGAGAAAAAAAACCCATCATTTCTAAAGATGAGGAGCAAGACATCTTCAAATGATTTAATCTGTCAGCATAAAGCATTTGTCGCTGTTAGACTAGTTTTGGGGAGAAACGCCAAACATTTACTCGACTATGAGACTGTTTTAGCCTAATCTAGATCTAGAGCTGGTCTAGATCAATGATTTTTCAAACTTTTGGAGTTACACACACTTTTTGCGTTTAAAAAATACACCATTTCAGTTCTAAAATCAACAAATTGTGACTAGCTGATTATAAAAAAATGATCAACTATAATTGATAATCGACCAATCATTAACTGAACTTTACAGACTCTAAAACACATGTCAAGAGATCATTTATAACAAAGATAGTGACTAATACGTAAAAATGTCAAAAAAAAAAAAAAAAATATATATATATATATATATATATATATATATATATATTGCTTACTTTCATCAATAATACACTTTATTCACACATATTCTCCATCTAGAAGTCTTTAATCCCATAATTCACCCTTTATTTGGCTGATAATGTAGTTAGAAAGTTTAAATATACACTTGAAATAATAGTTTGACTACTGAAATAATCGTTAGTACCAGCCCTGTTATATTGATTGTTTATAATACTGTAAAAGGACGATATTGCAACCCTTCATACAGAACATTTAGAGAAACAAATGAGTTGATGTTTTTCTTCCACACTGGGCTTTCATGGCTTGTGTTTGTGGGCGTGTGGCTGCGTAAGTGTGTGGTTTGTGTAAAAAAAAAAACATAAAAATGCATGTATTGAATTGGAGCAGACCCCTGGAAGAATAACTAAACTCCAGTATGATGTGATTAAACTATCAAAAGTACATTTTCTTCGATAAGTTTGTCAAGAAAAAGCAAATGCTGCCCATGGTAGTGTTTTTGAATGAGTCGAGGTCTGTAATCTCTCCGTGTCGACGTGTAATGCGGCTGCTCAGTGCCAGAGTAAAACCCGATTAAACGGCGCGTGAGGTCAAGATTAACGCTGATTGTTGACAGATTGACAAAATGACTCTCGTGATATTCTGCAAACACGTGAATCCACCCGTGCCGGAGTCTGGAGCGGCACTTTATCATCAACAAATGTGTTTTTTTAAATTACCAATGCCGATTCTGTTTTTAGTCCAAAGCGACCGATGGATGATAAGCTTTTTTGGTGTTTTGAGTCCGAAATGTAGACCCAATTAGGACGATTTTCCTGAAATTGTAGACTGAAATGCATAAGAAAAGTTCAGCCCATAGGAGAGCAGTGAAGTCATATTTTGTAAAGTGCTTCTCTTCATCAAAGTGCACAAATCAAGCTTTATTTCCAGTAGTTACGCGATGGGCCCTCGCAAAATTTGAGCCTATGTTGGACTTTTATCATAACCGTAAGTCTAAAAGGCAAGAGCGCAATGGCTGTAATAATTTGAAATAGGAACAAAATGTAAGTTACTTGTTGGTCATATTCATTGACTGTAGGTTCATAACAGATTTGTATTAAAATTGTTATTATTATGAAGCAAAATACAGCAAATCAAGACACAGAAAGGAAAATAATAAAACAAAACAAATGTAGCAGATACAAATCCTTTGAATGTGTTTGGATGTCCCATTTATTTGATTTTTTATGCATTTTTTGGTCCTTGGGCTTTAGATTAGTCAGGGCAGTATGGAGTGAAATGGGGCTGAGACTTTGAAGGACACACAGCAAATTACCGGAGCAAGATTCAAACTCACAACCTCCGAGCGGCACCGTATGAGTGATTTAAACCAGCGATGTGTGAATATGTCCAAGTGATTTTCTCTGTTTTATAAATGTTCATTGTTATTTGAGCCCAATCCCTGAAAATTTGTTCACTTTGTGTTATCCACTTCTTTGTGATAGCTTTTTCTTGCTGAAGTGCATTTCGAAGATATCCATCTACTGTTTCCATTTCAGGAGTTCAGGTTTGATTTAATGCCGTTTAGGAATGGACTTTTATTATACGGTGTGTTTGAAAATAATAAAAGAAAGTCTAAAAGTAAAAAGAAATATCTAGAAGTTAAAAAGGAAATAAAAAAGTAAATCCAATTCCACTGTCATTGTGTCACTTCAAAGCTACACAAATACACTTCAAATATTTCATGTGGAGTCGTTTTATTTGTGTTTTAGTCAAGTGTCTGTTATGTGCTTGCTCTTGTTTCCTCAGGGGCCCAGCTGCTGAAGGCGAGGGTGGGCATCAGATACGGCAGAGGAGAGGACCAGAGCCTGGACGCCCTGAAGACCAAGTTTGATCACTTCTGTTCTCCGGTGCAGACGATTCCATACGAGGAGAACCCTTTCTTCACCTGCGTGGAGCGAGCAGGTCTGAGCAGCCACAAGCACGACATTTATACTCACTAAAACACTTCAACTTAAGGCTGGTTTAGTCCTGGTTTAGCCCTGGTTTAGAACTGGTTTAGCCCTGGTTTAATCCTGGTTTAACCCTGGTTTAATACTGGTTTAGCCCTGGTTTAGCCCTGGTTTAGCCCTGGTTTAGACCTGGTTTATACCTGGTTTAGACCTGGTTTAGCCCTGGTTTAGCCCTGGTTTAGCCCTGGTTTAGACATGGTTTAGACCTGGTTTAGACATGGTTTAGACCTGGTTTAGACCTGGTTTAGACCTGGTTTAGCCCAGATTTAGCCCTGGTTTAGTCCTGGTTTAGACCTGGTTTATACCTGGTTTAGACCTGGTTTAGCACTGGTTTAGGAATGGTTTAGACCTGGTTTAGACCTGGTTTAGCCCTGATTTAGCCCTGGTTTAGCCCTGGTTTAGACCTGGTTTCGACCTGGTTTAGACATGGTTTAGACCTGGTTTAGACCTGGTTTAGACCTGGTTTAGCCCAGATTTAGCCCTGGTTTAGTCCTGGTTTAGACCTGGTTTAGCCCAGGTTTAGACGTGGTTTAGACCTGGTTTAGCACTGGTTTAGTTATGGTTTAGTCCTGGTTTAGACCTGGTTTAGCCCAGATTTAGCCCTGGTTTAGACCTGGTTTAGACCTGGTTTAACCCTGGTTTAGACCTGGTTTAGCCCTGGTTTAGACCTGGTTTAGCCCTGGTTTAGCCCAGATTTAGCCCTGGTTTAGCCCTGGTTTAGCCCTGGTTTAGTCCTGGTTTAGCCCTGGTTTAGTCCTGGTTCAGTTCTGGAGATGTTATTAAAGCCTTTTGTGTTACATGTTTCATGTATTTCAAAAGCATTTCTGGCCTTGAGGACAAAACCATTCGAAAATTATTCAAAAACTACTAAAAGTTTAACTGACAGATGTGAAAATTGTTATAAATTGTAAATACTTCTCAGATGTTAAATGGCTTTTAGTGGTTCTGTACTTATGTTTATACATATATGTGTGTGTGTAATATCAAGTTTAATCTTAAAATCTAACAAATTAATTGGTTATATTGTTGCAAAAAACTGTTATTTTTAGACAAACTAGTGCTGCAACAAGTTAATTGATTAATCGCAACTATAGAAATATTCATCAATGAGCTAAGTAGTCGAATAATCGTTTAACTGGTCTGTACACACACTCTAAAACATGCAATAAACTGAGAGATGAGGTTTTATGACTCAGGTAGAACAGGAATCACATAAAAATGACACGGGAAATGTATAAATTTAATGTTTTTGATGAAAACACTCTTCGTCTGTAATTACTCTCCATCAGGACGTCCTCAAACGGCTTCACTTCAGCTTTATCTGGCTCAAATCGAATAAAAATCTCATATTCACAGGCATTTCGTGTAAACGACTCATCAATTAATCAAAAGAATATTTACTAGACAAATCGATTACTCCCCCAAAAAACCTGCCGTCCTAAAACAAACAATTATTTCTATTGTACATATAGATTTTTAATAATTCAAATAATTCTTGAAATATGATGAATAAAGTCTTGTAGGTAGGAAATATCTACAAATAAATGTACAAATATTTATGAAAATCAGAACTTGTTTAGACTTTTTTGCCATTTTGATTTAATAGTACTACTGTCTTTGCGATAAAACATATATAGTAAACAATTATGATTATTAAAATGTGATAACGATTATTATAATACCCAATTAGTCACGATTATTCTGATGCAGCCACAGGGTATCGTTCTCATTACTAAAACAATCAAACTAACAACAACAACACTAATTCATATTTTTTGTGTATTTTATTAATTTCCTATTATTTATGAATGGCATATCATAAAATTGAGCTGTTTCTTTTTTAATCCAATTGTGACTGACGATAATAATCCGTTAACTTGAATGTGTCACCAGTAAATTCGCAGAAGACTTTTCCAAAACCTAAAACAGTATGATGTGGTTTTGGTGAAAGCAGACACATGTAATAAAGGAAAGTCCTGATTAAAGTTAGCATTAGCGCGGCTCATTGGGCGTGTGGATGATGAGTTTGGATTAGGGAGCGTCTTAAGCCTCAGTTAAAGCCTGTGAGAGGATCCAGAGCGGGGCGTCCTGCTGCAGACGGAGAACGACAGCAGCTTCACCTGACTCCGAGGTCAAGACGTGCAGATCTGGTGGGACTCACAGAGACAAATATTATCTTAGGCGGTATGTGGTGTTAAAGCTTCAGAACCACTGCGCACTCTGTCCTCGTACAAAAAGAAAAACATATCTGTCGTCGTGTTTTGTTCTATTTCCACAGGTTTGAATAAATCTGCACATTGAGGATGTATTCACACTTTGAGCCCTGATTAAGGACGGGACAATAAACAATTATACAGTTTATCGCGACAAAAGGGAAGACAGTAATCTTCTGGGCTACATTTTGGATAATCGTGATAATCACCAACAAATATAATTGCCATTTTGTCACCAGATTGAGTAGGAAAAAAGAAACGTATTCCTTATACAGATCGTTTTTGTTTAACCTTATAACAAAGTACAAATCTATAATACAGTAGTTGTTTAAACACAGAACTTATTCATTTATAAATCACATTTTTAATCTGTCACAAATCTTAATAACTATCGTGGTATTATTGTTAATCGCAATTATTTTGGCCTTGATAATTGTAACACAAATTGTCAATATCGTCCCACAGTCCTAATGTAGATTGACTTTAGTCCCGCTCTAGTCCTGGTTTAGTCAAGTTATAAATTTAGTCCCAGTTTTGTCCCAGTTGTGATGTAGGTCAGTGTTTTTCAACCTTTTTTCAGTTGGGGCACACTTTTTTGGTTGTAAATTTACCACGGTACACCACCTACTTAACCATTACCAAATCAGAAGTAGCAAAAGTTATTATAGTTTTTAAAAAAAGTGATATATAATCTGAATAATCTCAATCTCACTATTTGGTTCTTTAAATCTGGTTCTTTAAATTTGACGATAGTGAGTGTTTTGCTTTTTTTTTCTATCAACAAACCAAATCTTCACAATCTTGGTGTGAGTCTTTTTTACTAAAATTGGTGATTTCGCTCGAGGCCCAGTCGTGTTCTCGGCACACGGGTCGAAAATCAAAGACGTGCTACTGATTGTGCATCTTTTTAGAGCTGAAAAAGCACAGTTCCTTCACCAGCTCCTTCTGATCACTTCAGCTTTCAAATAGTTGGATCAAATGCATTTCACCTCAACAGAGGAAACTCAAGTTTATTTGTAGCACAATTCATACACAAGGCAATTCAAAGTGCTTTACATAACAGAAAAAGTTGCATTAAAATCACAAAACGCAAAAAGACACACAAAATCATTTTAAAATTAAGCACTTTAAAAGAGAAGAGTGCAGATAGATCTTTCAGAGGAACGTTGAATGCAATCTCCAAACTCTAAACTCCAAAACAAAACTAAAACTATAATCTGAAATAACACTTGTCAAGCAGCAGAATCAAAGTTTGTAAAAGTACGTAGTTTAACACACATTGTTCTCATGTTGTAGAGATCAGGAGGAGAAACCTGGACCCGGTGGAGGACCCCGACTACACTCTGATCGTGCGCGTTCGTGATTTGGGCGGAGAGTCTGTGAATGCTCTGACGGGAAGCACCCACGTGAAGGTCATTGTCAAGCAAAACCTGTGGGTGAACCCCGGGCCCATCACCATCAAAGAGCACCTGAAGGAGTCGTATCCACACACCATCGCAAAGGTGAGCTCGCTTTGATTCTCTGGGATCGTAAATAGCGTGAATAAAACATAATATCTATTGCGTTTGTTAAATTACAGCTGTTTTATTGCTCCAGAGATATTGAAAAGCATGTATTCTTAACCTGAATTGACTCCCCAGATCAATTTATTTAATTATTGACCTTTATTTAAGATTAGATCTGACCTGTAACTCAGTCCCATGACCCTCTTGCTTGTCTCCATGGAGATATTCTTGTTTTGTCCATCTCCATGGAGACAAGCAGATGACAAACCCTCCTCAGAAATGTTAACACACCTTTAATTTATTGTTTAATATGAGATTTAATGCCTGCAAAAAATCATTTTTAGATTTCAATTACATTTTCTGTATGTTTTGATTTCATTTTAATTTCCAGTTTGGGAAAAACAACAACAACAAAAAAGTTAATGTTACAAAAGAAAAGGAAAAGTAACACCAAGAATTTAAATGATAAACATTAACTAGTTTTAATAATGAAGGGGTAAATAATAACAATGAGAAGGTAAACAAACATAGATTAGAGTATATAACCTATTTTGTCTCACACTTGGAGCACCCCTTAACTTGAGTTTGAGGCAAATAAATGGGTTTATTGGTCACATATTGTCAATTATTACTGTTATATTTTTGTTTTAATTAGATTTATGGTCCAAAATACTCCAAAAATAGGCTAAATGTACAAGTAATAATACTTTTTATTCCGAAAAAAGCACATTTCATCTTCAACATTCACGCCCAACAGACGAAAAGTTCAGTGTCAAATCTGTAACAATCACACTTTAATTTATTATTTGTTAACATTTTCAACCTCTCAAACAGTTGTTCAAATACATTCACATTCTGTCAAGACTATTTATTTCCACGCTAAGCTACGTTTCTTTTTGAATTTCAGGTTCAATCCAACGATCCAGACGCAGAGTACCGACTGGTGCAGAAAGAACGGGAGCTCAAATTCCCCTTCAGGATTTCTGTGGACGGAGACATCGAGCTGACGGAGGAGCTGGACCGAGAGGACAAGGACAGGGTAAAACACAAACATTAAACATTTGTCCATTTAACTTTTATCTGACGAGCCCAGTTTTCTCCTTCAGTACATCCTGGTGGTTTTTGCCGAGGACCAGTACGGAAACCCTCTGGATCCACCGATGGAGATCCAGGTCATTGTGGAGGACGTGAACGACAACCAGCCTCGGTGTGAACTGGAGGAGAACGTGTTCGAGGTGCAGGAGGACGAACCTGTGGGTGAGTGCACCGAGATGAATGTCCTGATGTTTGTTCAGATTATGTTTTGAAATGAAGATGTCCTTATGGTTCAAGTGTCATTTTGTGAAGGGAATGAAATGTTCAAACACGTCCGTTAACCGAAGTGAAGAGCGGAGCTGTGGGCCAGGCCTCTCTGTGTGGAATTTTTTTATTTTTATTTGTTTATTTTTTATGTTTTAAGAGTTTTCACGCAACACACAAAACCAAACAAGACAAAACAAGATCAAATAAAAACAGATACATAAAATAATACAACACCCACTCATAAAAACAAGCAAATGATTTTAAAAAAGTTACAATAAAATCTTTTTTATGTTTATCGTGTGTCTGGGTGGGTTTCCTCCATCAACCCAAAACATGCTCCATAATTAAAATTCTTCCAGTTAAAGTGGTCTGGAGAATATTGTCATGATACTAAACTTTCAAAGTGGATTTCAGGACTAAAGAATAGGCTCAATACCAATGTTGATACCACAATTATAACAAAACATTATTTTTTTAAATAATTTTCAGCAAAAACACACAATACATGCTTTATGTGACCGTGTGATCTTACTCTAGTTCTGACAAACCTCAGGATCTTTCTAAAACTGTTCAAGAAATGTGAAATTATGACCTGTTTATGTGATTTATTATTTAGTATTGATGCTTTTATATTATTGATATTAGTTTTATTTCTTGGCATTGTATTGATCGTGGCATTGTATCGATCAGTTTTTGATTTTCGACACTCCAGCTGCACTGGTTGAAGGATGATCAAATGCAGAGGACAAATCTCCTAAAGGGACAAAGTGCAATCTAATCTAATCTTAGTCCTTCTCCTAGTGTGTGATTGAGTTAATGTGTTGCTCAGAGTTCAGGATCAGAAAAAACTGCACTATTTAGTTCCCACTTGTACTTGTTTGGTCCCGGCTTGAGCCCAGTTTAATCCTGATGTGGACTTGTTTGTTTGGTCCTGTTTTAGGCCTGGTTTTGCTCTGGTCTAGTCCAGGTTTAGCTCTGGTTTTGTCCCAATTTAGATGTGGTGAATGTGCAAGTGTGAACGCAGTCTTAAGAACAGAAATAACATTGAACATCTATTTTGACCTCAGCTCATTTTAGTTTGTTGCTCCCACTGACCATAAAAGTGTATTATTTTAATTTAATTGATCTAAATGTATGTCCGTGAACAGATATCTGATCCAAACTGCACTGAAACGAGCAAAAGATCACAGGAGTTCACACAATTACAAATTATTTCTAGTAAACTCCAAGTAATGTATTTATCTGTAAAATGGCTCACCATTCACTCTCACATCTTCTCTCTGCTGCGATTCATATAAATCCTTGAAAACCCACCATGCTTTGTCCTCTTTCTAAGTGTGCTTCGTACTGTGTCCTCCTTTTATGAGAAGCACCTTGGTCAGGAGCTATTTTAAGGCGAGACACTCCAGGCAAAACCCTTTTTTATTTTTAGTTTTTTGGTAGTTTGCTCTTTCAACACATAGACAATAGACTCGTCCAATCTGCTCCTGTATGTTTTATTTCTTCATTTAATCCACATCATTCATGGGACGTTGTAACTCTAAAGCTTGTTTTCTTAAAATGCATTTGTGTCCTGTAGGGACACAAAGATCAGCCCTTAAAATAGCTCATACACCAAACTTTACAATTTTGTAACAACAGTTTGATGAAATGTGCAGAGGGATTTGTTGATATCTAATTCTAAGCCTGATTTATTAAAGTTTTTTAAGTCACAAAAATTACATTTGAATTGTTTTGCCAATTTTCAGTTAGATCCAGTTTACTCAAAAACTAAATAAGAAATCCAAAATCACCTCTCTATTTTTTGTAAATAATATGTTATACAAAATATATGTATACAAAATGTCAATGTTTTCAGATTTAAATGTCCCAAATATGGACAATTTTGATGCTTTTTACACATAAAATTATTTATTTCTACTTGAAAACATTAAACAATTGTAATACATTTCTTTCTTACATTTAATTGAGTAAACTACAGGAGAAGTGTCACATTGATATCTTTAAATTTAAGATTTTTTCCTGTTGACCTGCATCACCTCGTCTAAAATGTGCTTTATAAATAAACCTATTGAAGCCCTAATGATTTTATTGTGAACATTGAAATAATGTCCTTATAAAATGGTCACAGATTCTTTGTAAGGAATACCACTCTGATTCTTTTGCATTAAATTATTAACAAACTAAACTAAACACCACTAAAGCTCATTCCTGGGTCCCGTTGTTGCAGGCAGTCTGGTGGGACAGCTGCTGGCTCGTGACGACGATGAAGAGGGCACCCTGAACGCTCAGCTCACCTACTCCATCGTGTCCCAAACTCCGAGCACGTCGCCCAGCGCCTTCTCCATCGACCTCGCCTCCGGACAGATCCACGCCCTGAAGACGCTGAGGAGACGAGACGCCAAGACGTACCAGCTGTCTGTGCTGGTCAGAGACCCGGGTACGGCACATACACAATTATAAACTCATGATCAGAGGAGGGTAGTTTAATATGCTCAGTTACATTTATTTGAGTTACTTTTTCATTAAATTGCAAGACTTTTGTTTGTACTTGAGCCGTGGTGGAAGAAGTACTGTTATTTAAGTAAAAGTACATATACAGGAGAAGTAAAAGTAAAAGTAAAATGATCACATACCAAGATCTATTTAAGTAAAAATATTGAAGTATGTATGCCGTAAGAATGTAAAATATATAAAAACTATGAAGTATTTCTGTGTATCTGACCCAAACTGCACTCTTAAGATCACAACTGCACAGGAGTTATTTAAAAAACAGCTACTTATACAGAAAAGTACTAGTAAAAAGTGTATTTAAATGTTTAAATCTTCAGCTAACTCACTCTATATCTCGTAATTTTTTTTGCCAAATAAATAATTTTAATCTAAATAAAATGATTAGTTGACTAAAAATTGCCACACCATCGACCGATTAATCGAATAATCAACTAAAAGATTTACAGTCCTATTATAGATGTAGGTTTTTGACTGTTTAAGGACAGAACAGTGATGTTTTAACTGTATCGTGCAACAGCTCTGATTTTAAAACCACTTCCATGGTTAGATTTCCACTCACAAATGGCTTGAAAATACAAAATGTTTTAACAAATATACAGTACTTTAATCTGTCAACAATTACTGTCGTGTTTTGCCCTGTTTGATGTCGTCTTCTACAGAAAATCTACGTCGAAGTGAACTGTTTTTGTCGGTAAAATTAGCATAATGCACAAGGCTTCCATTTGCTTTTGATTTGCTTCTTCTGATTCCAAAGCCCAGGGCCATAAACCATTACTAATCCTTGTTGTGCCTCAGCTTTCAGCACAGAGTGTAAGGTCATCATCAAGGTCATCGACGTCAACAACGAGCTGCCGCTGTTCGAGAAAAACGACGTGAGTAAAACATTTGAGCATTTCTAAGAATTACAAATTATACAATCTGCGATGAAGGACAAGATCAGTATTTGAGATTTGAAAGAATTCTTCAACCAAAAATCCACAAATGTTGAACTTTGTTATTTTTTGTTAGTGCTTGAGTCCAAAAAATCAAGAAACTTTAATGTCCAACCTAACAGAGAATAAAATTTGTCACATTCATTAAAATGACTGTCCAAATATTAATCAAGTGCATGTACTTTGAGTGATGTGTATTCAGTTGATTTTGTGTCCATTGTGACCAATCATTGATTCAGGAGCAAAGCCACTTGTTGACAGATTTTATAAAAAATATAATTTCACAGCTGTTCAAACTTTGTGTAAATGTTAAATTTAAATACAGAGATATTAAACATAAACCAATTAGAGATGAGACGAAACACAATTCCCACAAAACAAGATCAGGTCCCTGAGAACAAAATAAGATCAAATCAAATCAAATCAATTTATTTTTATAATGCCCAAAATCACAACAACAGTTGCCTCGATGGGCCACAGGTAGAAAGCAGTTCAGATAACTGTCCCAGAATGCCCCTGTCCTTTGACCCTCCTTCGCAGCGAGGAAAAACTACAAAAAACCCCATGGGAAAAAGTAGAAACCTCGGGGAGAACCACAGTGAAGGAGAGATCCTACTCCCACGGACGGACAGGCTGCAGATGAACTAGGACTGACGCATCCACTTGGACTGTGGAGCCAGAACCACTCAAGAGGGAGGTGGCTTTAAAGAGTTCCTCCAGGCGGACGAGGAGCAGTCCACCAGTGTAGAGAGATCCTCCAGCAGGAGATGAGGAACAGTTCATCTAAAGTAGAAGGAGTTCGTCCAGGCAGACGAGGTGTGGCTAATCCAGGGTTGAGGGAGTTCCTCCAGGCGGGTGGCGCATAGATCGTCCAGTGTAGAGATCGATCCTCCAGACAGATGGGGGTGGGGGGGTCGTCACTGGAGCAGCCGCCGCAGTGCCTGAAACAGTCTCCACTCCCCGGGGGAAGTGGAGAGAAAGAGAAACATGTGAACAGCAATGAACAGACTACAGTTGAAGTAATATTAAATATTGTTGATAGGTAAAGTAGGAAGAACCAGAGGACAGTGTTCAAGCTGCCATACTTCCCCCAGCAGAATTGCTCCAAGGGCAGCATAGCTAAAACTGTAGGTTTTTATTTCTGTTCCTAACTGGCCTGACCATAAGCTATTTCAAAGAGGAACGTTTTGAGCCTGGTCTTAAATGTAGAGACTGTGTCGGCCTCTTTTACATGAACAGGGAGCTGGTTCCATAACATAGGTTAGCTTGGTAGCTAAATGCTCGACCTCCTACTGTGCTTTTAGAGACTCTGGGGACTAACAATAGTCCAGCATTTTGAGAACGAAGAGCTCTGTTTGGATGGTACGCTACTATTGCATCTTTGAGGTAGGATGGGGCCATATTGTTTAAAGCTTTATAAGTCAGGAGGAGGATTTTAAATTTGATTCTAAACTCAACAGGAAGCCAGTGAAGAGACTCTAACACTGGTGAAATATGATCTCTTTTTCTAGTACCTGTTAATAATCTTGCTGCTGCATTTTGAACCAGTTGAAAGCTTCTTATAGAGCTTTTAGGACACGCTGTAAGCAGGGCGTTACAATAGTCTAATCTGGATGTGACAAATGCATGGATGAGTTTTTCGGCATCATCTCTGGGCAGGATTTTTCTAATTTTGGTTATGTTACGCAAATGAAAGTAGGCTGTTTTACAGGCTTGATTTATATGTGCTTTGAACGAGAGATCTTGGTCAAATAGGACCCCAAGGTTTCTTACAGTAGAGCTGGGGGCTACAGAGATATTGTCCAGAGAAGCTCTCTGGTCAGATAAAGAGTCTCGCAGGTGCTTAGGGCCCAGCAGAATGACCTCGGTTTTTTCAGGGTTAAGGAGCAGATAATTAAGAGTCATCCAAGTTTTTATGTCTTTCACGCAGGCACTAAGTCTGTCTACTTGATGGGTCTGATCAGGTTTCATTGATAAATACAGCTGAGTGTCATCTGCATAGCAGTGGAAGTTAATGCCATGCTTTCTGATGATCATACCTAAGGGCAGCATATAAAGTGTGAACAGAACTGGACCGAGTACTGAACCCTGCGGCACACCGTAGGTTACTTTAGAACATGGGGAAGATCTCTGGTTTACATTAACAAACTGGTACCTATCAGATAGATAGGATTTAAACCAGCTAAGGGCGGTTCCACTGACACCTACATCACATTCTAACCTCTGCAGTAGAATGTTGTGGTCGATGGTATCAAACGCTGCGCTGAGGTCCAACAGAACCAGGATTGAGACCTGTCCATCATCAGCAGCTAATAACAGATCATTTGTGACTTTAACTAGTGCAGTTTCAGTGCTGTGGTACGCACGGAACCCTGACTGAAAAACTTCAAATAAATTATTGTCCTGCAGGTGGCGACAAAGCTGTTTAATCACAACTCTTTCAAGGAGAGAGTTTCAAGATGAGATATTATACATTTTAACAAATGTGTGATCCATTTTACAATGTTTTTGTTTGCTGTCCTTGTAGCACTGCTCTTTGATTTACACAGTTTCTCAAAAGTTGTAACTCAGCAAAGTAACCCTTTTTCTGTCCAAGTGAAATGTCAACACATGGTGGAAAAAAACTCATTTTCTTCTGATCATTTTCCTCATGTGGGCACAATCTTCTGGCAATTTTATTTTCACAAAATCTTGTCATATTCCAGTAAACCAAGAACCATAAAACAGAACAAAATCCGAGAATTAAATTAGAAAAGAGTAACGGAAGACATCCACAGAAATTTAAGGAACATAAAGTCCGAAGTTAACGTCCCAGAAATTTGTTTAAATTAAGTCCAAATGTGATTGTTTCTTTCATTTTTCGTATGTGCTTGAGTGCCTATTTGGTGGAAAAGCACTCTATATATAAAAGTCATCATCATGTCTTTGCTGCTGATTCCAGCGTAGAAATCTGACATGTTCCCTGTTAATTTCAAACCTTGTTGGATGATAATCCGGTGTGTTTGGCAGTACGGCAGTCACACTCTGGCGGAGGACACGCCCGTGGGACACACTCTGGTGACTCTGAAGGCGACCGATGCAGACGAGGCGGAGAGCGGCAGCTCTCAAATTGAGTTTCACATTTCTGAAGGCAACGAGGACGGCATCTTCGCCATCGAGACGGAGGAAAACGGAGTTGGAAAACTGGTCATTGTGAAGGTACACTTCCAAGCTGTTTTATATTTTTATATTTTTATTCACTTTTTATATTTTGATTGTAATATTCTAAATATGTTTTCTTGTACACACACGTTGTACATGTGTGAAAGAAACTACTCTGGCATATATTTTGAAAGTTACTGTATACTGTCTTATTTCTCAATCATGATTCAGCTGTGTTTTTTTTAGTTTATTAATACTGTATTAGTAGAAGTTGTGAGTGCCATTATGCCTCAGTGTGTAAAGACAAGAATATTTTTGCAGTAAAAAATGACTTATTATTATTTAGTGAGTACATATTTATTATTTATTTGAAAAGAAACAGAGCTTGCAACTCAATAAAACTCTAAACAACTCAAAAATGAACATCTTTTTCTATTCTATTTTCCTCCTAATAATAATATTTTCAAAAATCTGATGACATTTCTATTGGTTTAAATGTTCATTACATCAAATTGTGAAAGAAGAAAACAGTCAAACAGATTCAATTAAAAGTCACATGATCAGGAAGTCAGTGTTAAGCGCTAAAACCATTCGAAAAAGGCTGATTTTAAGAGTTTTTAACAGGAGCAGGTCTGAGATGGTGCTTCTGGGCGGAGACTGCAAAGAAAATGAGTTCAAAACAGTAAAATCCAAATACAGTTTTTGTCTTGCTTCTGTTTTTTCAGCCTCTGGACTTTGAGACGTCGCCTTCGTTCAACCTGAAGATCGACGCTCGTAACCCGGAGCCTCTGATGAAGGGTCTGGAGTACGGCAGTGAGTCCTCGACCTCGCTGCAGCTCTCAGTCACCGACGTGGACGAAGCCCCCGAGTTCAGCCTCAACGTCCTGGATGTAACGGTCCCTGAGGACATCGCCAAAGGAACCGTGCTGCTCAAAGTGGAGGCCAAGGACCCTGAGGGAAAAGACATCAGGTACACACTGGCTCAGACTTCAGACAAATAATAGCTGTTGGGATGCTTCTTTTTCAATCATTTGTGAGACATTTTGATTATTTCAATTCCCTATGATCCACTCGAGGTGAGGCGGGTGAGGTTTCTTGCGAAAAGATACAACAAAAATCAATTCCAGTATAAAAATGTGTTTCCTGGCTCCAAGTGTCAATGAAAACATACAATTCATAGATGCAGAATAATAATCCATTAGAACAGAGGTCAGATATGGATTTTTTGAGCTGATACCGATAGCCAATATTTGTAAAATGTCTAAAAATCCATAGAATGCCCACAAATCTATGTTAAATTAAAGTAAAGATCGAAAAAATGTTTACTACTAAAAATAATAACAACATTTTTAGCTCTAATATACAATAATTTGTGGCATGATTGTGTAGACATACTGCCATTTTTTTTTTGCCTAATTGCTCTTCTATTTCCATTTTTACTCATCAGTCTATTCAAAAAGATAAATCTGATCTGATCTGAGCGCCAACTGGGAATGACACATCGCACAGAGAGATCTGCTGTTTGATTTTCCTTTTTTTATCGGTCGATACAGATATTGGCACCAATATATTGCGTAGCATTTCTTACATGTAGCTCTAGGCCTTCATCTGTTGCACTCATCTGTTGCTGAAATCATTTGGCATCTGAACTTCATATTTGAAATGTCTTGTTTCTGTGCAGTTTTAAGTTGGACGGAGATTCCCAGGAGTGGCTGGACGTGGACAGCGCCACTGGAGAAATCAAAACCAAAGGCAAACTGGACAGAGAAACACTGGAGACCTTCTCTGTCACTGTCACTGCCTTCGAGAAGGGTGAGTTCAACAGATCTACTTCTCTGTGCACAAGTGATACTTTACCACGACATGACGCTGGGGGTGAGCCGCATACATGTTTATGGAGGATATGCTGCGTTTCAGGCAACAGGAAGGATGGTTATTTCCCACTGGAACATTACGAGGTTCAGCTTCAGAGCGTTCCAACCGAATGAACTCATATGCAATCAATTTGGCTAATGCTAATCTGTTGTAACTAAAGACATTTAGACTGTGTTTAAAAATTCATTCATTCATTTTCTACCGCTTATTCCCGTTCCTATCCTGGAGCCTATCTCAGTAACTTTGGGCCTTAGGCGGGGTACACCCTGGACAGTGGCCAACTCATCGCAGCAAACACAGAGATAGAGACATGTCATTCACTCACATTCATACACTATGGTCAATTTAGAGTTTCCAATTAACCTGAACACAGTCATGTCTTTGGACGGTGGGAGGAAGCCGGAGAACCCGGAGAGAACCCACGGTAACACAGGGAGGACATGCAGACTCCACCCAGAGAGATCGTGTGATGTTGGGGTGGTCCAGGATTCAAACCCACAATCTCCTTATTGGGAGGCAGAAGCTTTAGCCGCTCTGCCACCGTGCACCGTGTGTTTAAAAAAACCTCAGATAAAAGTCTAACTTGAGCCACAGAGCTTCAGACAGAGCAGTGCTTCCAGTTAGCTTTACACCTCCAGTGAATCTTGACAGCAGCGGTATGTCCAGTCCAACCTAATTTAGAGATGCACTATGTAAAAAATAGATTTGTTAATTGTCCAGTCTGATGGGTAGAATAGGAAGTATGTATTCAAAATGACCTGATCCAATTAAAATCCGGCCGCCTTCTTAACTAGTCGTGATTAATTTCGTTTAATCTAAACCACTTTCCTCACAGATAACCCCGAGAAGTCCACGGAGCGCGAGTTGTTTGTGCGGCTGCTGGACGTCAACGACCACTACCCCACACTCACCGAATCCAAGACCTTCATCTGCTACAACAAACCCAAGCCTGTCCTCATCAAAGCCAAAGACGCCGACGCTCCTCCTTTCTCCGAGCCCTTCACTTTCGCCTTTTCTCACGGCAAGAAGTCGCCCAACTGGGAACTGACGCCTGTCGATGGTACGCAACACTGTAATAAAACTCGTGAAAAAATAATTTTTCTGATCATTTTTGTGTCTGGTGTAGGCTCATCGGCTGAACTAAAACTGAAGAAGAGTCCGGGCGAGGATAAAACCTTCACTCTGTCCATAAATATTAAAGACAATGACGGCATGGGCATCAACCATGCTTTTGAAGGTGAGTCGGTCATAGTAGAGATAAAAATGTATGAATTCTGATTAATAACTTATATTTAGGCGTTTTACAGTGATTACTATTGAGAAGTCGTTCAAAATATGTAAGAATAATTGTTCTTCTTAGGGGGCTCCAAATGTATTGTGTGTACCTTTATTTGCACGAAAGCAGAAATCTTTATGGCAACATGTAAACTGTAAAGAAACAACTAATTAACATCAATTGGAAGTCACAAGTCAAAGTAATCCCTCATCCATAAAGACGTAGAAAAGGTTTCAAAGGTCGTCATCTCGACACTGGAAGTAAATTTGAATATGATGGAAATGGTTTGATCAGCAGCATTTATACTTTCCTGAACTCAAATTGATTGTGCCTCAAAGGGAGATTTTTTAAAATGTATCTATCTATTTATCCATTCATCCATCTGTCCATTTGTTTATCAATCTATCCTTCGTCCAATCAGCACTATCGAGCAATGAGAATTATGTTGCCGAAACAAAACAGTCACTGCACAAAAGACAGTAGACACTCTAGTTCAGGTTTACAGTCTACCGTACACCTTCAAATAAAAGCAACAAATCACACGTTTGAAGATAATGAGGTGAAAAGGAGAAGGAGAAGGGACGGTCCGAAAGAGTGAAATAGCACAGTTAAACACATTTTTAGTTAGTTGGAGTCTATAATGAGTTATAAAAGTTGCTTATTTCACTCTCTAAAGCTCAAATAATATTGAAAAAACAAAGAAAAGGTTCCCCGAAATGCAAATATGATGCACATGATAAATATTGAGCCCCAAATTCATTGCTCTGTCTATCATATGTTGAACGAATGAACTCAGTATAGTAATTATGTTATATATTAGTGACATAAAATTATCTTAAATTGCATCATTTGTTGCAACATGTTCATGTAGTCATTGGGACAGAGCTAACGTTTTCCCTTCTCCCTCCAGTGCAAGTGTGTAACTGCACACAGCTCGGCTACTGCTACGTGGAACCTGGGAAACATAGCTTTATGCTGGGAATGGGAGCCACCATCGGGATCCTCGCCGGCATCGTCGGCTTCTGCAGTGAGTCTTCTTTAATGGGTCTTGAACATATCACCACTTACTAAAGCCTTGAAGGTTTTATGCAGTTTTACACGTCTAGACATAATATTTATATATGTTTGCCTCCTTTATTAAACAAATGCTGTGTAATAAAAGTGGGAAAAGAATTTAACTTTTATTTACAGTAGCATCCCACTGAAAACTGATACAGCATTTTAAAGGAGACATTATGGTTTTTCAGATACTTAGTATAGAACTATAACGTAAGTTTATCACTATTTTACATTTTGTTCATTGTAAGCCGCAATATTGATCTAAAACAGCTTAGAATTACAAACAAGTCCATTGACTTCCTTTTTCAAAACTGCAAAACTGATAAGCCCCGCCTCTTCATAGTGACATTTCACTGTGTCAAGTTAAAGTACCCCAGACCACCCCAACATCGTGGTTTCGAATTCCGATCCACCCTAACATCACACGATCTCTCTGGGTGGAGTCTGCATGTCCTCCCCGTGTTACCGTGGGTTCTCTTCAGGTTCTCCGGCTCCTCCCACCGTCCAAAGACATGACTGTGTTCAGGTTAATTGAGAACTCTAAATTGTCCCTAGTGAATGAATGTGAGAGTGAATGGTTGTCTCTCCTTGTCTGTCTCTCTGTGTTTGCTGCGACGAGTTGGCCACTGTCCAGGGTGTACCCCGCCTAAGGCCCAAAGTCACTGGGATAGGCTCCAGTCACCCGCGACCCCTAACGGGAATAAGTGGTAGAAAATGAATGAATGAATGAATGAAAGTTAAAGTATCAGATTGTCATTAAGATTTTTATTTTTGAAATGTAGCTATGTGAAATCTTAGAACTCTACATGTGTCATTCAGAGTCTTTATTTTTAAATATTCTCAACTAAGTACAGGGATGTGGGCGGGGATAGGGGGTAGGTGAAAACAGGAGCACTCCGAACCTCAGTTATTACTCAATCATGCAGGAATCGTTCAAAATACCACTTTGAGGAAACACTAATAATGTTTTCTTTTTGTTGCAGTTATTGTGTTTATCATTGTGATCAAACGCATCGGCAAAAAGAAGAATGCGGCGTTGAATGCGGAGGAAGAGAGGAACGCCATGATGTAGAACACAAAAACTTTTGTGATATTTTTATTGTTAAGTTAGTCGAGGCTTTTTAACTCAAAAGGTCTGCTACATATTTGTACATTTGTTTGTTTTTTTCCTCTGGGTTATTTACTTTTATATTATATTTAATCATGCAAATTTCATCATGGAGAAACACGCATATTGACTTTATTTCATTTCCAAAAAAGCGGTTTAGATTTGATTTCCGTCCAAGTTTTAATCATTTATGTTTGCCCCTCATTGACTTAATTTATTTTACTGCTTCATCCTCATATGTTTTTGCTTTTATGCCCTGAAGATTGTAAACATTTCAGCAACTTAACCGTGGCAAACTGGCCTGTTATGTGCTGCAGGTTTTTCTCAGTTGGCTGTGAGCAAGTATTACATAATTTTGTAATGAGCGATCAGTGTTCGGTGTCCCAATAAACAAAGCGTCTGGGATGTTTTGGCGTGGCTGTGGCTGCGTGGGAGAGCGTGTTGGTGTCATGGTGGACGCATGGCACAGCAGGTGTTTGGTGACATAATTATCACACCTCGGCTTCCTGTGTGCGATATTCAACCTGCCCTCATGGTCCGCGGCTTTGTTGTGTTTGTGGAAAAGGTCCTGGAAAAGTCTTTATTGTGTTTTGGGTCAGGGGTGTCAGACTGTAAAGGGTACTTGTTAATCCAGAAATCCAGAAAACGGAGCTTCAAAAAGTCTGTAAAGTGCATTTTCACACGCAGAATATGTAGGTTTGTACCCAGCGTCCAGAGTCTCATGCCACACTCCTGTTTAGGGTTGTAAAAAGCTATTAATCAGCGCTAAATTTAGTGTAGCAGATGTGCAGGAGGAATGGAGATTTTGAAGGACAGAATAGACACCAGAGTCTGAATTTATTGACAGAAACAGCAACCTTCACCTTTATACTTTACCTGTTTCAAAAAGTATGAAAGATTGGACACTACCCTAGAATGCAATGCTTTTTTATTTATTTACAAAGCACTTGATAAACAGCAACACAATTGACCAATGTGCTGTACACAAACATTAAAACGTGACAAAACGGCACTGAAACAGAGAATGGAAAGAAGAAAAAACTGAAAAGCATCAACACTTCAAACAGAGTTAAACGCCAAAGAACAAAAAAAGAGTTTTAAGAAGAAAACAGAAAGTGAGTCGGTCTGTCTGAGGTTCAGCTGGAGCTCGTTGCAGAATCTTGGAGCAGCCGCTGAAAAAGCCCAATCACCTCAAAGCTTTCTTTAGTCTTTGAGACAACAAGGAGAGCCTGATCTGCCGACCTGAGCCCGAGGGGTGTAGGACACGAGGAGGCGGAGCTAATGCAGAGCAAAAACAAATAAAAGGATCTTAAACTCAAAACAAGATAAGTATCAATGCAATGGCTAAAGAAAAATGAATTGAGTCAACTCGGTAGTAGTTTTTAAGAGTGAAGTTACTGCCTGCATCTGAAGGGAGGAGCTAACTGCACTAAAAATAACACTCTGTAGGTGTTTACAGTAAAGAATGTCTGTTGTTTGTTAAGTTTATGGAACATTCAGACTGATGTAATGCAGCGACTCACCAGTTCTCTGACAAAGGAACTGAAGAAGCTACTTGGATGAGTGAAGAAACATATTGTGTAAATTATTGTCCAGTTGGCAGAATTTAATTTTCTTTTGCTGTGAAACCTGGATGACTCGTGTTCTACCGAGTATCAATTCTGAGAAAAAAATAAATGAATAAAACAACATATTTTAATCTCTCCTGAACTGTGGCAATGAAATTAGTGATATCGAAATTAAATCCAGTATTGAGCCTTTTTCCTGGTACCAAAATCAAGTTTAAATTTTGTATCATGGCAGCACAGTCTTTATTATTAAGGGAGTAAAATGTGCAGAATTTAGAAATGTAATAATTGACATAAAAATACTGCGTCAGTCTTTTAGAGTACTTTTCCAAATACTCAAAATCATGCTACAATTTCATGCTTTATTCATCTGCTTTCCTGTGCCTGCCAATCTGCACTCAAAGTCTATATGATAGGTTCTCCTGTTTTGCTAATTCAGATTTAGTTTGGTGGGAGGGAACCTGTGGTAAACTTTTATTATAATTTTACATTTGTGAAGTTGCAGTTTGTGAAGTAATTTTGAAAAATAAAAGTTTCCAATTTCAGGAAGTAGTGCAAAAAATAATCCCTCTATGATGTCATCAAAAAACGACGTGCCCCATTGTAAATACAGATTATTTACAGACAACTGATGCATTTTCAGACAATTTAAACACTCCTTCAACAAAATAAAGGTGTTATCAGGCATTATTATTTGTCAAATCACCCTATCACACACTGTTGTATGATTTATATGGATTTGGACTTGTTTTCAAAGCAAGTTCCTTTGTTTGTGAATTTTGATGACTGACAAAGGCAATAAACCAATTCTTATTCTGGTCCTGAAAAATGGACAGAACCAGGTTTAAATTTCTTACACAAAATAATTTACAGAGGGGATTTTGGATATCTTTTTTAGTTTTTAAGTAAACTAGATTGGATTGAAAATTGTCCTACTTACTTACTTAAAACTTCAATAAATCAGATTTAGAATTAGGTAAATCCTTAGAAAAATCCCTGGCCTTAAAGGACAAAAACTCAAGAAGCTCTGAGCAAATCTGGGTTGTAGATCTTCACAGTTGTGCTGGGAAAATGTATTTAAATATAGCTTAAAGGTGCTTGAAAAGTGCTTGGATTTGCTCATTGAAAGGCTGTACAAAGCCTGTGCCGTTTTGTGCCGTGTGTCTGTCACCGATGAGTCTAAAAGGCCCGACCCCGGAGTGATGCTCTGACTCATCTAAGACAGTCGGAGACAAAGCCACAGATTGTGTCAAAAAGAGGAGGGCGTGATGGCGAATTGTGGCTTTTATGTTTCACAAAAGAGGCACAAAACTCACCCACTGAGAAGAGGCCGAAAACATGAGAGCTGAATCTGGGCACCACATGTTCGGGACTCGGCTGCATGTGCCACGTTTGGGCAGCGGCAGGTAGTAATCACTGCGACTATATTCAGGGTTACTACATTTACCTGAGTGACCTTTTTACTTCTACTGAGCAATCGATGAAAATATTGACAAGCGAACAAATAATGTGTGCCATAAATCAGTCTTGATGTGATTAACAATAACTGAAATATTGTAGTATTGTATCGTTAAAGGTCACATGCCACATTATATCAAATTATAACTACACTGTTTTGTTGTAGCCACAGCTTTAAAAAAGACAGAGGAACTACACAGACCATGATCCTTTGCTCCATTACATTACAGATTCAGAAAACTTTATTCATCCCCAAGGACAATTCATTTGTAGCTCCACAGCCTCGCATTCAATCATCAAAGAAACGATCATTTTGTACAGAGATGTTTGTAACAAATTATAAGAAGCCGATGGCGCAGATTTGCAGCCTCGGTTCCATTAATCCACCTCAGGGCAGCATGTGGCCGAGTGTGGTAGGGCTGGAGTCGACTAAAGACCTGCCCTTTTGACCGATTAGTCGACTACAAGGGGCCATGGCAAAAATACATCAAAACTATGAAGCATCTCCGGTATCTGACCCAACCTGCACTCAGGAAAAATAACAATTTATACAGTACTTGTAAACAGTGTATTCATTTGTCATTTGTCCAAAATCTTCATCAAACTCACTCCAAATCTTCTCATTTGAGCGATTAATGAACTAAACGACTAAAGGATTGTAACCCTAGAGTGTGCAGTGAACGAATGAGAATAAAGTACAAAACAAATGTTATTCAATTCATTTAATTTCTCCAGCACATTGTACAAAGTGCTGCACATAGTGAAAGAAAACCATAAAATTGAATAAAATAATAAGCTCACAACAACGGAGTAAAATAGAACAATACAACTGTGAGGTTATTATTGAGTCAATCTCATCACAGATACAAAAACACAATCGGATAATGTGTTAAATAATGTAATAAATGAATGTAATATATGTATAATTTTCATTTAATCATAGGGATTACAGCGACTTGTTTCTTAAAATTTTGGGGAGGAACCTTGGAGCTGGGAACTTGTAATGTTTCTTTTAGTTTAATACATTTTGAGGTGTCTAATGTTTTATTTGAATGAGTATTATTTAAATAGTCTACTTGAGTGTCCTACATGTTCCCGTTCTGTAATCTCTGCCCTCTGTGTTTGGGACAGTGTTGTTAGTGCGTGTGGAATGACCAATGGGACGTGTCTGAGCCGAGGTCTGTTTCCAGTCTCCAAAAGCCATCGAGGGGGAACAACAGGAGTCAAAGAGGCAGAAAGCTGCAGACTTTAACGACAAACTCCACACGAAGCCCCCGTATGTTTATGAATCTGTGCAGCCTCAGCGCCGTATCCAGGCAACGCTTTCCACAACAACAGAAGCTACAGAGAGAGAGAGAGAGAGAGGGGGGGGGGGGGGAGAGAGAGACACAGAGAGAGAGAGAGAGTGAGAGAGAGAGGGAGAGAGAGAGAGAGAGAGAGAGGGAGGGAGAGAGAGAGGGAGAGAGAGGGGGAGAGAGAGGGAGAGAGAGAGACAGAGAGAGAGAGAGAGGGGGGGAGGGAGAGAAAGAGAAGGAGAGAGAGGGGAGGGAGAGAGAGAGAGAGAGAGTGAGAGAGAGAGAGGGAGGGAGAGAGAGAGAGGGAGGGAGGAAGAGAGAGAGGGAGGGAGGAAGAGAGAGAGGGAGAGAGAGAAAGGGGAGAGAGGGGAGAGAGAGGGAGAGAGAGAGGGAGAGGGGGGGGCAGAGAGAGAGGGAGAGAGAGAGGGAGAGAGAGAGGGAGAGAGGGGGGGAGAGACAGAAAGAGAGAGGGGGGGAGTGAGGGGGGATAGAGAGAGAGGAAGAGAGGGAGAGTGAGAGGCAGGGAGAGAAAGAGAGAGGGGGCGAGAGAGAGAGGAAGAGAGGGAGAGAGAGAGGCAGGGAGAGAAAGAGAGAGGGGGGAGAGAGAGAGGGAGAATTAGAGAGAGGGGGGAGAAAGAGAGAGGGAGAGAGAGAGAGAGGGGTGAGAGAGAGGGAGAGAGAGGGGGGAAAGAGAGAGAGAAAGAGAGGGATAAAAAAGAGAGAAGAGAGAGACAAAGTGAGAGAGAGAAGTGAGACAGGTGCAGAGACAAAAAGAGAGGGATCGACACTTGAAGCACTGCATGGACACAAAGAAAGAAAATAGATTTTAACATTGACTGTTTGCACGTGCACAAAATCTGATTATTATCTGATTTCATGATGAGATCATTAAAGTCACATGCAAACCACAAAACGTGACGTGAGTAATCAGTCACAATGATCAGAATGCTCTTGTAATGTAACTGTAATGCTCTTGCTGTTCACATATTTCTTCATAATAATCTTATAACTCCATAATCAGATTCAGAGTGCGCAACCGCAGCCACTCAAATATAAACAACAAATACAGTGGCCTAATTATTGTGCTAATATATAGACTATCAGCATAACTACAATAAATAGGCTGCAAAAAACTGCAATTATGTGAAATATACAAACATTTTAGATACTAATTCTAAAAATATCAATACTTTAGGCTGCTGAATACATACATACACAAAACTGACTGTATTAATGTTCAGAGGTAGGAATAATTGTGAATAAAAAAGTAATAAAAAAGTAGTGTGGTCTGCAACAATTTTGCATATATTACAAAAAGTGCACACACATTCGTAATATAGTGACAAGTATTAAAGAAAAATAGTTAAATGTGTATATTTTCTGTTCAGTACAACAGAGATTGTGTAGCATGTACTCTAGCACCATCTAGTGGCCAATTAATGCCGAATTTATTTATGTCCTTTAAACTTCAAAGACACAGATTAAAAAACCAAAACAAACTCCACTAAATGCGCAGTCGTCATTTATTATCCCCTAAAAACAGCCCCATGAAGCAACCGTTACATGAACAAAGGTTACATAATGTTTAATAAATAAGTGTGCATGATATTATAATATTTTAGTGGAAGCTACCGTCCCAATGTAACAAAACTGATTTTAGTTTTTCTTTTTTTACGTAACAACAACAAACAAAAATGAAATGCAATGTTAAAATGTTTCAAGTCCAGTTATATAGAAGTAAAAACAGATACAACTTTTGGTAAAACAATTTTCTTTCAGTTTTGAAAAATAAAATCATAATAAACGATACAATGTACAGATACATTTCTTTTGGCACTTTGAAGGAAGCCAACATTTTATCCAGACACATTCCTTTATATGAGAGAAAATTAACAATTGATTGACCTAGAACAGTTAAAATAAACCGCTTTTGGAGGTTTAAAAATAAAAAATATATATAAGTGGCATAAAATATATGTGCTAGAATGGGTTTGATATCAGTTTAACGTACAAACAAGGATCTGGCGTTGTAGAAATAGCAATAAAAGTGTTTAGAGTGCAGCCTCTTTGGAATATATGTACTCAAGTCACTCATGAATCAAAAGTGTGACTATTTTTGGCACAAATTAGAGCGTAACAGAAAGATATGCAAAAAACGTTCTTGCAACAAAAACAACCCAAAACATATGCGCAGTAAACACAGAAACGGAATTGTACAAACATAGAAACCCTTTATAAATAATGTTATAGTATTTATTATAGTGTTATAATCAAAACTGTATATATTAACAGCTGAGAATCGATATGCCTTGAGTCTGCATGAGTTAAAACGACTTGAATTCAGAATTTGCTATCGCGTTTTGACTGTTTTAGATTATTGAACTCTGTCATGGATTTTCTCACAATTGACAGATTATTTAGCTTGAAAAAAAACCAAAAAAAAACCCCACTCAAGTTGAATCATGAAGTGTTCTGAATTTAAAGGTGCACTATGTAACTTTTCTGGTAGAGGGTCTGCCGCCTGCTTGACTCCATGGAGATTATTATTATATTGCGCTTCCTAGAATGTTACACAGTATGGCATTAAGCGTATCAATCTCGAGGAGTTTAACACATTTTCAAACAATAACAACGCCTTAAATTGCATTTGTTTAGAGGTGCTGTACCTGATGTTTACGGTCTTTAAAATGACAGTGAAAACTAAAACTTTTCTTTTTTTCCCTCAGGTATTAAACGTTTTGCTGCTTTTTTATCGCATTCTGAGCCTGAGCCTGTAATTATTCACGCCGATGAGTTTATAACCGCTTTTAACAACTTTTAAAGACGAGAGAGAGCCAGTTTCACCTTCACGCTAAAGCTAACAACGCACTTCCTGCTTCACTGTGGATAAAACGCTCTATTTACCTTATTCCGGCCACTTTCGTCTCTTTTTGCCACAGATCCACGCTCATGTAGTAAATCAAAATCAAAATCAAAATCAAAACTTCCGGTTTGATGAGAACCCCGTTCACGCAAATGGCGAACAAGGGAAAAGTCTCGCCACTTAAACATTATATAAAGTACATTGATTTGTGTAAAATGTTTAATGTACACGAGCAAAAACAAGTCAGCAACGCACGGATTTCCTGTGCGGTCTGAAAATGGCTTTTTAGTTGAGCTCGTCTGCCCCGTGTAAACTACAACGGAAACAAGTTGATGGCTCCCACGGCAACGTCCGGAATAAGGTGAATAATTAGACGTAGAGAGTCTTCCGTTCAATAAACAAATTTAGGCTCTTTTTAAAGACAATAAACTAGGAAGACAGTTCTGAAGCGGCTCGAAGATAGCAGCCGAAACATGTCAACAAGATAACTACATCTCCTAGTTTATTGTCTTCAAAAATTACCTACATTTGTAAGTCTCATTTTCACCTGAATAGCTGCTTTTACAATAAGCTAAGCATATTTTACGTTATTTTAAAAAATCTGGTACGGCTGCTTTAATTCCTCCGCTATAAAAGTTGCAGTGTGCCTTTAGTCATTTTAAATCACGCAGCTATGTCCCAGGACGATTTGCAAAGGTGAACATAGACCTACAGTTCATGGACGTGGCTCAGGACTGCTCTTCCTGCCGCTGAGCTCCGATTACGTGAGGGTTGAACTGAGCGACAATGATGGTGATGTCGTCTCTGTACATGCGCGCCAGCTCCTCCGGCAACGACAGCATCTTGGACAACCGTTCGTGGTCCACCGTCCCGAACTCGTTGTTGCCGACGGCGTGGCGCATCAGGTGCGTGGCGGAGTTCTGGTCCTCAAAGGCGGAGGACACGCGCGCCTTCCGCTCCTCCAGCAGCCCCTGCATCTGTCCCAGTGTGACCTTGTAGCCCCCGACCTTCAGGGGCTGGCGCTGATGCACGCCCGTCAGGTACTCGCCGACGATACGGACCACCTCCTGCCTGTGGAGCGTTTCCCAAAGTCCATCTGAGCCGAGCACCTGCAGAGAGGAATGAAAGCTGTATTATAGAGGTGTGGATGGTTAACTGCAGAGAACTTTACATTCAGAATTAAGCCGTCAGTGACAAAAATGGTGAGTAATGAAATGTTCTCCTGTAAGAACTCAAAACACAACATAAAGGACACAGGCTACAGTGGCTTTTTTGACTGTTAACTGTGTTCGAACAATTTCCGTCATCAAAAACATACATTGAGACGTCACTTACCCAAGAATCTTTTGCCGTTTCAAACCATGGCCAGATTCGGTCTGAGCATTTCTTCTGTCTAAACACGGTAATTGCTGCTGCTGCTAGCTTGATAATTGCATGTGGTGCATTCACTTGTGGAGATAATACAACTAAGCACTTGGCGCCATCTACTGGCTGGATGCACTAAGTAAGTGTCTTTCCAGACTGCTGAGAATTTGTTTTTGTTTGTTTCAAAACATGAGATGGCAAATTAAAAAGGTACTCAAGAGCATGTTTAAAGGCTAAAAACAATGCAAAAAAATGCATAATATTTTTCCTTTAAATGAGAAAGAGCTGCTTCAGTCAAATAAAGGTCTACAACTGATCCAAATTTTATATTTAAAATAATATTATAAATTGTATTAATATTTAAAGGGAGGTTGTAGAAAGACTTTGGGATCACACACTGTTGACCTCATTACCTTTCTCTCTTTAAATATTTTTAAATATGATGTTGCTGAGTCTGTTTGTTGAGGAAATGAATTGTGCTGCAGTTGAAGTGTCCTAAATATACCATAACACTCAAACAGTAAATAAACTTTTTTCTTCTCTTAAATGCGGTGAAGTAAAAGTAAAAAAGTATCCACTATAAAATTTACAAATGTACAGATACCAAGGAATTTTACTTAGGCACAGTAGATTTACTTTAGTACTTTGTTACTTTCTAACATTACAGTTCAGTAGTTTTTGGTCTGGCTCATTCTTTGAGTTATTCCTGGTGGTGGTGGTTGTTCCTCACCAGAAAGCGGTCCTGTGGCCTCAGCCGGTGGTACGTGATCTCGGGCTCCGCGGTCAGATACGGCGGCGTGTGGTAGTTTGGTGGGATGAACTTTGTGTGCTCGTTTTCATGAAGCTGCTCAGGCCCCGACTCCAACACGCGCTTCTGCAGATCAATGCTCCATTTGAACTTGACGTCTCCAAACGCACGGAAAGGCATGAGAAGACCCAGTAAACGATCCTGGATGACAACAAACGAGAATTAAAGCAAAATTGTTAGAGCGGGAGATGCTGACAAAAATAGGAGCAGATTCTCACAATAACAATAGCTAGATAATGATTTTTGTGATCAGAAATGTGCTTAAAGGAAAACTATTATGCATTTTTCATATTGTTATTAGCCTTTAAACATGCACATAAGTACCTTGCCATCTCATGTTCTGAAAAAAAAAAAGGATGCTTTGATGAGGTTAGTAGTAGCAGTTATGTTTAGATGGCAGAAATGCTCAGAACGAGTCTGGCAATGATTTAAGGAGTTAAAACTGCAGAAGATTGTCAGATAAGTGACGCAGATGATCTGAAAATAATCACTGATCGAGAGAGTTCAGCAGGAAGGATAAGTGGGGAGAGGATTTTGTAACAAACAAAACAACAATGCAACTTCAATTATGTTTTTGATGACAAAACATTGTTAAATGCTCAAAAAAGTCACTGTAGTAGAATGTGTCTGTAAATGTCTTGTTGAGTGAGCAATAAAATTAACCACAAAAATCTACCTTTGAAGGAAAGTTTACAGAGCAGGTGTCAGTTTTTTTCTATTTTCTATCAATTCCTTTTGCAACTTTTTGACAGTTTACACAATATATGCTGTTAATGTAGTGTAGTGTAGTGTAGTGTAGTGTGTAGTTTGTTAATGTAAACCAGAGATCTTCCCCATGTTCTAAAGTAACCTACGGTGTGCCGCAGGGTTCAGTACTCGGTCCAGTTCTGTTCACACTTTATATGCTGCCCTTAGGTATGATCATCAGAAAGCATGGCATTAACTTCCACTGCTATGCAGATGACACTCAGCTTTATTTATCAATGAAACCTGATCAGACCAGTCAAACAGACAGACTTAGTGCCTGCGTGAAAGACATAAAAACTTGGATGACTCTTAATTATCTGCTCCTTAACCCTGAAAAAACCGAGGTCATTCTGCTGGGCCCTAAGCACCTGCGAGACTCTTTATCTGACCAGAGAGCTTCTCTGGACAATATCTCTGTAGACCCCAGCTCTACTGTAAGAAACCTTGGGGTCCTATTTGACCAAGATCTCTCGTTCAAAGCACATATAAACCAAGCCTGTAAAACAGCCTACTTTCATCTGCGTAACATAGCCAAAATTAGAAAAATCCTGCCCAGAGATGATGCCGAAAAACTCATCCATGCATTTGTCACATCCAGATTAGACTATTGTAACGCCCTGCTTACAGCGTGTCCTAAAAGCTCTATAAGAAGCTTTCAACTGGTTCAAAAGGCAGCAGCAAGATTATTAACAGGTACTAGAAAAAGAGATCATATTTCACCAGTGTTGGAGTCTCTTCACTGGCTTCCTGTTGAGTTTAGAATCAAATTTAAAATCCTCCTCCTGACTTATAAAGCTATAAACAATATGGCCCCATCCTACCTCAAAGATGCAATAGTAGCGTACCATCCAAACAGAGCTCTTCGTTCTCAAAATGCTGGACTATTGTTAGTCCCCAGAGTCTCTAAAAGCACAGTAGGAGGTCGAGCATTTAGCTACCAAGCTCCTATGTTATGGAACCAGCTCCCTGTTCATGTAAAAGAGGCCGACACAGTCTCTACATTTAAGACCAGGCTCAAAACGTTCCTCTTTGAAATAGCTTATGGTCAGGCCAGTTAGGAACAGAAATAAAAACCTACAGTTTTAGCTACGCTGCCCTTGGAGCAATTCTGCTGGGGGAAGTATGGCAGCTTGAACACTATCCTCTGGTTCTTCCTACTTTACCTATCAACAATATTTAATATTACTTCAACTGTAGTCTGTTCATTGCTGTTCACATGTTTCTCTTTCTCTCCACTTCCCCCGGGGAGTGGAGACTGTTTCAGGCACTGCGGCGGCTGCTCCAGTGACGACCCCCCCACCCCCACCTGTCTGGAGGATCGATCTGTACTCTGGACGATCTATGCGCCACCCGCCTGGACAGCTGGATTAGCCACACCTCGTCTGCCTGGATGAACTCCTTCTACTTTAGATGAACTGTTCCTCGTCTCCTGCTGGAGGATCTCTCTACACTGGGTGGACTGCTCCTTGTCCGCCTGGAGGAACTCTTTAAAGCCACCTCCCTCTTGAGTGGTTCTGGCTCCACAGTCCAAGTGGATCTGCAGCCTGTCCGTCCGTGGGAGTAGGATCTCTCCTTCACTGTGGTTCTCCCCGAGGTTTCTACTTTTTCCCATGGGGTTTTTTGTAGTTTTTCCTCGCCGCGAAGGAGGGTCAAAGGACAGGGGCATTCTGGGACAGTTATCTGAACTGCTTTTACCTGTGGCCCATCGAGGCAACTGTTGTTGTGATTTTGGGCATTATAAAAATAAATTGAATTGAATAAAAAATAAATTAGCATTGTTTCCATAGTGATTACTAATGTAAAAACAAAAATTCAAACCTTTTAATGGTTGAAAGTTGTCAAAATGTCGACAATAAACAGAAAGCTGAAACCCCATGAACAGACGATATAAAGTCCACTTCTAATACTACGATCAACAAAACAAAAACACTTAAACTGATAACTGATAAAGTGTAGTACCTGTCTAATTACAGTCTTTCTTTCCGTTGGAGGATGTTCGCCTCTGATCCGAGCCACTTCACTCTCGTTTTGAGCGTTGTGGTCATTGGAAAGAGTGTGCGCACTAAATGAACCGTCCTCCTCCTGCACGCCCAGCACGGCCCGGGCGTCACCCGTGTTGGCTATGAATCTGAGTGAAAGAGGACACAGACATTCTCAATAATACGCACTCTCCCTGGCTCATTATCTTCTTGGTGTACGCACAGATCTGGTCCATCAACGTGAGCCACGCAGGCCGTGGCCCCAGAAAAGGCCACTCTCAGCACCCAATAGTGAAGGAAGGCATTGGGGTCTCCCACCTGCAGCACATAAAACGCTCAGTCAGAGGATTCTCTGCAGAGGTCAGGACACCAGAGCTCCTCGTAAAGGTTATATTAGGATCATCCCATTGACCTATAAACTGACCAGTGAAACTGTGATGCCGGGTAACAGTTCTGAAGCTGCAGAAAGCTTCTGAGAAGTGTAGTGTGTGGGTGATGTGTCATTTTGTTTGCACAACACAGAATGTAGAGAATGTACCTGCGCCTCGAGCGACATGTCATTGTCGAGCCTCTTGAAGGCGTTTAACAGAGCCTCCCGAGTGTCTGGAACCTCCCCCGGACTAAAAGACAAGTCAGCAGTGTATGAGTCAAGTTATAAATGGAAACATCAGCATATATATTAAAGGAAAATTATTATGCATTTTTTGGTATTGTTATTAGCCTTTAAACATGCTCTTGAGTACCTTTAATTTGCCATCTGACGTTTTGAAAAAAAAAAAAAAAAAAACATTAATTATGAAATATTTAAAGTTTTTCTCCAATACTTAATGGATCCAGCCAGTAGATGGCTCCAAGTGCTTAGCTATATTATCTCTTCAAGAGAATATCCAGCTGAATGCGCCTACAGGTATGTTTTTGATGACAGAACATTATTAGAGCATGGTTAAAAGCTCAGAAAAGTAACTGTAAATGAGGATGGTCTTACTTTGTTAAATCTATGAGCTCCTGCCAGTACGTCCTGAGGCTGTTGAAGTAAAGCGTCTGAGCTTCTCGGCTGAAGTAGTCGTTGGGGTGTTTGTGCCACTGCAGGATGGGGCTGAGGGCACGGCCGGCGTCCACCGCGGCCTCCAGCTCACACAGAGTGTCATGAGGCAGCAGAGACACAGCAATGTAATAGAACAACCTCTCACTCAGAGCCTGGAGGAAACAGAGGAACAACTCTGTGATAAATATTACAACACTGTAAACCAGTGACTGCTGTAAAATGAGATAGTCTTTACCTGAGCACATGCACAGCCTGCGTGGCCATCAAACACTCCCAGTAACATTCCTCGTGTTTGAAGACATGTGGCCGCGCTGCGTCTGTCTTCAATTGGAGCATTCGCTGGAAGCTGGTTACTCTCAAAACCAGCCACTGCCGACACATTCTTCCCATCAAACTCAGGAATCTAATAACATATTAATAATTTAATAACTGATACAGAGGTGGTTTAACCTGCAGGTGACCCACTCACCTTGAAGCTGTACTCGTTGGCTTTCAGAATAGAGTTGACCTGAGGAGGAGTCAGAATGTAGCTGCGCAGCTCGGAGCTCGTCCGGTAACTCCTGGAGCTCAAGGCACATCTCGATGGAGATTTGTGAGAAAAGGGCCCAAACTGGGGAAGATGTTGTTGGCATGGTAACAGACAGGGGGCCAGTGCTTTGGCTCGAGGTAAACCTCGCAGGACCTGAGACGTCACGACCATGGCTCAAGGTGCACTGTGGACAGAACAGAGCCTTTATGTACTATATTGGACAGGACGTGACATGAGCCCCAAACAAACAAACAATTCCACTCCACCAGGAACGCCATGTTTCAGAGGTCACCCTGTCCTCTCAGATCATTAGGCAAACACTGTGCAAACAGTGCTGGGAAAACTACTGATGCTGAGGAAAGTGGAAACGCTAGGTATATACCTCAACATTAAGTGCTACTTTGTATCTGAGCCAGCTATTGTTCCAAAATGAAATGAAATTAATGAGTAACATGAGTAAAACTATGAATGAAAATAAAAGACTGATTTGGAACCATTACATGTAGATGATTTGTAAATCATTAACTATAACTGAAAACAGCACAGAAGCAATCACATGCAAAGATTTAAACTGACTGATATAATCTAAAATGTCTTTTAACAAGTATCAGACCCAGGAGGCAAATCAGTGTGAATAAAGAACAATGACAGTTGTGGCACTGACCTTGTCCTTTAAAGGTAAAATGTCTCATCAGGTGTAAGCCACAGGTTCAGGTTTACACTTGTTTCTTGGTTATATAAAGGTGTTTTATGGACATTAACTGGGTAAAGTTTCAGGGCTTCTTTCACTCACCACAGCTCAGTGAAGCAGGGTCTTGGCCCTGCTGTCCAGTCCTGCCCTTGAAGACTAAAATAGCCCTGACTAGAGTTTCAGTTCTGTATCTGAGTAATGGTCTGTCAGGCCATGACCTACTGAGCTGAATCCGAGGGATATAAATCTAAGATTACATAATTAAATATATCACCTGCAAATACTATCAATGCCAGCCGAGTGGATGAGCCAAATGGATTTGTAAAAGTTTCTTAGAAAATATGCAACTGATTTAAAGCTTTATTTCAGTAATCTATTAATTAACTTCAAGTTCCTTTAAAAGTCTTTGAAAGAGTCACCAGTGAAACAAATCTGAGCCATTCAAACCACATTGCAGAAAGTTGCCATGTTTGTTGACATTTAGCTTTGCTTTTAGCAGCTAATGGCAGTGTAACCCTGTGTTAGGGCAATTACCAAACAGTGCAAGAACGTGCGATGATTAAAAGAGCTGCAACAACGGTGAGGAAAGCTTTGTCATGATTGTGTAAGGATTTTTAAGTGAAACTAGCAGCCAAGGAGACGATTTTAGGCTAAAGCTAGTAGTGTTACCTCACCTACTCTGCTCTGAGCTCATGGGCGTTTCCATTACATCAACTCGCAAACCAACACATTTCAACAAAAAACGCACATAAAACATAGTCATTATGGAGGATCTTATGACTCACCTTAACGTAACGAACATGAAGTTATAAAGTTCATGGTTTCTTCAGTGCAGATCTTGTGTTCGGTGTCATTCACGGGCGAGAGTCGCTCTGCGCCCATTGGCCCAAACACGATCTGCGTAAACGGCCGACGCCGCGCCACAGACACGCCCCCTCCACCACCAGGGACACGCCCCCTCCACCACCAGGGACACGCCCCCTCCACCACTAGGAACCTAAAAGACCACATTTATATGCACTGAAGGTAAAGTGTAAACTGTACTGTATTTTTGTATATTATTCTTCTACCTACATGTAAATACTGAAATTGCAAATATCTACCAATGCATTAAGACTCACTGTTAAAAATAAATTAGAAGCCCTGTCATAAATTTATTGAGTATATTTTATTTAATATGTATAGATAAATAAATAAATTATATTGTGCGTCTCTGTACATAAAAGAAATGTGAACATAAAGATAAATGCTGCAGAAATAACTATTTTTTCTGGGCTTGATTACATGCACAATTTTTCTTACAATCGGTATTGTACCAGTTTGGTATAAAGAACCAGGGTAAGAAGCATTTAATATATATTGATACTAAGAGGGTCTAATTCTTGGTCTACTCCCCTATTAAGAGCTGAAAAAAAAAAATAATTAAGAAGCTTAACACAATTACATAACAAAGAACAATCCTAGACACATCATGTAAGCATAATTTTAATAATAAAAAGAATACAAACAACATCCTTACAAAAATATATTTACAGTGTAGTAAAAAAAATCCTCAAAGAAATCCTAATTCACCATAAAACATTATTTTCATCGTACTTTATATAAGAAATCGCTCATCCACAAGTGTCTTATTTGCAAGATTCTTTCTTCCAAGAGCGTTACGAATAAACCTAAAGATCTGCAAAAACACAAACAATATCAGATTTTCAAATTTCTTAATGCGTTGGATTTGCACTTCTTACCATTTGCTGCAAGTACGTGAGAATAGCAGCAAGCACGAAGTTCTGAGATCCAAGGTCCACCACACAGAAGAACAACGTGTCAAAGATCAGCAGCGTGGCCTCATTTCCATAAAACAGCATGTCACTGAACGAATGGGCCTCATCTAAGCAAAGAAAGACAAACACAACAGTATTTTCAAGTGTAATCAAACTGTGCACAGCAGTGTTTCTTATGTTTGGAAATGTCTACGTTAGCCCCGATAGCCAGGTTTTCAGAATCAGAATCAGAATCAGAATCACTTTTATTTATCCCCAAGGGGAAATTATTTTCGTTACATGTGCAACCGACCAGTAGAGACAGTAAGTATTAGAACAATATAAGATATATATAAAATAAAATACAATAGCTCTATATAATGTCTACCCCATTTAACTTAACTTATAAAGTGTCTTTATTAATCAACTAAACCCCCGATATGAACAATACTCAACTAAACCCCCGATATGAACAATTTTACAATAAGCTGGACCGTGCTGGTCCAACAACAAGATGAAGAGTAAATTGATAAAACAGGTGATGCCATTTGCCTCTTTTATTGTCCTATAAACGATGTGATTTTTCATGTGAAGGTTCACCAGCTGCTTGTTTTCCTGGAAATGTCATGGTTTCCCTGGAATGTTTCACACCACGACTCGACTAAAGGCGTAATTATTTATCCTCTAAAACAGGGCCGCACAATTGATCACAATTGAAATGTAATCACAGTTGACTTGCCGAAATTACTGTATCAAATGGCAGAAGTTGCGATTTTTGGAGTAATTGAATGTTCACCACAAACAACAAAATATCTTGTCAATTTAGGGGGAAATGATGGCACCCTGATGTTGGCCTTCACAAACCGTTGTGAAATGCATGGGATTCTTGTAGTTTAGCTGTTTATTTTTTTTGTCTTTTCTCATGTATTTCTTTTTGTCTAAATGAGCACTCTGAACTGAAACTGAAAGACAATTATTATGCATTATTGATATTGGCCTTTAAAAATGCTATCTTTACTTTGACATCTCATGTTTTAGAACTAAAAATTAAATGTTTTTTACAAAGCACAATATAACTTTATCACAGCCTTGGAAGACGCCATATTAACTTAGCTGTGGCTCCATCTACTGGCTGCAGAGGCAATTACACAAATGTGTCTATCCACATTGTTCTGTAATGCAGCTGTCCAGAGATGAGATGCAGATGTAATGATCGCGACTAGACGGCAGAAATGGTCAGAGAGAGTCTGGCGAGGGACTTAAAAACAGAAGATCAGATAAGTGACACATTGAAGGAATTCAGTGTTTTTGAGGGTCGGAGGGGGAGAAGATTTTCAAACCAGGATTCATCAGACGAGCAAGAATTAAGCTAAATGCTACTCCAGGTATGTTTTTGATGACCGAACAATGTTAGAACATGGCTAAAAGCTCAAAAAAGTCAATTTTATATTTGCCCTTCAAAGCAGAATTTGCTCATCTAATCGCAATCACAAAGTCGTGCAGCTCTACATTATAATGTATTCAATAAGAATGATTTATGAAAAGAGTCTCAGTGCCACTGTAGCCCTGTAAAAACATGAGATTATAGTACACAAGTCTAAGTTTTATTGATCTTACCATTGTAGAAGATACTTTTATCACTTGGTTCAAGAAACTCCATCCCAATCACACGCTCCAGCATTAACTTGTCTCTTACAATGTAGTCCAGAGCTGGATGAGCCTATGGTAAACAAAAAGATGAAACAAATACATTTCACAGTCATATTAAAGAAGATACAGATTTGAGTTGGGGTGTGATTTACTAACATGATCGATAACAGCTCCGAGGAAGTGGTTCATTGTGTTGTAGGCTCTGGTGCACTGTTCAAAGTGGTTTCCGGATGACGTGTCTAACAGTCGGGGCGGTCTGTTTCTCTGTAAAACAAGAGATTTAAAATAAAAAATACACAAAAATGACATAATGTAAAGAATAAAGATGATGGCACACACCCTGTTGAGTGGCTCTCGTATCCGCTCGTATTGATTTCTTAACGGGATCGTGAGAGAAATCTGAAATGTCTGAGTGTCTGTGTTGGGAAGAAGACCTCTTTGACCACACAAGGATTCCTAACAAGATGAAATAAATGGGTTATATTTAGTTTAACAAATGCAAAATCAAAACCAAGGCAGTATGTACCCCTTCTCTTTTAAGATTGTTGTTCATTTCCTCCATGTTTGTATCCGCGTGGCCGTGAACCGAGCGTCCATGAATGTAATAGCCAAAACATCGATGGGATAAGAGCAGCACGGATATCTGGATAGAAAAGTTATAAAAACATTTACATTTATCATATTACTAAAACAAAAACATGTCTAGGAATGCTACAAATTGTTCTTCTTACATTACTGATGGAGCAGAGATCCACAAACTGCCTGATTTTGTCCTCAACAAAGCACTCGTAGAAGAGAGTGAAAAAGATAACTTGAAGAAGTCCAATGCAAAGCCACAGTGCTGCAGCAACAGCATAGCGCAGAATCAGGCTGTAGGACGGGGTGTACGCCTGTGGGGGGCGCTCTAACAGTGGCGACGGGTCCCTCAGAGCCAAGTTTGAGAAACCCAAAACCTAAAGAAACAGTAGCTTGTGAGTAATAACAAAAGGATTTAAATATGAACATTATTTATGGTAGAAAAGGTTACAAAGGTAGCCAATGATTTTGAAATCGAGATATTTCCACTGCTATCTGAAAGTCGTTTTAGGAGCTTTCGAGTTATTCTACTGTATTATTATTTGCAAGCCTCCGCCTCACAATTGTCAAGTACCTGATTGGTATTTCACAGGTTTGATCTCTGCCATGATTTGAGGATACTGTTGTAAATAGAAGGTAGATTATACATTCATCCACATTTTTTGTTCAAAGACGGATTTTATTTTACCTTTTTATTTAGTTTGCCTCCTCAACCCTTCTCCCTGTCTAAAATTTGCATCTATATGTCTACCAGATGACTAACTTTGAAACCTTTTCTACCATGCACCGCTCCAAGACGAATGAGTGATTACGCCAACTTGTTTCTAAAAATATATTAACCTCAAGAAAAAATAGCACGGCCATGATTTGAAAAGTAGGGCAAATCTTCCGGATAGTCTGGATTTCATTCCACTCATTTGCCACAAAATAGGTTCTCCAGATGCTCACGGGGGCGGGGTCATGTTTTACATCACCGCCAGCTGAACAAGAGCAAATGTTGTAAGAATATTTTAACAGTGATGAAAAACACAATGAAACACAATAGAACAACGTCCACCTTGGATGGTTCTGGTGGCAGTTTTGTTGCGTGGCCTCTCCCAGTCGATTAAGAACATGTCCAAAGACAATTGAAGGGTTAACTTGTGAAGAAACTGGACTCCCTGGATACAAATCATACATCATTGTTAAACCAGCGCATCTTTTGTCTAAATTATGATTTTTCTCACCTTTAGCGCGAAAGCACAACCAATGTAGGTGACAAACTGTTCTTCTTGATCCGGGAGTGGTAATAACACAGAAACAAACTGCTGGGCCTAAACAAAACAAATAAGCAATCAAATGAATACTCCAACAACGTGGCCTGTGAAAAAACAATACTTTGCAAAAAAGGCTGAAGCAGAAAAAAAGACTTGCCTTTAAAGTCTATAAAGAGTAGAAAACCAGAAAGCCGCAGTAGAAAGAGCATGCCGTAAAAACAGAAGATATGAATTAAAAAGGACCAAAAACCCAGACAGACACCCAACACTAGACAGATTTTAAAATGAGTGAGTGACAAGACAGATGCAAGATCTCAGTCTGGAAACCCTGGACTGCACCTGCGTCCAGGACAAACAGAACCGTGCAATCATGTTTGGTCATTTTTTAAGGTACACTTCATTGTCTCTGTAGGGAAGGTTTGTCCTTTGCATTTGACCCATCCTTCACAGAAGCTGGGGCAACCTGTCAGGAGCAGTGCCATCAGATCTGGTGCTCAGTTGTCCACTTTAGCTGGAGGATTTTTAACTATTGTGCAATACATGTTCTGGGTCAGGTTTATTTGCACTGATGCATGTGTTTGTGCTCTCAGTTTAGATTATAATAACCAGATGTTTTGTTTTGTTCTGTCCTTTGTTTTATCTTGTGCTTTTCTTTTTTATGCATATGTGCTTTTGTGATTGTTTTATTTTGCTTCTGTATCAATGACCCATTTTGTGTGTCCCTTGTCTGATTGCTCGTCTGTTTGCTCCGACCATAGAAGAAATTAAAATGACGTGCAGCGCTCCCTGATACTGTGAAGAGTCCGGCTGTGCTCAGATTGCAAAAGTGCGTGCTGGCGCTTCACCTTGTAAAATATAAGCCAGTACAGTCCCGTTCCAACAGTGACGGCAAAGAAAACATTCGCCAGATCTCCCGCGTAGAATATCAAAAACTTGAATATGGTCTGCAGAAAGATAAAATCAAAGTACTTCAAGAGCACAGTTTTTCTAAATAATTAAATACTTAGTTAATAAATAAAATACCCCAGCGTCAATGAGCGATGAACCAATCCTCCTCTTCCAGCTGACTGTTTTTAGCAATGCGTACAACACTGCCACACCTCCCAGAACACCGAGCGCCGTCTGTGCATAAGAATGTCACTCGTCTATCAATCATTTAAGTAAACGGATGAAGTCATTAACTTACATTCATTTTTAAGTTGGACTCGCTCTGGTCCATCTCATATTCCACAGAAAAAGAGGTCTGGAAAAAGGTGATATTTTCATCATTAATACCGGCTCTTTTTAAAAAACTTTAATAACGTGAATGATCTGAAACTTACAGTCACTTTTTGTGTGTCGATGTCTGTGATCGGGACATCGTTGTAGGTCACACTGACCAAAGGAGGAAATACCTGTCCCTCCTGAGTCCGAGGAACAAGCTGAAATCTGATTCATTAACACAACCGTTAAACTACTCGCATGAACACTATGCTGTATCTCTCTGTTGAACGCAAACTCACTTTATTTTCAAACTTTGGACCACACGAATCACTTTGGGGTTTGAACTCAAGATCTTCTCTCGTCCGCTTAAAGTATCCACGAGGAACAAGCGGCGAGACAGGTACCAGTTTTTCATGCTTTCTGTTTGATGCAAAAGCAAAACAAGTCTAAGTAAAAGTTATGGTTCTAATAAGTAAGACAAGAACGAAAAAGTACCTTGGTTGATGAATCTTCCGTTATACTGTTGGTTGGTGACCAGTGTGGGTAACGGAAGAAGCTTTTTCTTTTCCTCACCCCCAAGGTCCATGAAGACGTCATAGAACAACGGCTCCGGATGTGAAATCAACAGGCCTTTGATTGAGAGTGTACACTGCAAACATAGTTATAAAGTAATAAGTAATGACATCTTTTTACATTTTTATATTGCAGTTTAGAAGTTTTTCAAAGCACCAAAGTAGACAATAATTCAATCACACCCCAAGCTCTGACTGAAGTTATCCTGTCCACGGCACAAATCACTAAACCACACGATATTAATACATTTGCAAGAAGGAACCACCAACCACCAACCACCAACCACCAACCCTCTGGTTATTGATACCTTTCACGTCATATCATCAACATTAGCCGGGGTTGTGAAGCTAACTGGACACCCTGCTCTGTCTGAAGCTCTGTGACTCAAGTTAGACTTCAATTTGAGCTTTGTTTTAACACAATCTGTCCATAAAGAGCAGACTTAGTTGAAACTACAACAGGTGAGTCAATTTGTGCTGTTTAATAAGTCTTTTGGTTTCAGCCAGTATTAGCCACATTCACCTCTTTGTAGAAAGTCAAACATCTAAACGGGACCATGAACCTCGCATTGATCACAGGCTCCTGGAAATGTGTTGTTTATATCTATTTTCCTTTTTTCTTGAGTTTTCTGGACGTCTAAAATCTTATCAGCCTTTAGTGTTACCTGATGAGTGCACTGTGTCACCGTGGTAACAGTAGAAAATTCCTCCATAAACCCTAATGTCATATCATTGCAAAGTATCACTGTCTGGTTGTCTCATGTTGCGTTCACACTTGTCCTGGTTTGAGCCCCGTTTAGTCCTGATATAGACCTGGTTTGGGCCAGTTCTAGTCAGGCTTTAGTCCTAGCGTTGTCCACGTTTAGTTCCGGGTTTAGTCCCAGTTTAATCTCAGTGTTGATGTGGTGTGATGCAATAAAAATATACTCACACTTTCTTGGTATGATATCCCAAAACTAAAAGCTGCAGCCTGTCTGGTTGTAGTGTCTGGACAAAGCTGAAAGATGGAAAGGTTCACAGTTCAGTTTATTTCTATGGTATATTTGTGTACAGTGTATTTGTGATGATGTCAAAATTAAAACTAACCAAAAAAGGTAACTATAACAAAAACTTGTTTGTGTCATTACCTGTAGATTTCCTGGTCCTATCTTTACCCATCTTAGAAACTCTCCTCTCACGTCATAAACAGCAGCAACCAAATTAATGGCAGTAAACTGTGAAGAGACACAATTATAATTCCAGGCTACCAGGTAAAGTACACACTCTTGATCATGTCTTCATAATACCTCGTTTTTTCCTCTGAAACTGAACCCAATCGGCGCTGGATTCGTCTGAAGCACTCGAATTGCCAGTCCTGGTTCATCTCCGTAGTAAAGCCAGGGCAAGTTAATTCTCCTATAGAGGAATTATGTTTTAGTCAAAGGTAAATCTCAAACAGTTATGGTTAAAAATACTCTTCTACAGGCTGCTACATCTACAAACATATGGGTGTAACATTGTCCACAGGTTTCTCAAAGTTGTTAGTTTGAATATATATATATATACGGTATATAGAAAAAAATATATTAATGAAGCACTATCATCAATTCAAACCAAAAAGATGCGAAATGAGATAATAAAGACTTTCAAACTAGAATATACACTGTAGTTTATATGTGAGTTTATGTATGGCACAAATATAGTCAAAGTATTGCTACTTAATTTATTATTTTTAGTAAGTACAATCAATATTTCCCACAGCTACGTTATCCATATATTTCAGAATGGTGACAAGTTAGGACTGTTATCAGAGCAATTAACAATTTAAAACTAAATATTATATCTTTTGAGTGGGAAAAAGTCCTCAAAATGTTGTATAAAACAGGAAGCTGAAACCAATAGATAACTACCAGTAGGAAATGTCATAGGTTGAGCTTAGAGCTGCCCTCGATCTGAAGATGGTGTTAAAGAGTCCACAGGCGTCGGTGCTCACGCCGCTGAAAGAGTGCATGTTCAGCACGCACATGTTCCCAAGAGCCTGGCACGCCGTCAGATTAGAGAAAACCTGCAATAACAAATCATAAATGTCATCAAGACAAAACACTTCATGCAAAATTAACTTATAAGAGATTTCTACCTTCATTTCTAACTTCCCTTGAACATTTCAGGAATCACTGTCTGACTCTGACCAATCAAGAAACTTTTATAATCAGTCTGACATTTTATAATGAAAATAAACTGATATGCCCTTTAAAGACATTACATAATAACTATAGGCTTTTAAAATGTGTTGTGTAATGCTTTTTAATGACTACTTAGTTTGGCTTAGAAAGGTAAGAAGAAACATATATTATCCCTTCAGGTGTAAATGAAGTGAACATTACCAGGCACGCGGCTGCAGACGAGTAGAGATTTCTGACAAACCAGGCTGAGTGCACATTAATCTTCTGAAACAGACATGGAACATTTACCGTCAACTCAAGGAAACCACAAGACTGTGCGTTAAATGAGAACTTTTTACATATAAACAGAAAAACGAAAACTGACCAGCTGAGCAAAGTTCACGCTTGGATTTACATTTGTTGGAAGGCTTCCGGGTGGAAAACACAATCCCCCAGCCTGTGGAAAAACATTGTATGAGCATTACTTTTCCTGGAAGATATAAATTGTATAGGAGTAGTAGTAGTATTATTCCACACTCACCAAAATACCAGGAGATCCACACGCGCAGGAGGTGTTAATGAAAGAGGCCTGACATCTCTCGCACCTAAAAACATTCAGCACAGATTATAATTCAAGAGAATTCATAGTGACATACAATTTTAGGGACAGTTGCATTGGAGAACAACTAAAAATCCTGGTTTATGCTAATACTGTATTTCTGTGAACACTGGCTGGACCGACCGAAATGACAATCATAGCCTTGAAAAGTGACTGTTAATCAAAAATAATGATTTAAATGTTGGCAGTCAAAGGGACATTGTAAACTTTCCTCTTTACTTAATAAGGGTTTTCACACTTCAGGAACCTTTTGCAGTTCCTGGTACTTTTTTTTTTTAGTACTAACAAGATTTAATTTGACATTTACACTGAGGAGGATCTAAGGGCTAAGGCCACACTTTTCCAGTCAGACCAGGAACCTTTTTAGTCACACAAGTACATGTACAACACAGCCTTTTCTTGTCAAGAATTGTCAGTAATTAAGTTTCTGAATAACTGAGAAGTCTGTCTCTGCTATTTAATTCAATATCTTACTTTTTTAAACGTCTAACATTAACTTCTATTTTTTTCTGCTGGTCGCTTGTGTGTCTGTAATGAAAATACTATTCTGATTTTTTTTCTTTCTGCTTTATTTTATGTACAAGGTTTACATTGTTGAACGGGAGTGGGGGAGTCAAAAACGAAACAAAAGCTTTGTCGTCCTGCTTCCACTTAATTGAACATTTAAATGTTCCACACGATACAGACGTTTATTTAAAGGCTAGTTTTACACACTTTCAGCCACTACTGCAGTGTGAATGTAAACAGGAAGGGACTGGGATGTTTTTCCTACTAAAACTGGGGGATTCTTACTGTAGTTCTTATACTCTAATGTGGGAAGGTGCCTTCAGGATAAACAAAACTCATACCTGTCTCCATTGATGTTGGGGACTGAAGAGGCCGGTTTGTTGCCATTACACTCCTCACACTGAGCTTCCTCTAAGATATTCCCGTTAAGATCTCTCTCAACTAGAAAAGTAAAAGGAGAAAAGTGAAGTTATCAGGAAACAAATATATTGCAGTATTTATTACACTCTTACCAAGGACACTCCCCACTGGACATGTGCAAAAGCCCTCATCACTCAAACTTCCCAAACAGCGAATGCAGCCAAACCCATCCTTTGTCACAGCCTGCAACACAACAAACCACAAAAAATAATTCAAATGTATGTTTTACTGCTTATTGTTTTTTGATAAAGTACATAAAAGTTACACTTACTGGTTTATCTGGGGGGCACTTTTGACAAACAAAAGATGATTTCTCTGTGGTAAGTGCAAAATAGCCAACTTTGCAGACACAAGACAGACCTGTAAAAGATCATCATCGTTACATTGTTAACGAGCTTCAATATCTCAGATAAAATAGTCTTTCATAGTTGCTAATGAAATGTGCAGAGCTGTATACAGATTAGTTTAAGCAACAAGTTAATTATTTAGTCCTGATTTATTATCATGTTTTAGGACTGGTTTATTCCTGGATTAGACACAGATGAATCCTAGTGTAGCCAATATTTCAAGCTGGTTTAGTTCACGTTTAAACCTGCTTGTACCATTTTATTAAGTTTACATTCACTCTTTGTTCTGTCCTGCTCAATCCCTGGTTTAGTTTGAGCTCAGATCTTGGTTTAGTCCTTCACATAACACATGTTAAACTACTGTGATTACATTTCTTATGACCTTTTGTGGGTGTAACAACAACAAACCTGTGCTACCGCGGCGCTGGTTCGGACCACAGCTTGCGCAGGACAAACTGGAAATGTCATAAAACTCCTCCGCACCGCAGTTTTGAGGCTCCTTAAACGGTATGATGTATTGCTGGCAGTACACGTTAAAATTATTGATATAAATTAATGTAAAAACGAAACAAAGTGGGGATAAAGCAGATGGTAGCGTCCCCGTCGCCATGGTAAACAACGGTCGTCTTCCTGTTGTATATTTCCGGTTCGTGCGCTGCTGCCACCCACTGGTCAAGCAAGTAAACACCACAAGAAATGTGACCCATTAATGGATAGTAAGTGGACATATTATAAATTAATTCCTAAAAAACAAAACATATTGATTCTGATTTTAATATGTAGATGATATGAAGAAATCCTTCATAAGCAGGCTGAATTGTGCAGGTAAATGCTGTGAGGTTAAGGTGTCACCTAAATGCGAATGGATTGTACAAATGATGTACAGAAATATCACGTTATATCCTGGCTTAAAAGATCACATTGCAATATCAATTTGACATTACACTTCTCACTTTTACAATACTGTATTTAGGGCTGAAAAATAACAGAATACTTCAAGTAGAATACGTCTTTAATAAACAAGTAATGTGAATAAGTTTTACTTTTTAACACACTCCTAAACAAATACAAAATCTAAAGTAAAAAAATTACAACCAAAATATTTTTTTGCCTTTCCAATGGCTATTCATAGACAGAAACCTGCGTGCCAACTGCACAATGCCTTTAAGCTATTGTTTAAATTATTTATTACCATTTTTCATTCAACTTTTGGTCATTAAACAGTTCTGAAACCAGTTTTAAATTTTACACTCAAGTCCAAGGGAATCCATGCTGTGGCACAGCCAAAATGAAAATAACTATTTACGGAAAACTGAAGTGATTCTACCATTGCAAAATCAAAAATCCCACAGCATAAAGATATAGACCTAACATTAAAAAAACATTCAAGACGTATTAAAGGAACGGTGGCTCAGTCAAAGCTGTAAATAAATAAAACACATTGATCTGAATGACTGAATTGACCATGGGAACTGTGCCTATAAATCCATGACATTTGGTCTTAAATATTGCTCCATGAACTGAAAATGTAATAACAATGCCCAGGTTAATAAATTAACTTGGTTGCATGAATTTTGATGCTTTCAACCCTTTCTTCAAGGTGAGATTATGTGGTGTTCATCTTTTTGTGGCTGCTTTTGCATGACTTTGTTCATTGCAGGCTTTCCTGTTCGATCATATCTGCCACTTCCTCTGAGCGGCGTCTGAAGGCGACCTACAGCTCTGTGTTGTATGCACTTTTCTCGCCTTACTTTTTAATTTATCTGCTGCTGATACTGTAGGACAGGTTTGAGTTCTTCCAAACCCGTGCAACGCCGTAATGATTTTTCTGTTTGTGTTCATTTTTTCATAAGATGACACCAGTGCTTTAATAGGCTCCAGGAATGTGTCATTTGATTTCAATTTCTCCATCAAATCCCCAAACATGTTCGACAGTCGTTCGTCTGTGTCATTTCCTTCTTGTGTTGAAGGACTTTGGTCACGTGAGAAGTTTGAGCCTGACATCCACTCTTCATCAGATCCACCTTATTTATGAAACAGTTGACATTATTTAATAACGAGAAAATGACAGATTAAAAAAACCAAAAACTGACCTTTTGTTTTACATTTTCTCTTGAAAGTTTTGTAGTACAATCTGTAAAAAGATAGGAACATTAATATAATATAAATTAACAACGTATTTTACTCAACAAAGTATAAAGTATGCCACAACTTTGAAATACAATTGTTGGGCAACAGGGTTTCTTGTGCAATTTATTACATTTATTTTTAACGAACCTGAAGCAAAAATGTAGGTCAGGGCAGACTGAACGATCAGCACAGGCAAGCGCATAACTCTCACCCAACTGTTCTTGTAGGTTGTACTTTAAGATTTTTTGTGCTGAAGAGGGGGAATGTCCCATTTGAAACAATTCAACTAATTCATCAACTGTTTCCTTGGAGACACTGCGATGTTGAAGGGCTTCTGAACATTCATGATTGTGGGTGTTTCGAAGACTGATGTGGAATGTCAGTTGATTTTGAAGGTGAGGGTCACTGGATCTACAAAAAAAAGTAAACTTTAAACGGTGCAAAATAAATTTACAAATTATTTCACATAGATCTGAGATATTGTTTTTAAAACATGCCTTGATTTTCTATTTTGACTAAAAGTTTCTTTCTTGAGGACAAGATAGAGCACCGCAGGACACAGTGTGTTTTTAGTGGAAGAAGAATGAAATCTCTGCTGGTGGCACCTGAGATCAACCTGTAAGGGAAGCAAAGCAATACAATTTTAACAGTTGTCCGAGCAATATTCTGTATGTGCTAAAATGCAGTACTGTTCATCAAACACACATGTCAGCAGGGTTTATAGAATATCGTTTTGCCAACTTTGGGTTTATAGGGTGGGAGTGTGGCTTTCGGAAACACATGAGGGGTAGGACAAAATAAAGATGCATAGTCAATTCTTTTAACGATTCTGAACCAATGCAGATATTTTACTCCTTGGACTCTGAAGTTGCTTGCGTCTGGCAGTTTACTTTTCATGTCTCTATCACTGTGTCCTGACTGTGTTTTCTTTTTTTTTTTACAGGGTGGCACGGTGAAGGTAGCCTATGATTGTCTCTTTTCTGTGTAGGTTGTTGTTTTATTTAAATCTCCACACACATTAACATTACTCACTCAAGTATAGCCTGTTTTTATTCATGTTCATGATTGGTGAAAACTGAGTTATTGTCTGTTTTGTCTTTTCTGTAACACTTGATTTACAATATAGAAACCTTTTTTTAATGACCATGTCAAAGAACAACTTTCCAAAGTATCCACTTACTCTGAACTTGTTGCGAATCGTCACAGTGGTTGTTGGGTAAGTTTTGAGGATCCTCCAGGTTGTTTTGGAAGAATCTTGAAATGCTTCTAGCCACTGATGAACTTTCTCCTCTGAACTGATTTTCAGTTTGATGGAGGCATTGAATCCTCCATCTTGAAGGATCTCATAAGAGCACACAGAGTGCTCATACTCTGGAAGAATGGCCTATACAAATAATACTAGTGAACAAATTGCAAAAATGCATAATAATAATAATAATAATAATAATAAGGACATCCTTAAAAAACCTTATTATCCCTTATCCATATTTTTCACACTCGTCTGCCCAAACCTAACCTGAAGTTGATGGAGCGGCTCCAAATCTGCAGGAGTCTGGTGGCAAAACTGGCACCAAGAAGCTCTTTTTTAGTCCATCTCGGAGTCCAACACCTCAGACCAGAAAAGATAATAAAATATAAGTACAGATATCTAATACTGTGTGTCAGGACAACAACATCAGTTTTAACGTTATCGTTAAAGGTGCACTGTCAGTTTTCTAGTTCAGGGTCCGTCACCCGATTATCTGTTAAATCACTTTTGTTTTGCCGGGAAAGTTCAACAGTATCATGTTTCAAATATCCAGTTAATGGAGTTTTGATTGTCCAAAAAGTACTGTTGCTTGGCTCAATGGAAAATTGCTTGGTTTCATGCCATCTCCAGGAGAATATAATGTTTCATACCTTCCTTCAGTAAACATAAGCACTCTTCATTCGGAAAAGTTGCACTAAATTACAGTGAGCACAAAAAGAAAACGGCAACACACCTCCAAGTAGCTAACGCTTTCCTCTCTCACACACAGAAAATTATAAAGAAAAAGGCTGTTAGTGATAAACTGACAGCAACTGACTGTACCTTACTGTACGACAAATCTCAGTTTGTATTCCAGCCATACGAGCCGCAAGCCTCCGCAAGTAAACATCAGCACATGGACCTCCTCCTCGGACTCAAACACTCGTTTACAGGAGCAGCCTGCCACCTACTGCACCGGAGGACACAACACTGCGCTTTGCTGTTGTCATTTTAAATTCAATGTTCAAATTGCTTCAGCACTCAAGTGAGAAAACGACAACTTTCTTCTTAAAGTATTTTTCCACAAAGTATTGAATTGTAACAACATAACTTTACATTTTGTTCGTTGTAAATTACAAAATTGATCTAAAACGGTTTTGGCAACGTATCCAAGCAGAGGATTGTCTTTATTTTGTGTATTTATTTTACATAAAGAAGCTATGTGACATTTTAGAACCCTACATGTGTCACTCGGAGTCATAATTTTAGTGTTAGAATACTTTTGAGTTCAGTATTTAGCGTCTTACAATCTCCGGTGATTTAACACTGGGCTAACGTCTGTTATGTGCGATGTCACGATCCTGAGCAAATTCAAGTTGATTTTGCATATGCCTCCTTTAAGTTCTTCTTAAAGTCTATATGACAGGTTACAATACACGTTTGACTAAACATAGTGAATGTGATTGTATTTAAGATTTTACTAAACATTTTGTCTATTTGTCCCCAGTTTGACAGTTTTCATACTCATACGCACTTTCTGGTTGAACACGGGCAGCAAATATGACAGAGGTGGAGGTAATTCCACAACCGTTACTTAGCAACCATTTGGAAAGCAAGGGCCATAATCCATGTTAATTACACAATAGTTATGATTTGACAAACAATTATACCTGATAACACATTTGATTTACTGGATGACCATTTTAAACTGTCAGAAAAATGCGTCAGTTGAGTGTTAACTGTCTGCTTATTTTCAACTGTACGTTACATTTTGATGAAATCACAGAGGGATGCCATTTTAGAACTCAGCACTACTTCCTGTCCTTTTAAACTTTTATTTATCTAAATTTATTCCGGAACTACCACTTCAAAAATGTAAAACTATGATAAATATTTTCCACAAGTGCCCTCCCACCAAACTAAACCATAATTTGAACATAATGAGAACCTGTCATATAGACGTTAAGTATGTTCATCTACTCAAATTTACAAAATTAAAGGCTTCCTGTTATATGCAACGTTTTTGAGGACTATTTTTTTAAATATTCTGTTTTAAGTGGATGATCACTATGGCAACAGTCCTAATTTCTCACCATTCTGAAATCCAAACTAGCTTTAACGCAAGTCTTGAAAGGAAGTTGATAAAAATAGCTCATGCTGACCTCATAGACTGTATGTTGGACTCATATACTTACTCGGACCTTCATGGACAGAGCTATTATAAAGTAGTTAAGAAATAAAGGAACAAAAGACACCTGTTTTTGCGGTGCACCGGTCCTCCAGGAGGCGCTAAAGAGCCAGTATGAATAAACATGCAAAAAAAGGTTTCCTCCTGGCGGGAAGACGCGCACACTGCGGAGCACGTTGACGTTTTACAGACGCTCCCTCCCCACATAAGTTTGTTGACCTCCCTTTGCTTTTACGCACGCGTGGTAAGTTTTATATTTTCGATTACATATCAAGAATATCTCATTTTCATCGTCTTGAAGTTTTCGTTTACCTTTTTGAGCTTTTCCGCAATCTAGGCCTTTTTCTGCTAGCATCCATACTTCAACCAAACCCCATTTCAATCGAGCTCAAGAAAGAGGCTTCAGGCAAGTCATGAGATCTATTTAATCACATTTGCTCTAATGAAAATGTAGGGTAGGTGATGATCCAAACACAATTTATTGCAGAATCTTTTTTTAGTTCAGTGCTAATGTTTTCTTTGTCAGATTGTCTTATTAAAAACCAATATGAGTGGCTTTCCTGAGCATAAACAAGACATACACTACTTCCTCGTTGACAATTAGAGGACTGCATTTTAAGCAGGGCTCTCAAGTTTTGATCAGAGATTAGAGTGAGATTTTGGCCGGAGGCGGGGTAAAGTGAGTTGAAAAGTATCTTGGAGCATAGAACAGACTCTTCGTTTTTTCTGCATGATCTAACTTACCCGAACAATAGGGTAATAAATCAAAAAGAACACTGAAAGACAAAACAAATGTAATGAATTAATTCAAACGTTTATTTGTGTTAAGATAAGGCAGAGCACCAATTAGTGCCTCAAAACACATAAAAATCACATCTTTTAAAACTTAGGTAAAAGCAAACTTTAAGTCTATGACAGGTTCTCATGTTTTTCTAATTCTGACTTAGTTTGGTGGGAGGGCATCTGTGGTCAATATTTATCATTTTACATCCGTGAAGCTGCATTTTGTGAAGAAGTAAAAAAAACAACCTAAAAGCTCTAAGTGCTTAGTTCTAAAATGGAATCCCTCTGTGATGTCATCAAAAAGCGACGTACCATTGAAAATACAGAGACAATTAACACTCAACTGACACATTTTTCTGACAGTTTAAACTGACCTTTAAAATAAAGATGTTTTCAGGTATTATTTGTCAAATCATAACAAATGTGTGATGTATATGGATGTTGGCCTTGTTTCCAGTCTGGTTGCTATGGTAACAGTTATGGAATGACCTCTAACTATGTCATATTTGTCTCATGTTCAACCAGGAAGTAACATTATAAACGTTACACAAACTGGGGACAAATAGGCAAAATCTTTAGTCAAATCAGACACTACAGTTCACTCAAAAACTAAATAAGAAATCCAAAATCCCCTCTGTAAATTTTTTGTAACTAATATGTGTAAAAAATGATCCAAGAAATGTAAACCTTGTCCCAAAAATGTGCAATTTTAGCCATTTTTACACATAAAATATCTTATTTCTACATGAAAACATTACAACGAAAAACTTGTAATACATCTTACATTTATGTGGACTACTACAGTTTACAATTGATATCTTTAAATGTAAGGTTTTTTCCAATTCACCTGTAGTGTCCCACCAGAAATATAATAATGTTCACTACATTTTAGTGAAATATGTAGTCTAACCTGTCATATATATTTTAACATCTTCATTTAACATGACTAATTTACTTAAAACATGTAAATGTACCTGGTGGTTATTTGTAGGGCTGCAACTAACGATTATTTTGGTAATCGATTAGTCTAGCGATTACTCCTTCGATTAATAGATTAGTTGTTTAGAACGCAAAAGAGCCTTGAATAGGAGAATTGTATTAAATTTTCCCCAGACAAAGCTAAAGTGAAGGGGTATGACAACCTCCTGGTGGAGATAGATGATAGATAGATGATTTTAATTAGTTGACAACCATTTCTATAATTGATTAGTTGCGATTAATCGATTAACTTGTTGCAGCCCTAGTTATTTGTTTTAAACATGTTTATGTGCGCTGTTGTAGCTGTTGGTTGCAGATTTGGCCTCTTTAATGATAGCTTTAGCATTCATGTTTTCAAAACGTAAGAAAGACCACAATTATTACCATTTTGGAGTAATCAAAAGTCTTGCCTTACTTACCGTAGTTATTGTGTGTCCATATCACTGCAGAAAGTTTTGGCAGTTATTTGTTTGAGAGTTGTGCGCGTGAATTTTGCGCTTTAAATTCACTGGCCAGTGTTTACATTTAAGAGAGAGAGAGAGAGAGAGAGAGAGAGAGAGAGAGAGAGAGAGAGAGCGTACAAAATACGGCTGCACATCCATTTCAACGCGGAGCATGGCCTTATTTTATTTTATTACGTCTTTAGTTTTGAGCGTGAGAAATATGAAGTGTGGCGTGTGACCGTGTGAACATACACAAATGCGTGTGTCTCACGGTCAATGCGTGAGGCTTGAGAGCCCTGATTTTAAGCTATATTAAACTTTGCTGTACATTTTAGACAGTGCATATATACATGAACCCTACATTTTATTTTATGAACGTTTGTTGCAGATCAGTATTATGAGCACTATTCTACAACTTCGAGGTTTGGATACGAAGGCAAGTGCTGAAGATATCCGGAGCTTTTTTGGAGGGATCCATATACCAGAGGGTGGAGTTTTTATTTTTGGAGGGGCGCTCGGGGAGGCTTTTATTGCTTTTAACTCAGAGGAAGATGGCATGCTTGCAATGCATCAAAGTGGACTTTTTCTCAAGGACACGAAGGTGGATTTGCACATTAGTAGCATGGTGGAGGTCGAGCACAAATTGGACACATTTCTCAAGAGAAAGAACTCTCAGATGAAAAGGAAAGCTTGTTATTCCTCAAATGAAGGAATGTTACACGTTAAACCCATTGATCCAAGGACTGTCTGTACCCCTCCCTCTGACTCAATGCAGTTTGATGTTGGAGCTGAACAAAATACAAACATGTATACTGAAGAATCAAAAAAACAATTTTTTCTTGGGCTTTGCACTTTACTTCAAGGACTGCCATCAACTCAGGGTCAAACTGTCCCATGTGACTCTCCTGCTGAGCCGCCTGGCGCTGATCCACCTAACCCTGGCTTTATCAGGTTGTTTGGGCTTCCTTACACAACTAGAAAAGAGGACATCTGCTGTTTTTTCCAAGGACTAAACGTAAAAGAGGTTTTAGTGAACATATCGTTGGGCGTAAGCCGTGGATGTCTGGTTAAGTTTGACAGTGTACAGGATGCTAAGGATGCTCTGAGTTACAACCAGAGTTTTCTGGGCTCTACATGTGTGGAGGTACGAGCAGCAACTGAAAAGATGTGGAGCAGTGCTCTACGAGAACATGAAGATGGTTGTCATGAAGAAGCAACATTAAGGCAGGGTCCTTTAAAGGATACCATGAACTACTCAACGGTTTCAGAGAGGCCAAGAAAGAAACACAATACAGATTCAATAAAAACAGCCGAAAAATTTAAAAACTGTCAAACCACAAACTGTTCGTCTGATAATACAGAGTACATTGTCATGGTTAGTCACCTGCCAGTGAATATCGTCAAGACCGAAATTAAAGAACTTTTTGGATGTCCAAATATAGCTCACTCTAATGTTGTCCATCTACTGGATTCCGAAGGGAAGAGGACAGACAAAGCTTTTGTCAAGTTTAACAATCAAGAAGACTTTGACTATGCAGTAAACCTGAGCGGGTGTCACGTAGGTTCTAATGCAATAGAAGTATTACCAATAACCAAAGATGAGATGAAAAATATTATGATGTCTCACAGAAAACCTTCCACGCAGAACACATGGTCCAAGCCAACACATCAGTTTGGAAAAATGGACAATAAAGATGAACAGAGCCATGAGGTTGATGCAAACGCACGCAGATGTCTGTACATCAGAAACATGCCTGCAGACGTGCGGCGGAGTCAAATCAAAGGCCTCTTCACTGAAAACAAGCTGAAGGAAGAAGATATCACATTGTTACATGACCGTGATGGCACTTGCATTGGAGAGGCTGTGATTCAGTTTCACTCTCCAACAAATGTGGCCTTGGCTTTAATGCATCATGGACGAGAGTTCCTGGGAAGCAAAATACTACTAACTCCCATCACTGTGACACAGATGGAGACTATATTGGCATCCTGAGCCAGTGAAGTCAAGTTAGTCAGCTTCAAAGTTCCATTAGTGTTTGCACAAAAAAACAACAATAATGTTTACGTCAATATTTTAAACCCTTATTGCATTTTAATCTATCATTTTACAATTGTCAGTGTTTAAATGTCCCAGATAATGAGGCTAAGCGCAGTTTTTGGGAGAATAAGCACACATTTTTTACGCTTTTTGTCATCTTTAATAAAACATAGCACAAAGATCAAACTTTCAAGTATTTTATCTTGGGAATAGTTTGAAACTTAAAACATCTACAAAAAATGAAGGAAAAAAAAACAGACATCTAAACAATTAATCTCATGTTAGAGAGGCATGTTCATCTGTAGATTGTCAGTTGTAGTATCGGGTTGAGGTATATCTGGACACACCTAGGAAAAAAGAAATTATATCTCAGATTCAGGTTACATTATACAAGAGTAGAGACAAAATCACAAATTTACAATACCTTGATATCCAGAGTATTCATTGTATTTTGGATTTGTGGGTGGTTGAGGTGGAAATACAGAAGGTACAATAGGACCCTGTGAAATATAAAGCATATGGATAACATGGCAAAATGCATGCCCTCTCTCTTAAAGGTTGTGTGGAGGATTTTTGGGTGATTTTGAAAAATTACGTCACTTCTCTCTCGCTGCGCATGTGCAGTGCCCTCCTCCTTCCCGCTCCTCCAGAGTGAACGCTACCGAATACATTTGTTTACAGCTAAGGGACAACTTATCAAGCTTACCATTCACCAGGATTTGAAGACTTCTAAAAAATTATAAAAGTCGGACTTGTCGCCAGTAAGTAATAGGTTTCCAAATAGCACCTCAAACACGGCGCAGTAAACGTAAGCACGTAGGAAATGAGGGGGACCAATGCTTTACGCCATCCACAAGCCGTGAATGGCTGAAAAAAATCCTCCATACAGCTTTGTGTCTAAAGCGCAGTGTCATCTATGAAATTAAGCTGCAAGTTATGAACACTGGCAATACCTCGACACGTCTGAGTCTGTATTCCATCAGCACATCAGTCAGCTTTTGTGTCACCTTCAACACCAGCTGAGCATCGCTTTCATTCTCAATTTTGAAGGTATCCTGAAAAAGATGTAAAGGTGAATAAAAAGTGCTACAATACTACCATTTCAAACAATACAAAAAGAGGCTTCATACAATGTAATGTCCAGTTCAAAACGATGAGAGCCATTTCTATATTATATGGCCTAGTTTTGATTAAAGCTCAAGACATTTAAAACTATCAGGGGGAAGATGAGATATGGGAACAGCAGGAGAATGTAAACCAGGGCTGCTCGAGTTTTTTGACAACCAGATTTGGAAGACAACATTTACTTGGGTTGGGAAAAAAACCCAAAACTTAATACTGAACTTACCAAGTAACTGAGCAGCGTTCCGGAGATTTCCCCACTATTTGAATTACCCGATCTTAGAGGCTGTGACAAAGTGGGAGTGTTCATTGGTCTCTGTAGTGGCCTCACCATGGACCTTTGCATTTGTCCATCTCTGTACTCATCGACGTAGTCACCAGAGGGTCCATAACTATCATAATCACCAGCTTCATATTCGTCTGTCATTTGGTTATGACCCATTTCTTGATAGTGATCCTGGTCCAAAGTGTAATCGGTAGGAGCCTGTAGAGTTGGGTATCCACCAAAGCCCTCCATTCTAAAATCATTTCTTGGGAATTTCATACCTGGAAAAAAAGGTGTGGATGATTAGAGCACACATGAAACCCTTAATGAATTTACATCACTACATTTGTTATTTATACAATAGAAAAAAAATAAAAATACCAAAAGGTATGCCTGGGGCTGAGTGTGGAGCAGGTGCAGGAATGGCTGAATCTGCAACACGAACAAAGAAACATGCACAATATGCTTTATGCTCCCAAATACAAATTACACATCACTTATATCATCAACTTAGAGAAGAGATTTGGTGCAATTAACACATTTTCTGCAAAAGATACTTACGAAGCTTATTGAATGCTGCTACTTCACCAGGTTCTTTCAAGATCACCTAGAAGAAAGGTAATTATTGGTCACAAATGGTTTAAAAGGCACAAATTTAACTATGTAGATTTCTCACCCTGAGTTGTCCCCTGCCCTCTGCTTTCTCGACCTCCATTGCAATGGCTCTATAAGACTTTTTTAGCTCTTGGTTTTTGCTGATCTCCTCCTCTTCCTGAGGGACCTTGTCAGGGTGTATCTTTTTCTGCATGAACAACATTTTTAATATAAAAATAGTAGTAGCAAGTTAATACATTCTTGTGTTTCTCAATGCTGCCATTGAAAGAAATGATGTATAATGAATAATATATAATTACCAAATATCTCACGGCATGTTTCCACCCTTTGAGATGCTGAATTATATGAGGCTGCAGTTGAGTCACATGGCACAATTTGCAGAGGTAGTGCGGTGGAACGGACTTACTGGGACTACGGTACTCCCACACATACTGAAGACCTGCAAGCATTAAAGACAAGATTGTTTGACGTATACAAGTAATGTACTTGAAGTATTGTCAAGTTATAGTTTGAGTAAATACCGGTAAGTGCTCTTTGCTTTAATAGTTTTTGCTTACCTATTACACAGGCATCTGTGAGTTCTCTCAACTGCGAGCTAAGTGATGGGGTCATTTTGAGTGTTTTTCCATCTGTATAAACTTTAAAATCAAGAGATGAACGCAATTAGATCAAAATAAACCATTTCATATGTAGACCCTAAAGTCAATCAGATCCACATGGTTTTGGTGTTTAACACCAACATTTACTGTACTGGTAAAAAGGCCCTTTTATGCAGATTCAGCAACAATGTAGTTTGCCGACTTCCAGGAGGAAGCACAACTGCATTAAAACAGGAGGCACAGCTAAGTTTACCATTGAAGTGTTATACAACAGACCAAAAGCCTGTTTTTAAGAGCACAGGGGAAAAAAAACTGCAAAAGCAGTTTTATTTAGCATTTCAAAATGTCAGAGCATTTGCACCAGCCACCATAAGTGTGAAATCCACAGAAAACCTGATGGTTTGAATACTTGTTAGGATTTGATTCAATATATCCAACTTTTTAAAGACAAGCACTGCATTAAAATATTGATAACAAAAAGCAAAACTTGATTTAAGACCAAGGTCTCAAACAGTGGTGCCACTGCCAGAGGCAAAGGAGTCAAATCTCATTTACCTCTTAAGTTGGCAGTGGCATTGAGTGAACAAACTTACCAATCTCATCAGAATGCTGCAGCGGCTGTCTCTGTGAGGGTAGAATATACCCAAATAAAGAAGAGACACAGGCATTAGTGACAGAATGGCACTCAGGTTAAATGCCAAGTGAACCCTTCTTTGGAGTTTGTAGTGCAGGACCTTTAGGACGTATGCACACAATTACAAAGGTTACTTATTATAACAATTCACTGCATAGAATAAAAAATACACACAATAAAAATGGTTTACCCTGGGGAGGGTCTGTAGTCACAGGCATCAATAGCGCCAGTTAGACGACAAAAAGGTGTGGGTTTCTCAATTGTCAACATGAAATTATCTTCCATGCAGTGAGAAATGCACTAAAAGTATGTCTTTGATCCTTATAAATGTAGAACAGGATAAGAACATGGAATATAATGTACCATAAAATGGCAATTACTTCCATGGGCAACATAAAACATTATGTTGTGTTGGCTCAGGTCGTTAAATAGACCTTACTGACATGAATGGATCAGTCATCGCCAGCCTAAATTCGGCCCATGCTCTGCTCAATTTTTTTTTCTTTCATGAAATCTTTTTAAGAGAGCATTTTATAATAACCTACAACAGTGGGTGCAGGGGAAGGAAAAATCTGTAACTATGTAATATGGTGGCATTGCATTTTGCGCTAAACAAGTAAATGCAAACGTAAAGGATGCAGTGTGCAACATAACCAACTTGTCCAGTTTTGTCCCTTTTCTCACCGGTCAAAACTGGTTTTTGAGTAGGAAATAAAATAGGACAGTGGCTTCAATTGATACTTGAGAGGGTCATGAGGATGGAGTCCATCCTCTTAAACCAAACATCCTCTGCACGAGGCTGCTCAGCAGAGCAGGAGGAGCACAAACTCCAGTGTGTGTCCCATCACGGGTCATCAGCAGCCATCAGGCTTTAGAGGTTAACAGTTAACCAACTGTTTTAGTCGTTGCTGGTCGTTTATGGTCAGGCTCTCTCTGGACATCAGAGTTGTTAAAATATCGTGATCGTACTTACATTTGGGACTTTGCCCTTTTTCCATTGGTTTTGTTGCCCAAACGGAAACTTCCTCTTCATGCCTTGGGGAGCATAGGTTTCTGCATCCATCCCGGCCATTCCTGCAGATGCCACATAGAATATAGCAGCATTAATAAAAAGTTAAATTCCATGTTGAAAAATAACTGTTTTACAACAGTCGTTGGGCGATATACTAGTTTTTGGCTGGCTCACAGGCCTGAAGCCTCAGCTCACAGCGCACTTCCTCTGGAGAAACGACGCTGATATCGTCATGTTCATACCAGCTAACGTTAGGTGTCGTCCTTCTCAATTAATTGAACGTATGCTATTCAATAAAAGGCCTAAAGGAGCTCCCAGTGTGACTTTCGTTTCTAAGGCGCTAGCAGCAGAGAAGCTAACTAGGATTAGGTTAAATCGCTTGGCTTCTTGAATCGAGGAACACGAAGAAGGCGAGCCATGTGGTATATGTAATTAAAACACTAAAACACCATACCTATTACCTGCACGAAATGTAAGCACCCAACAAAAAGAAACAGAACAGCAGGACCAGCGAACAAAAACTAAATATGGTGTGGCGAATTCACAGAACTGCGGCGTCGATCACTGCGCAGCAGAAAACATGACAGGAAGGACCCGGGCGACTCTGTAGGTCTCGATGGCTTTGCCAGAGGAGAAAGAAAAATCAAAACGTAATAACACGAACACCATAATGTTGGACTGTTTTATACATCTTTGCTCTTGATGTTATGTATGTTTTATTGTCTAGCAACGCCCTTTTCATCAAGCTGTCAACTTTCTTATTTTCTTTTTCTCCTTTTTATTACATGCTGTCCAACTGCTGCACGTGAAACACCGCAGGACCTCAATGTTAGCCTGTAATACACGAGCTGCCTTTGTTTTTGTATTTTACTGTGTGGATAGTACATTTATTTATCGTCACATCAACGTTTAATGCTGCCTGGAAAGTCTCTCTAAAAACCTGTGCTTGTAAGTTATACTAGTAAGTTTGATATGCTAAATGTTATTGTTAGCATGTGGCTAACGCTAACATGTCATACTCTTACATCTGCACAACGAGCCTGGCGCCCCTTACACTCAATAATCTAATTCCAAACAGCAGTGATCATGATGGGCAATACACAGAAAGCTTTTCCAAAATAAATGCAATTGTCCCCAAAGGCACAGTCTTTCGTGAATAAGGGGAGAATGACGGATGTTCCAGGCCTCATTGCTCAGTAAATTAAAATTGTGCCATTTTAAATTATGTAAAGGCTTGATCAGAATTTTGCATTTTCTAGGTTAATTTTGTATGAAAATTGAATCCCTAAATTATGTTTTGTTGACAGAGCTTGACATAATATTGGAGGATGAAAGCCAAGAAGAAAAAGAGGCAGGATGATTTCCAGAAAGTGAAATTGAAGATTGGGAAGAAAAAGCCTAAAGCTGACAATGCCACAAACACCAGTTTCCGTTCAAAGGGAATCAATCTTCCTGAACAACTGAAGAGGGATGCAAGTGGACCCACCACTCACAGGAATCTAGGAATAAATGTAAGTGAATTCATTTGCCAATATCAAACTATAAAGGTGTGTTCATGTGATGTCATAACATTCTCTGCAAGAGTTTTCCAAATTTTAAAAGCCAGATCTAATTTATACTAAAAGTAGCATTACAAACAAGGTTGGTACTTTTCTGAACAGTTTTAGAAATTATATTGGTTACATGTTAATATTAAATAAGCTACAATTATTTTGTTTCACAGTTGTCTTTTGTTTTTATTATCCCTGTGTTATCGAAATTGGTATTGAGGCTTTTCCTTTGTCCATTATTGAAATCGAGTTTGAAATATCAGTGTCATGATAACTATTCTTGACTGGAGGACAATACAATTTAACAAAATAAGACTGGCATAATGTTTATTAACTTCTCTTGTTTTCCTTAAAGCAGTTATTGTGGAAAGTTTGTGGATCTGAGTCTTAATACAAAATAATTAGGTTTAACATGTAGGGATTTTCTTTTAAAATAACAAATAACCTTTTCTAATATTTGGGTTGCTGCCCAACTAATTTAAATATGACATACATATTGTTGCATTATTTTCTTTAGGATCTTCTGTCCCAGTTACATCATTACAACGCAAACATAAAACATGGTGCCTTGCTTGGTTTGAGGGAGCTTCTGTCATTAAATCCACAACTGCTGGATACGCATCTCTCTCGATTGCTCTCTGAGGTCGCTGCAGTTTTCACAGACAAGGATGGAAATGTACGCACGGCAGCCACACGTGTGCTCAGGTAAATCAATCATTGACGTAAACATTTATTCATGTGCTGTGCAATTGCTTTCATCTTAATTGCACGAATCTGTTTGCAGGTTTATTTCTCAGTCGGTGCCTGCAGAGCGAGTGGCCCCATTTTTCCCCCTCCTTAGTGCCCACCTGTCTTGCGCTATGACTCACATCGAAGTCAGCATTCAAGAAGACGCTATGAAAATCCTTGACGTGCTTCTTGAACACTACCCCTCCCTGCTCGCCTCACGACCCGCTGTGCTCCTCACCAACTTCTTGGAGTTAATTTCTCACAGACAAAACAGTGGGGCAGCGAAAAAGGCCCAGGACTCTAAAGCGCGAACCTGGGCGCTCTCAGTCAATCCTGGTCGGGCTGTGACAAGCCAACAGTGGCGACTAAATGTACTGCTGAGGTAAGTTTCTAAAGTTACAAAATATCCGAACCTTCAACGCTGTAAGGGTGGGTGATATTGACAACAGATAATCTATATTTTTGATGTTTATTTCAGTACAATGATCAGATGTCATTTTTGCAATAGAATGGAATGGCTTTATTGTTTGGTATCTTTTGCTCACCACAGCATAAATAAAAGCAGTAAGGCAAGGCAAGTTTATTTGTAGAGCACAATTCATACACAAGGCAATTCAAAGTGCTTTACATAACAGGAAAAGTTGCATTAATATCACAAAACACAAACACACAGAATCATTTTAAAATAAAGCACAGTAGTAGCCCTAGTAAAGATAAAGTACATTATAAGAAAAATAAATGTGTCAGAAATGTTCCTGTAAATGTGTTGAAATTTAGCGTCACACAAATAGGAAAAAAATAAAAATAAATAATAACAACAAAAATGTAGACACGTCTCTCTGTCATAAAAAGGTTATCAGTTTCCTCATTATTTTGTGATTTTTGATGAGTTTTAAAGATGCACTATGCAAGTTATTGCTCTGCCTCAAATGTTCCACAGAATGGCATTAAAGGAAAAATATTCAGCATTTTTCATATTGTTATTAGCCTTAAACATGCCCTTGAGTACCTTGAATTTGCCCATATAAGCTTGTTGACAATATATTGCACTCATCATTTCATTGTCTTTAGGCTTGGTCAGTTCCTGCAGGCAGTTGTTGATGAAAGACCAGTGGAAAAGACCGACATGTCCCACAGTGAAGGGGCTGTGGATAAAGAGGGCAACATCACGTCTCTAAACCTTATGTGGGAGGAGCTCATCTACAATAAAGTCACCGTGAACATGTTTGAACATTCTGGAGCCAAACCAACTCAGTTTTCAACTTTCAAACTCAGGTATGATGAAGCTGTTCAGTTATTGCTAGGAATTTAATTAGGCTTGTCACTTTAATAATATTGAAACTAGTTTATACTGAGGACACAATAACCCTGCATGATACCAGTAAACCTTTTCAAAATGTACGCTAGTATAAAAAAACAACAAATATATCAAAAACAGATTTCTCTGTTTGAGAAGTTGTCAAGAAATATTTTAATTTTTGTCACCATCGTCTATAGAAATTATTATTGAAAACATTAGTATACAAAGAGTAAACTGCAAGCCTTTGATGACTTTTTAAAATGACACTTGGCAAGTTTTTTTTGCAAATGAACTCTTAAATAGCACTTTTTAGTTATTTGTTCAACTCTTTACAGCTTAATTGTTATTACACTAAAATATTAACAAGGAAAAAAGTTCCCTACACGTGCAAAGGGATAAAATGCATCTTTGTCTGACTGACTTCGTCTGAATAACAAAAGTCTCACAATATTATAGTGGACTGCTGCAGTATAGTGAAGTTAACATTTTTTGGCAAAAGAGCTGGCAGCAGTATGCTAAAAAAGCAGATTACAAAAAGAAATATTTTATTTTTGCTATTTGTGTTTTAATACTAGGATTCTGTTCATTTTCACATTTTAAACCCAATTTTGTCGCTCTTAGTTGCATTTTTGTCACGTTCAGTTGTGTTTGTCATATTTAAACGTATCTTTGTCACTTTGAGTCGCATGTTTGTTGTTTTTAGTTGCATTTTTGTCGCGTTTTGGTGCATTGATTCACAATTGTTGTTTGTAGGCAACTATTAAAGTTGCAATTTTGTGTCGATTTCGTTTCGTTGTGCAGCCCTGGCCTTTAAGAGGTTTTTTTTTTGGCAAATGAGAGACATGCCTAAATGTTATTAAACAGTGGAATTCATTCATGCTTTGAAATCTCCTCTTCCACAGGCCACAAAGTGAATCCACAGGGGAAATGGGGGAGAATTTGGACTCAAAAGAAGCGGTTCAGAACTTCGCAGCGACATTGGTTCCTCTTCTGCTCGAGGTTTGGGTCGAGGCCAGCGTCAATAGTAACTCGTGTAACAACAGCGATGCGGCTCACCTGCTCACGCCTGATGCCATGTCAGTGATGTTCCAGGTTTTATCCATTCTGCAGCTGCTGAGAAAGTTAGCCCCGCACCAAGAGCACCAAGAAGCACTGGTAAGACTTGTTCACTAACGGCTAATACTTTGGAATGGATCAGTTTTGTGCATTATTTAAAGATTCTCACAGTAATTGGAGTGTATTTTTGTAATAAATCAAGAATGACTAAGATGTGCCTTAGCTGAGGTTCAAGTAGAGGTGGGCAATATATTGGAATGTAGTATTATCATAAATGTTGTTTTGAAGATGTGCAAAATTTGAATATCAAGTATATTGTTTAGAGTAAAAAATTATACAAAAACAAATAATTTTTAAAAATGCACATTTGTGTTTCGTTTTACAGACATTTCACATTTATCTCATAATAAAACATGTCTTTAAATGTATTAGTATTGGTTTAAAAATTTGTTTTTAAAAAGTTGCTAATAAGATTCAAACTTTGTACAAAAATGACTGGATTGTAACATTACGGAACACAAGTTGCTCTTAAGTTTATTTTTATGAGCACTTTTCACCTTTCAGGCATGTCTCTTTTGAATTTGATTTTCAAACGTTGCACACTTTCAAAGCAGCAGTTTCAGTTTTTGTTTTATAGGTGACACCTCGTCTATTGCTACATAATCGGCTGTTGATTTAAACTTCAATTAATCAAATGTTTTTTCTTTAGGACTCTTGGTTTCGTAAAGAATACTTGGGTGACTTTAAGCAACATTTTCTGAAGAATTTTCCCTACGGAAACCTGGACACACCCAAACTTAAAAAGAAGAATGATCCTAAACGGTATGCAAGTGACTCTAGGGTCGTTTGAAAATGTACGCTTCATTGTCATTGTTTTTGTAGGAATAAGCAAACGGCTGTGTTGCCCGTGGCGACAGTGGACCCTCTGGCGTTGAACATCACTCTGTGTCAGGTCATGGTTTCTCTCAGTCAGAAAGAGGAGCCCACCAAAGAGTCGGACTCGAGCTGGCTGTCGCCTTTGAGGGTGTTTGCTCAGGACACTCTGAGCAGTGGAGTTAAACTGAGCTCCAAACAGCTGAACATGCTGCTGGACACTGTGTGGAAGATGGTGCTCAGACAGAAGAGCAGGAGTAAGTAGAGGATCAACTTTGCTCTCTCATGATCTCAGAAACATCTCCGTCAAACAGGCAGTTTTTCAAAATATGTCATAAGCTCAGCTCAGAAAACATTCATCTAACGTTATGTAACAAAACACAACTATTGTGTCATATATAACGTTTAGAGGTTCTTTTGACATGAGGGGTAAAGTATGGGATGTTTTTTTTATTATTCCAATACATTTTTGTTGTCTATTTATTATGATTTTTAAAATGTCTAACTAATTTACTTCTTACCACATATAGTAATTATCTCTAAGTATCCCTTTACATACTGTTTTTTTCCATAAATAAAGTTAATCATCTCCTTCCATCAGTAATTACGATTATTCAGGTCACAACTTATAAAAAATGAATATTCGCAATTCAATCTATACTAGTAAATCTAAATCTAAACCTTTTATCTGGTTATTCATATCATATTATTTTATTTTATTCTCACTTAATGATTCAACAATATTCACATTGTCTCATGGTGATCTTTTAAGAAAATTTAATGAAAGAAAATTCAGGATTTCACTGTTGTTTAGTCAGTGTCACCGATAATCACACACAATAAACTTAAAGTGACTCTTCCTGTGTTTTGCAGCTGTGACGGAGGACTTGTTAGCTGCGATTTATTCGTACTATCAACAGAAGCACCTGACTCTTCAGACCAGATCTCTGCTGCTTTCTTTTTACAGCAAGCTCTACCAGCAAGAACAGGTCCACACGCACATCGCCAGGTAAATGTGTAAAATTACATTTGCTTTGTGTGCCAGGAATCAAAATACACAAGTGAGATATTTTGGCCAGAATATGTCATCTTATACATCTCAACATTTTAGTTGTTGATAAAACGATTCTATCCATCTTTAAGTTCCATTATTACATTGACGTACAGTTCTACTCATAATTTATCTGAGCAGTTGATTTTAAAGGACACATCTCTTGCTACAGTGTCTTTTTTGAGCTTTTAACCATGTTCTAACTGTGTTCTGTCATCGAAAACATACCTGGAGTAGCATTCAGCTGCATTCACGCCATTTTGAGGAATGTTCATTAGCAAATCCTACCCCCTGTGAGAGTCAAAAACACTTCCTGCTGAACTTCCTGGTTCTGGGACGTATTTTCAGATGTCGTACGTCATATACCGATAATCTTCTGCTGTTTTGTAGTTCTTAAATCATTGCCAGACTGACCCGCACCATTGTTCTATCGCTTGGCGCCATCTACTGGCTGGATGTACTCAGCAAGTGTCATTTAATCAATAATAAAATAAAAGTTTGTTTCAAAACAATGAGATGGCAAATTTAAGGTACTTAAAAACATGTTTAAAGGCTAATAACAATATGAAAAATGCATAATATTTTTCCTTTAATGTTGCTTATGTTTTTTACTTATTCTGTTTGGTTAAAAAAAACACTAACTCTAAGCTAAGCAATCTTAATCCTCTAAATGTGCAAACGATAAAATGCAATACTACAACAGCAAAACTCGTTATCAATCGCTACGCATTCTGTTATCTTGTCATGAACCAAAACAACCCTTTTTTTCTGAAATAAAAGCATTGAATGATCAAGTTTTTCTCTTTGATCAGCCTTCAGTTCATATTTTGATGTGATTCATTAAAACTTTGTCGACATACAGACCTCTGCTGCCAATGATCAGACAAGGCTTTTATTTAATTTTACCTCAAACTAATTGAGCTTCTTGTGTCGTTATCTCTCTCAAGGAGTAAAGTGCTGGCCCAGTGGTTATCATCTCTTCCCGTACAATTGTCCCAGATGGGCCACCGTAACCCCACGTTATCGGCCCAGCTGATCAGGTCCATCCAGGCTGCGGCGTCCAGAGGAAACAAAGACATGCTCAACAGTTTGCAGAAATATGCCTCTGAGCTCTATGGTACGTCCAGTTTTAACACTTCACAGTAGTAATAGCATAAGAATTTGCCCACTTTTTAGTTACTCTTTTTAACGACTCATTTTTTTAATCTTTAAAGGGGCCGTACCTGATTTTTACTGTTTTAAAACATAAAAAACAGAACTAGTTCATTTTCTTTACGTCTGTCACATGTATCAATCTATTTCCTAGCAATCTAGTCCCAGCATCCTAAAGTTTTCACGAGTTTCTGAGCCCGGAGCCAGTTTTGCCGTCGTAAAGCTAATGAACATTAGCATGCTAACACTGCACTTCCTGCATCTCATAGAATATACGCTCTATAAATAGATGCAGAGAAAGTGCTGTGGTCTCATTTTCACCTGAATAGATGCTTTTATAATATATCTGAGCTGGAGCAACACAGACTTTATTTATTACAAGCAAAAATATCGGTGGCAGAGCGGCTAGAGCTCCTGCCTCTCAATAAGGAGATCGTGGGTTCGAATCCCAGACCACCCCAACATCGTGGTTTCGAATTCTGAACCACCCCAACATCACACCATCTCTCTGGGTGGAGTCTGCATGTCCTCCCCGTGTCACCGTGGGTTCTCTCCGGGTTCTCTGGCTCCTCCCACCGTCCAAAGACATGACTGTGTAGGTTAATTGACAACTCTAAATAGTCCCTAGTGAGTGAATGTGAGAGTGAATGGTTGTCTGTCCTTGTCTGTCTCTCTGTGTTAGCCCTGCGATGAGTTGGCCACTGTCCAGGGTGTACCCCGCCTGAGGCCCAAAGTCACTGGGATAGGCTCCAGTCACCCGCGACCCCTAACGGGAATAAGCGGTAGAAAATGAATGAATGAATGAAAAATATCGGGCAAACAAACTAGATCGTTTTTCATGTTTCAAAACAGTAAAAATCATCTATAAAATTGATATTTAAAAAGCAGATTTATTTTATTGTACAGAAACAGCACGATTGACCTCTCAAAAGAATGGAATGCACGAATGTAAAAATTACATTTTTTCCACTCTCTAAAGTTTACTACTTGTGTCTGCTAACTGTTGACAAAAAATATAATGGTGCAGGGAGTAACAGAAAACCTATTTTAAAGCCACCACATTGTAAATGTAAATACTGTAACAAAGTTTTAATAAACTGGCACAAAAGAGAAAAAAAACAGACAGTGACAGTGATTTATCAGTTATCAACTTATTAAAATGCATAAACAGTTACATCTGACGTGAGTATTCAGATTTATATCTGATTGTTCACTTCTGTGCAGGGTTTGACAATGAAAAATGGCAAACTAATGTGCAAGGAGGAAGGAAGGATTTATTTTAAAACGAGTGGTACTTTGTCTGCAAAAGTTTTTTCTTAGAATCTACTCAGTAACTTGCACATACCACCAGGAGCTGTTGATGATCAGATTTATTTTGTGCGTGTAAACAAACCCCAACAATCTGATCTAATTATTGGGTCATCTGATTATTCTGAGCTGAACTATTCTGTTTTTATGGCCGTGTAAATGTACCCAGTGTGAAAATAAACAAAACCAATCATGAACATGTTTCAACAAAGTAACAGACTTGACAAAAGTGAAGACATGTCTGAACAGAAGGGGGCGCCAGATCTCTACTTTGAGCACAAGTTGTTGAAGTCCTCAGGGGTATGCGCTACTTTAAACTTGTTCCCAGCTGCTTTTGTGATGTCGGTCCGATAAGTGAGCGAGCCGCTGTGTCAGAGCCAGAGCGGGTGGGCCCAGAGGAAGAGGAGGGGCAGTGGGGGGGTGAGGAGGGGGGGACGGCTGTGATGTGGACAGAAATTCTCCATCACAAGACTCCTTTTGTCTGTGGGCGTCTGACCTCAGTATCTGCGTCAGAGACAGAACACCACACGAGCTCTGCCTGTACCAGACGCTCACGCTTCTTTCTCCTCATCCCAACTTCTATTGAGTTTGTAACATGTTGAGTTCACGTTGTATAATTTGATTATGTCATAAAAATTTCAGATGGAGGGCAGAGGCTTGGATAACTCTATGGGAGAGTCACAGTTTTTGGAAGAAATAACCAAAAAAGTTGAACCATATCATTATTTGTCGTTGATTGACTCCACATATTTACCATTTTAACCTCATGTCTTAATGTCTTTGGGGTTGAATAATGGCACCACCTTCAGTGTTTGTGAAAAAATAATTGCACTTTTGCTTAGTTATACTGACAGGGAAGACTTTGAACTTTGTGCCAGTTTTCTTTAAACGTGGATGGGCTCAGTAATTATAGAGGCATTAACCATAAACCAGATCTTAACATCTGGATTTCTGAAATAGTAAACAGCTAATTTAATAATTTCTAATTGGGTTCTGGGCTGAACACAGACTCACACATGCCATGAGCTTGGATATGAGATTTTATAGCCAAGACAGCAATGTTATTTAATAAAAACGGGCAGAAAAAGTATATCGATACGACTCTAAATGAGACATATTATGCAGAATTGACTGTCATGAGCTTTAAACCATGCTATAATGGTTTTCCCTCATCATAAACATACTTAAGAGTTGTTTCGTGCATGTTTGAGTGATCCTGTATTGTCTTGCATTCAAAGAAATGTGTGTTTTCACCTGCCACCTTTCTCCGCCCACATCTCTACTTACTTACGATTGAAATTTAGCCTCTGGATCATAACCAAAGGGTGCAAAGATGTTACGCAATCCTTTTTCAATAATAAAAACGTGAAAATCCACTGAAAGGCAGCTGTGAAAAAGCTTAATATCCTTTACTAAGCCGTTTTAGATCAATATTGCAATTTTCAAGGAACAAAATGTACAATAATATGATCTTCGTTTAGGATAGATTATTAATAAATACCAGATTAGGCTGAAATCTTGAAAAAAAAAATCACCACAGCTCAATAATCGTTTGACTTTAAAAACTAAAACAATTAAATGCAACCTTTCTAAACTGTTTAATAACATTTGTTGTGTGTATATTGTGTTTTAGATCCGAACGAAGGAGTTGTCGTATTTTTACCCTCCGAGTTACAACAACAAATGGTACAACTGCTGTACTTCCTCCCAAAGATGCCGCAGACTCTTCTGGCCAATCTGAGCGGCTGCTGCAACGACGGACGCATCTCCTCAGACCTTGGCGCCGCGCTCATCCGAATCGTACATCTGAGGTGAGTTTGAGCAGGAAAACATGTTCACTGACTTTCACACACGATTCACGGTTTCAGCTTCTTGTTAAAGGCAAGTTTTGAGGACTTTTCACCATCAAAAAGCTATATTTTTTAGTTGTTGTATTGTCAATTGCAACAACAGTGGCCCTTCTTTTTCATCATTCCAAAGCCCCATGAATAGTTTTTGTTTGTGTTTTGTGTGCGATTGACATAAATTAACACAATTTTACAGGAGAATTAGAAAAAAAGGAACAATTCTTTCATTTATATTCATTGTGTACAACAATTTTAAGATTTAAGATGAACTAACTGATTATTACAATTATAAAAGTTAGTCTCTGTTTATGTGTTTTCTATTTACAGTACACTTAACTAAAGAATCACTCCTGTTTAGTGAAAATCAATGCACAGAACAGTGTCATGTTTCCTCTAAACTTGGAAAAGATCCAACAACCAGAAGGTGGCAGTATTGGACCATGTTTTAAATGTGACATTTTCTTTGAGCAAAACTTAATTTTCTTTAACATAAAACATAAACTGACAATCACACTTGACGCTTAAACGTACAAGCAACAAAACACTTTTAAATATGCTACTGTTTTATGATTTGGTCGCAGTTCTAGGAAGTATGTTTAATTATATATAAAGGTTCTAATGTGTAATTAACATGCTTTCTGTCATAGGTGTTCTTTACTTCTGGGGCATTGTTATACAATTATTGCGTGTGTTGGTTTGTGTGCGTGTGTAAAAGATGTAATACAATGGGCTCTTTTGCAGTGAAGAATGTGGCATCGTCATCAAGCGTTAAGAAAATGGATCATCCTGTGTGTGCCTCTCGGGCCTCGGAAAACGCACACACATTTCCTACTGTTACTATCGTGCCCTCGTGACAAGAGAACATTCAAACTATTTCAATCCGGTTTCTATTTATTTTTGTAGATACGGAAATCACAACACCAGTGTCCTGGATTTGATAAAACATAAAAAAGGGTGTAAAAATCAAGTGATGACACAGATTAACTTAAATAATCAATGGACAAACACATGTTTGATTCTTTTCCCTAAATTAGGCAAGAATTTATTTATCAAAAAACAATGTCATGTGGAGTACTTTGCAGTTCAAACGTTTTGTTTTATTCTATAATCACTTGTACATTTTAGAGCACCAATCAGCTAATTGTGACTAGTCGACTATCTTAAATAATTATTGTTGTAGTTTGATAATCGTAATCATTTTGTGGACCATACCGGCTCGAAAGACATTTTTATAACAAGGGCAGTGGCAAAAGTGGCAAAAAAGTAGAAACAGTTTGTGATTTTACCAATAATACACTTTATTTGTAAATATTCTCTATCTAGAAGCCTTAAGTCATGACATTTCAACCTGTATTTTGTTGATAATGTATTTAAAAAGTCTCATTATGCAATAGAAATAAGAGTTTGATCGCTGACTAGTCGACAACTAAAACAGATTCTTGACACAGAAGCAAATTCAAAGTTCAGCAACAGCAAAATAAAAATATATTTAGTTGATAGTTCATCGTCCTGTCCTCTCACACAGACCTAGTTTAGTCCTGTTCTAGACCTGGTTTAGATCTGGTGGTACTTAAAAGTCAAATATTTCTGGAGTGGTACTTGGAGTGAACACTGAGAGCCGGTGTCTGTGCATCTCCTGGATGTATGTGCTTAATTATCGCTACCTTTTACTTTTCCCCCCTCACAGGTCTTCGATGAGTGGCTGGACCGTCGGGAGCCAGGAGCCGGCGTTGCAGGATGTGGACTATCTCAGCTTCCTGTTCTCGTCGCTGGTCGGCTTCTCGTCTGACAAACTGTCGTCGCTGCAGGACGCTGTGGACGGGTGCGCTCTGCCCCTCGGCGCCCTGACGCCCCTGAGCCTCCACGCCACGCCCGCAGAGCACTTCAAACACCACTGGGACATCGTAGACGTGGGTTCACAGAACAAACAAAAATTTACACTGGCTAGAAATTAACGGATACATCTTTTATTTCCATCATCAGAATCAGTTTTATTGTTGTGTCCAGGATAGCGCTGGACGATATTGACAAAATTAATATCTCAATATTTTTTTTTGAGTATCCTGATAACGATAGTCAGAAAATATTATGTCAATCCAACAGAAATGTGGTAAAACAGGTCTTTAAACATTGTATTCATTGAGGTTTAATCATCAGACAGATGTGAAATGTGTCTAAAATTAATCATAAAAGTGCGCCATATATTGCCCACCTCTAGTGAAGAGTATCAACATTATTCAGTTACTAAAATAATCTCTGTTTTTCTTCTCAAAATCAGAATCAGAATTACTTTTATTCGTCCTCAAGGGGAAATATTTTTTGTTACAGATATGCAACCGTTCAGCAGAAGAAAACAGAAGTAAAAATAAGACTAAACTTGTAATAATTGTAATAATAACAAACTAAATTCAAAATCAGTATCTCAATAGAATAAAGGAAAAAATAAAATAGATCTGTTTTATTAACAGTATTTACAAACGATTTACATTTTAACTTAACCTATAAAGTATCTATTTTATTAATTAAACCCCAATATGAACAATCTACATTTACATATAACATATAAATCTCACAACCTATTTATGTGATAATGTAGAGTTCAAACAACAACTGCCCTAAAAATACCTTCTTGCTGATAATGTTGTTAGTAAAATGGCTCATTAAGACAAACAAAATTAACCTCAACTTAAACAAAAATGCATGCTTTCTGCTCCAGTATTGCAAAAAGTTCTTATTTTTCTTCCTCTTATGTCCAAACTCTTTTCCAAACCCCACATTTTAACTGCAATTGGCTGCAGATGTCAATTAAAAAGCCCCTAAGTCAATAATTGAGATGAAATTGTGATCAATTCAATCAGGATTCAATTTAAATTTGATTATTGGCACTGCCCTAAACTGATCAAATGAAGTTGGTTGTAAAAGGGATTATTTTAGACGCCGAACAATGTTGATATTCTGGACACAGCTGTGGTCTTTCAGTGCCCCTCTGGTCTCTCTATATTGCTCGTATAAAATCAGAGGGGGGACGTTTTATCGGGGAGCTCCGGCAGAGAGGGGACCTTTATCACGGTGCACAGGTTGGAGATGCGTGGTTATCGGGCACGGCGGATATGCACAAATGCTAATGAGAGCCCGTGGCATGATGGGAGTGTGACATTTCTGCACTGAAATTACCGCTAACGTAACTTTGCCCCGGGGCGAGTGTGTATGAGCGTCTGAGCAGGTTGGAAAGGCTTATAATCACTAATTCAGCTCCTCAATTAAGGCCTCAGATCCCGTCTCTCATCTCCCTGTCGCAGTCAATCACGAGAGGTGAGGCGGGGGAGGGAGGGGCGGCGGCCGGGAGAGTGCGGGTGGCAATAAAGGACGCACTATGTCAAGTCTGCTCGGGCTAATGAGACAAGATTGTTTTTAATGATGGGCAGAATGCCAACAGGTGGGCCGTTCTGAAACCTCCCCGTGCAAACTTCTGCCACACCACGCTGCAACTTTAACAATGACAGAAGAAGTGATTATTGTTGTTTAAATAGAGCTGCAACTAATGATTATTTTGCTTAAACGATTAGTCTTGTTTAGTTGTTTTTCTTTTGATTGCTTCGTTAGTTGTTATTTTTACTAAATTTGACCCAGATGTAGCTGAAGTGAAGCCGTTTAAGGACCTGGTGGAGTACATTTACAGACAAATGGGTGTTTTCATCTAATACATTTAATTGACACAGTTTACACGTCATTTTCCTGCAATTGCGGCTCAATTTGAGTCACAAAATTCTTCTTTCAGCTCATGGCATGTTTTGAAACCTATGTATAGACCAGTTAACGATTATTCCATCACTAAATCAGTTGTCTATTTTATCAATAATCAATAAGATGGAACTAATTGAATAACTCGTAGCAGCCCTCGTTTTTAAGGATGGTCCAATATTTGTCCTTCTGTTGTGGCCGATAACCAATTTTGTTACTGATTTTGGTCGATACTGATATCAAAGGGGCACTGTGTATTTTGCTGGTGGACGGCGTGAAACTTTCTATTCTGGAGATGGAATGAAACCACTCAATCTCCATGGAAACGAGCAGCAAACAAAGTACTTTTTGGGCAATAAAACTCTTTCAGCTAGATAAATGAAACGTAGATGAGTTTATATCATTCTGTGGAACCTTCCCGGCAATTTTATGTGAAAATCAAGTGACGCAACTGACAAGAAAATGTATATAGTGCACCTTTAAGACCACAAATGTATGTTAAGTTCACAAATTAACTTACTTACAGCCGTATATTTAGCCTAATGTCTCTTCTATTTCCATTTTTACCCTTGAGTCGGTTCAAAAAGACAAATCTGATGCACTGACGACAAACGGAGGATGACACATGAGCACACACAGACGAGGCAGAAAAAATCGTCCAAATAGCGGCTGCATTCTCAATACTAACTGATAGCGATATCTAAAAAAAACTGTACAATATCACTGTTACCAATATATACTATCCTGTGTTTTTAAATTTGTTCTTTGTATGTAGGCCTGGGTCATATGCCAAACCGCCAACCATAATTTTCTTGGAGCCGTATCACAATTTAGATTTTTATCACAGTTAGAGGTGTGAGATATATTGAAAAATGTATAATATCAAGTTGTTTAAAATGTTTAAAATGTACTAAAAAGAGACAGAAACCAATGTAATCTCCCACACAACAGTATAACGTGATATTTCTGCCCTTTAGTGGTTCATTCTATGGTTCATTCATGTTTTGTGTGATTCTTTAACCTCAGCCAAGACATTTACGGACACATTTAAGAGAAAATTACTGAATCACGACATATCGGTTAGAGCAAAACTGCAGATTGACACAAGAATAAGGTCACGATTCACTATATCGCCCAGCTCTAATTGTTTTTCTTTGATTGTATTTGCAGGAAGTTTGCCTCTGTCTCGAAAACTTGGGTTCGAAATCTCAGTGTTTTGACGTCATGCAAAATGGCATATTGCGGTACATGGTAAGCACGATTTACCAAGCAGGATGAGTCATTTGGAGCTTGAGCGTCTGCGTGCTTACGTCTTTTGCGTGTGATTTCAGGCCAAGTTGAGAGTGGTCCCCGACAGCACGGCGGCGGCTCTGCTCAAAGCGGTCACCAGGCTGAGGGATCGCTCGGTCGTGCCCAGTGAACCTGTGCTGCGGCTCCTGTCCCTGTGCTGCCTCAGTCTGCTCGCTCTGCTCAGCACTCTGCAGCAGGAAACCCCCGAGACCAACCAGAAAAGGTTCGGCTTAAACATAAACACTTCAAATGAGTGTAAATTAGGCCTGTCTCAATAACACATTTTGAAGTGCAGTATGTTGTTGGAGAAAACATTGATATAAATGATAATGAAGACCACTTGATGCCACTGACACAATAACCCTAAAACTGGATTATCCTTGTAAACGCTTTTCTAAATGAAGCGTATTAGAGCTACAATAAATAAATGGCACAATGACCTTTTAGTGTTCTGTGTTATCTAGTGTTATCTTTTTGTAATGTTTTGTATTTGTCTTCTGTGTTACCTGGACAGCAGATGGAAATGAGTATCTTTGCTATAATCTGGCATTTTTACACTGAAACTGCTACAGATGTTCATTAATATGCATTTCCCCTCTAAAGAATAAAATATATAAAAATTGTATTTCCATAACTTGTACATATGCTCATTCTGTATCATTTTACATAGAGCAACAGCAAATGCACCCAACACAGACTGCAGTACCATTTTCAAGCCGCCCAGAGAAGCGGTGCAGTGTTGGTGCACATGACCATTTGACACAAATCAAACAAGTTAATCGATTAATTGCAACTTGTTGATCACTGATAAAAATCGTCAGCTAATTTAGTAATCAAATAATCGTTAACTGTCTATTGGCTCCAAAACATGCCATGAACTGAAGGAAGAAGTTTAAATGTGACTCAAATTGAGCCGCAATTGCATGAAAATGACGCGTAAAATGTGTAAATTGAAAGCATTTGATGAAAGCACGTCCATAAATGGGCTCCACCAGGTCCTCAGGCAGCTTCAGCTTGAACTTGGGTCACATTTAGTAAAATTAAATAATATCACATGACTTTTGCACTCTAAACAACTAACTGATTAATCGAAAAAAAAAAATCGCAAGACTAAACAATGAGCAAAATCACTGTACTTTTTATCATATTTCAGCGGTGAAACTTTTTTTCATTGTCCACTTAAGTGAAACGACTTCCTGCACTCCCAAAGTGCCAAACAACATGTAGAAAAAAAGGGCAAAAATGGGGTGGAAGAAGGTGAATTGTGATTTCTTGTGACAGGCCTAGTTGTAATTCTGGAGAAAATGGCAGTATTAGGTCTAAACACTTGTATATCTGCAGGGAGGCCATCTGGGGGTCTTGTGTGTCTGCTCTGGCCGCCGTTCCTCGTCTGCTGAGGATGGTGCTGCAGTTGTTGCGCGTTGGAGATTTGACGGAAGGCGAGCTTCCTCATCTGGGACAGGTCCTGTCTATGCTCCTGCAGCACTCGCCTCTGCACAACCAGCTGCTGTCAAACACCGCTCTGCTCCAGGACATAATCCAGCAACTCACGGTGAGACGGAAAACTTAAACAAATGATGATGACACTTAACTATTATTTCAAAAGTCAGGGAGTTAAATGATTATTTCTATTGTACATTGAGACATTTTTAACCAAACAGAGGTAAACTGTGGTGACTGAAAGCTTCTAGATAGAGAAAAGTTACAAATAAAGTGTGTTATTGAAGAAAGTTAGACATAGTTTTACTTTTTGATTTAATAATGTCGCTGTCTTTGTTATAAGAAGGTCCTTTGTCCTGTGTTTTAGAGTCTGTATAGTCAACATAACAATTAACGATGATCAAAATAAGATACAGATTAATTTAGAACAATAATCATACACAAATTGTGCTTCAATCCCTGGGTTTCAGTGCAATCAAAAATGTAACTGTTGCCTTAGTAATTATCAGTTAAAATACTTCAGCTTTTGAATGAAAGGCCTCAAAATGACCACAACTGTGAAAAGTCATGTGACTGAAACTCATGATTAGGTTGAGTTCAGTTCACAATGTTAATGTCAATTTCATTTCTGAAGCACATTTACAACACCAGATTTGCTTCACACGCACAATAAATGTTAAAATGAGAAAATAAACAGTGCAAGAGCAAGTCAAGAGAAGTGCAAATACATCATGTTTTAGAATTTCAATACAGAAAATGTCTTTTTCTGTTGGGACAGGTTCACACTTGATTTTGCCATTTCAACTGAAACTAATATTTTATCTTAGTTCATTTGCTCAGACAAGGAAAAGGCATTAGACTGTGCCAGTTTTTGTTCCAAATGAAATGCCCAGTAATCTGAGACGATAACCATAAACAAGGACAAGCATCTGAATTGTGACATTCTACCTCTGACCTGCTCTCCAGCTCAACATAAAACTATTGTCTCTTTGAAATATTGTGTGGTCACGTAAACTGAACAAATACAGTATGTAAAAAACAGGAATGTCACAGATTATTAGTTTACTCGATAATTGTGATTGTTCAGATCACAACAACAGTAAGAACTAAAAACTAATTAATCGTTACTTATTTAGAAGCAACATTCTGAAATGTCTGATTCAATCTATAGTTAAAAAGTGCCTTTATATCTGGCTCTTTTTGTCTCATTTACTGTATTTTTTCATTCAGAAAGTTTGATTTAATTAAGCTGGTCTCAAACTTGAGAAATAGTAACATGTTAGACAAAAGGAATGAAAGAAAATTAACAATTTCACTGTTGTTTGGTATCAGTATTCATGAATAATCATTTAAGTCGTGACCTTTTAAGTCACCGTGACACAGAAATTTGATACCATGACATCCCTAGCAAGAAGAGAACAATACTTTATTTCTTTTCGCAGAGATACTCCAGAGGTGGCACGAGGGAGCAGTGGATGACCGACCTGCTGTACTGTTTCAGCGTGACGATGGCACACAGCTCCTCAGTCCATCGAGGCAACGTGGGAATGAGGGACATGTATTAACACTCAGACCACAGCTGCGTCACAAAAAAGACCGCGGACTCTCTGTCGACATATTTTATAAAGATGTAAACCGACGTAAACCTTGTCCATTTTGTACTCAACGCAGTTAAACGTCTCATCCTTTCTTTTCCAGCATTTTCTGTCGCCAACTGTGAATCACTTGTTAATAAAAGCAAAAAAGAAAGTAGACCACTGTTGCCTTATTTATATTACAGTACGAAACTTGTTGCCGCTGAGGTTTTAATCAAAATCCACTTTATTTATACAGCACATTTTATTGAAAGAAAAACAGTTCTGCATAAAACAAATACTTTTCCAGCACGACCAATCCTTATTAAAATGATGAAAACGGCAAAACCAAACAAGATCAGTGGAAAAGCAATAATGTATATATAGAATACGTTAAATATACGGTGCATAGTTTAGTATAAAAGTACTTGGGAGTGTGGGCAGTGTGAAATGAATGTGTGGCTGCAGGTGGGCGATCTCTATGACCGGCTGTTGATAGAGCGCCTCATTCTCCACAACAGGAGGAAAGGTTATCTCGGTATGTGAGCCAGCGCGACGCACAACGGCCGAGACGCAGCGAGACAAGTGTGTGTGTGTGCGCGCCGCTTTTACAATGGATGAAAGGTTATCTTTTACACACACGGACACGATTTCTGCGGACTTAACCCCACCCTGTGTGAGGTCACGGCTCTGATGTCACGGGGCTTAATTTTAGCAAAACCCGGCGCATTGAACGGACAATGCTTATAGTAATTCTATACGAGAGGTAAGGCCACCAGCCAGCTGAGAAAACATGAAAGGCCAGGACGTTGTGCGTGTGTTCAGTGTTTCTT